>OX442417.1:8308457-8813711 GCA_949361645.1 Spongilla lacustris
CCTGCAGGAGCTAGGCACACATTCCATGGTCAGTACAGTGTGGCAACATACATTGTACTACCTTTGTGCCAGGCAGTCTGTACATACAACAACCTGGCAAGGTAGCTGAACTGGCCTATCAATGGAAGCATGGCAGATGAAACATTTCAGCTTCTCCAGTGCAGAGGTGTAGCTAGTTGTGCCCCCTTTATTATGTTATCATTGTATGCATGGTGCAACACCTTCTATATGTACCACTGAAAGCAATTTTTGTTGTGTTTACATTTAATGGGTGACACCTAGATATGAACACAGATGTTTATTACTGGTTTATTTTTTTGGTATGAGCAGATATCAGCATCCTTACCTTGCACTCGCCGCTTGCACTTGGTAAGTGGGCTTCCCAGGAATTTAGTACGATGGTTACTGGTACTGTTGATTCATGCACGCAGTGTACGTTGCATCGCATTATAGCAATTCTTGCAAAACATTTGTGGGTGGATCTGCACGTCGTCCTTTAAAACGTCTATATAATAGTCCAAAGCTCAAATTCAGTTCAGCTGCGAATTTGAAACAATGGTGTGATAATGGCTATCCATGGACAGAGCCGGGAATATTTTTTCGAGCTAACCCTGATAAAACTCCATAGGCTTCCGTATCAGAGATCATATTAAGTCATGGAATATTCATACTTTTCGGGATCGTTAAACTATGAAGATTTTATTAGAGCTAGCCAGTCTGAAACCTACCTGAACGTACAGTACAAGGCTCCAACTGAATGTACCGTTTTGCAGAATCCATCCAAAAACTTCGGTTCACGAGAACAACGATTACAAAGAAGGGGAGTATCCGCATTGATTGCGCGTGAGCGTATTAAAAATTACTTCCCCATCAGCGTAAACAATTATACCTGTTATTGTCTTAGGTACGGTTTTGTGTAGAAGTCATATGTACACATGAATAGGCCCTGTTATATAACTAATTTGTGTCCTGGTTGTCAAAAATGACTCCGAACTGTGTATTGAGATAATGAGCTTATTGAGGCCATTATTCCGGTGTCATAGTCGCCAATGACTCCCCTAAATTTTGACTCCCCAGTCATTCGCGCCTAGGCATATATGACTCCCGGTGATATATGCCTAGGCGTATTTGACTTACGCCTAGGCATATATGACTCCCCAGTCATCCACGCCTATAGGCATATATGACTCCCCCTTGATAAAAGTGACTCCCATATATATCTAGGTGTGAATGACTGGGGAGTCAAATACGCCTAGGCATATATAACCGGGAGTCATATATGCCAGGCGCGAATGACTGAGGAGTCATTGGTGATGATGACACCATAAATAGGTACTTGGATATTTTTTTCAAATTGATATTTTTGCAACAATTCGCATGGTTCTAAAAAGAGTAAAAAATGTGCATTCCAACGGTATATTACTTATCATATCATCTTTTTTCATTCGGTCAATACGGCAGCATAAAGCGGTACTTTTGAATGTATGGAATTGAATGACCGCGCAAAAAAAAACTGTGCCGTTTTAACTTATATTCGCTACATTGATCTTACCAAATATGCTACTGCAGCCAAATATATAAGGAGTAACTGCCACACATACCTGCATATAAAAATCCTTTTTAGAAGGTACTACAGCCGATATTATGCATAAAATCATGCCAAATATGCAGGCTGCTCATGGTAGCGATATAGAAATATATAGCCAAATGTACATATATCATGTTCTCGGAAACAAAATTTTACCATTCAATGAAAAAGGCATTTCACATGTCAGGAAAATCAACAAAAATAATATTTCCAGTAATACAGCTGTAATATGCATATTTTTTCATCTTCCCCTTCTTCCTCGATGTCTTCCTGTGTCCAGTAACAGTTGGTGGCTTTGGGAACTTTACTAGTACTTTTCACTGAAATAATGTGTCTATGATGCAGAATATTTTGTTTTTGCTCAGCAACTCTGTCGGTTAAGGTATTTTTGAAATGGTTAAGTATTGTTGACCTTACATATAAAAATGAATTCTGCAACTGAATACAGAAATCATATGAGTCAAGCTATATCACTGATGTGAAACATAGTCTTCTGTTTGACTAGAGGCTGTAGCACCTAATTGCAGTACATACGAAGTTACTGGCACAGTGTGCACACTGATATGGAGGTCATTGATGTCCCATGCATCAACTGTTGTTGAGTCCCATGAAAGAGTGAGATTTTTATTTGCATACATTACTTCACTTACCTGAATATCACTGATGATCCCTAATTTACACATTGATATACTGACTGTACTACTATGAGGAAGACTATCAATAGTTGTACCCACCAATTCAAAAAGTATTGCGCTAATCACATTACACACATGTGTTATGGGTGCTCCATATTGGAGGCAATAGTAAATAGCCTTGCAGCAAGCAGTGCTATATGTCTTGCTATCATTTCTGGTCATGATGATATTTGAGCCTGATAATCGATGTAGCAATTCTTCATTACTTACATGTAATTCTATGTTTTGAACCAAATCAGTGATTTTGTTTTGCAAATCTCCTCTGTGTTATCTTACATCCCTTGTGTACAGACAGCAAATTTTTATATTTACAATAAACTGCCGGTATGTGCCACGTATGAATTTTTTAATTTAGCTGTTTTATTAATTTTAAGTTTAATCAGTTCTTAACATAAGGTGGATTGCACATTACATTTATCCAGCTCTGTATTCAAAACTGGTAGAGGAACAGCTACATTTTCAGCTGTGTCAACAGACACTATAAACTGCTCATTGAGAAAACCTGTACTTCAGCCAAACACCTTGTAAAATTTTGACATTATGACGTATTGCCCACCGCAACACATCAGGTGTAGTGTTGAGACTGCTTCCAGCAGAGTGCTCAAGAATTATACGATACTTCTTGCATTTTCTAAACGTTGGGATGCTATGTTAGTGTGGATGTAAAAACACCAAGCCCCTTTCGTATCACGGGTGCTTACAGTTAGTTACGTTCATTAAATGTAATTCTTTAAAATGGTAAAAAAAAATTCTTTTCAAATCATCAGCAACAGTCTTCATTATCCATGCAAGTACACACAGAAGTGTTGAATAAAAATATAGAGTTTAATAAACATAGTATTAAAACATGAATAATAAACCAACATTGCATGTTGCATGACAAATTTTGATTAAATTGGTTTGATTGATAAGTGCACTGCGCTAAATCAGAATCTCGAGATATGCAAGGCGCTTTTACTACATAAGCAGCAGAGTCTGAAAATAATCTAGCTAAAGAACCCACGGCAACGATAAGGTGCGTTTTATATAGAACACCTCTTTAACACTCTCTACCTACGTAAAAAAAAGTGAAAAACATATCCTTGTAACATTAAGGCAAATAAGTATGACGTCCCACTGTCATAAAAGCTATTAGCTTTCACGATAATCGCGTACCTTAAACCATATGAAGCCGTTCGTGGAGGCTTCGAGACAACACCCTGCGCATCGTCTGATTGCCCTCATACTTAAATGAGTAATGCAACTAGGTGTCCTAAATGCCTTCATATGTATTTCATGGAACCCATTCAATGCGCTACAAAATTCTATAACCAGCAAGCCATACCCTTTTTTGACACGCCCACAACTTACTACTGCGAATCATTTCACCGTATACAACGAATAGCAAATGCTAAAAGAAGCCATGGGCTACCTTTATAGAATATAGCAAGCATAACAGAACTCGAAACCAGCACAAACAATCGATCGCCACAAATCAATCCTCTCCGGCAGTCTAAAATTACGGCACAATTTTTGGGAGACAATTTTTTACGGTAGTTACGTGATTTATCCAAGTACCTACCATAAATAAATCCCCGTTGGTTTTTCCAGAGATAGCAAGTAAAGGTATTTATGTATCCGCTATATAATCTGTATCATGATCTGAATACATGACAAATGAATGAACACTGACAAATAATATCACAGTCTGCTTGCTACTTACAAAGACTGACAGTTAATGCACAACCATGATGCAGGAACACTCTTTTGCTGAATGTCCATGCAGCGGAAATGGTACCACTGTTGGCATTGATCACACTGTATTACATTGTAATCAGATGATTCTGGCAGTCTGTGACGGATCTGAAGTTCCGCTTGAACTATCAGCCGCACTCCGCAACCTAATGCTATATAGATTGCTACCTCGTAACTCCCGTTCGTAGTTACTTACTGGCAGAACTCTTATTTTAATTCCCGATACATGCTTTTATACACATATCAGTAACACTAAATACATTACTTAATTAACCTAAAGTTCGTATCTACAATACCAACGAGTTCAACCTCCTGAATGGCTCCATACAGGTTAGACCTTTGACTCCTCCATTCAGGTTAGACCTTTGACAGGTCACTGATCTGTCACACAGTCTAAATGTGCATATCAAATGTATTCTGCCGGAAACGTTTCGTTTTGTTTCTCTTTACTGCAATAGATCCGTGGGGTGAAGGAACATGGGGTGAAGAAAATGGTTGTAGGCAGTTCTGCTCAAAACAGTGCACCAAACTTTGACGAAGATTTTTGTGCTCAAATGTCACCTCCCCTAAATTTTCCCCCAATGCAGCATGGTAGGCAAAAGCAATGGCAAATAATCCACAGTCCACTCCTCCTGTTTGCTGTTGAACAGGCATTGCTCTCACAGTTAGAACATTGCTTTGGGTGGCTTCTTTGTAGTTTATGGCAATTTGCTCTTTCAGGCTATCACTTAAAACATGGTTGAATTTGCTATCATACAGCCTGACCTCTCCTTCATGATAGCTGGTGGTCACCCAGTGGTCACGTTCAGGTACAAACAACACCTGTACAACTGCATATGGCAATGTAATAAATAAAATAAAATGTGCATTCATGTCATAAGGGCATACCTCCCTGAAATGATCCATCACTTATCAATGCTGGAGAGAATCCCTTATTTTGAAACAGTAGAGTAGACTGCAAACCAGCTAAATGTTGAAATTGCTTTTTGTGCAGCTTGAATGTGTTCATCAGTCACCATTTTGTTGGTTTCAATAATTGCTTTATACTTGTAGCTGAGTGACAAATCTTTAATCCAATAGTAACACTGCTGCAAAATATTTGCATGAACAGTCAAATTTAACAATATACATGTAAGTAAACATTTTCACACCTTTTGTGATTTGATGACATTTCTCTGTGAAGATTTATTTGTAGAACTCAATACAGATTTCATCTTCATAAAAAATTGATTTTAATGGTCAGTCATTGTAAAATATGTACAATAATAATATTAATATGACATACACAACATTATTACAGTTTTAAGCTACACAGTTACTAAACAAAAATCTATACACTGGAATGGAAAAGTTGAGAGACTAACATCCAGTTGCCAATGAACGGGACAACAGAGCTCTGGCATTAGCTTTGACTAGGACCAGGTTTAACCTGCCATAGAGAGCCGAAGTGACCTGCATGGGACTTGCAAAAATTTGATCTGATTGCAAGGCACGCAGCAAGCTGAGAAAGGTTTTCCTGTGCTTCAGGCCTATAAACCTTGACTGCCAAAGGCACACACCCCCCCCAAGCTCCAAGCACTTTGCATCATTGCTTGCATGTTTCCTGTTTTCAGACCACTGAGCTGTTGATCCATTTGTTATAGCACATTAAAAATCGATTCATCAGTAATAGCATGCATTATCTACTTCTCTGTATGCATAAAATAATGATCTTTCAATTAAAATAGTAAAATAATAATACTAAATAATATTAGTAATTACCTTTGTAGTTTTTAATAAAGGTGTTAGATTGTTGAATTTTTTTTTCAAACGACATCTATTCACTGCAGTTTTCAGAACCCTTCCATAAGCATTTTCCAAGCAGCATACCCCTTTTTCTAAAGCTTCGTACACTCGGTATGGTCCCAACCATCTTGGTTGTAGCTTATCCCCCTTCTTTGAGTCTCTGTGGCTATTTCGAAGAAGTACCAACTCTCCTGGATGAAATTCCTGCAAGTGCAAACATTTAACATACAACACATAACATTGATATGACTCTTACTTGTTCATTGCTGTGTTTTCGGTCGTAATAAAACTTGTCCTTTTGTTGTGCTTTCTCAATATTGAACATTGTAGTCTCTGTGATCATTTTCTTAATCTGTACCATCTTGGTAGCATGATGTACTATTTCATCTGGATTCCACTCGTAAGTACTAGAAGGTCCTTCCATTGAAGTGTTCTTACTTTTTTGAATCTCACAATTACCTTCACCAGAGTGAACATCACCATCTGATTCATCATTGCAAGCACCATCACCATCACCAGTGTGAACATCACCATCTGATTCATCATTTAGAGCACCATCACCATCACCAGTGTGAACATAACCATCTGATTCATCATTTAGAGCACCATCACCATCACCAGTGTGAACATCACCATCTGATTCATCATTTAGAGCACCATCACCATCACCAGTGTGAACATCACCATCTGATTCATCATTTAGAGCACCATCACCATCACCAGTGTGAACATCACCATCTGATTCATCATTTAGAGCACCATCACCATCACCAGTGTGAACATCACCATCTGATTCATCATTTAGAGCACCATCACCATCACCAGTGTGAACATCACCATCTAATTCATCATTTAGAGCACCATCACCATCACCAGTGTGAACATCACCATCTAATTCATCATTTAGAGCACCATCACCATCACCAGTGTGAACATCACCATCTAATTCATCATTTAGAGCACCATCACCATCACCAGTGTGAACATCACCATCTGATTCATCATTTAGAGCACCATCACCATCACCAGTGTGAACATCACCATCTAATTCATCATTCAGAGCACCATCACCATCACCAGTGTGAACATCACCATCTGATTCATCATTTAGAGCACCATCACCATCACCAGTGTGAACATCACCATCTAATTCATCATTTAGAGCACCATCACCATCACCAGTGTGAACATCACCATCTAATTCATCATTCAGAGCACCATCACCATCACCAGTGTGAACATCACCATCTGATTCATCATTTAGAGCACCATCACCATCACCAGTGGGAACATCACCATCTAATTCATCATTTAGAGCACCATCACCATCACCAGTGTGAACATCACCATCTAATTCATCATTGCGAGCACCATCACCATCACCAGTGTGAACATCACCATCTGATTCATCATTAGAGCACCATCACCATCACCAGTGTGAACATCACCATCTAATTCATCATTTAGAGCACCATCACCATCACCAGTGTGAACATCACCATCTGATTCATCATTTAGAGCACCATCACCATCACCAGTGTGAACATCACCATCTAATTCATCATTCAGAGCACCATCACCATCACCAGTGTGAACATCACCAGTGTGAACATCACCATCTGATTCATCATTTAGAGCACCATCACCATCACCAGTGTGAACATCACCATCTAATTCATCATTTAGAGCACCATCACCATCACCAGTGTGAACATCACCATCTAATTCATCATTGCGAGCACCATCACCATCACCAGTGTGAACATCACCATCTAATTCATCATTGCGAGCACCATCACCATCACCAGTGTGAACATCACCATCTAATTCATCATTTAGAGCACCATTACCATCACCAGTGTGAACATCACCATCTGATTCATCATTTAGAGCACCATCACCATCACCAGTGTGAACATCACCATCTAATTCATCATTCAGAGCACCATCACCATCACCAGTGTGAACATCACCATCTGATTCATCATTTAGAGCACCATCGCCATCACCAGTGTGAACATCACCATCTAATTCATCATTTAGAGCACCATCACCATCACCAGTGTGAACATCACCATCTAATTCATCATTGCGAGCACCATCACCATCACCAGTGTGAACATCACCATCTAATTCATCATTGCGAGCACCATCACCATCACCAGTGTGAACATCACCATCTAATTCATCATTGCGAGCACCATCACCATCACCAGTGTGAACATCACCATCTAATTCATCATTCAGAGCACCATCACCATCACCAGTGTGAACATCACATCTGATTCATCATTTAGAGCACCATCGCCATCACCAGTGTGAACATCACCATCTAATTCATCATTTAGAGCACCATCACCATCACCAGTGTGAACATCACCATCTAATTCATCATTTAGAGCACCATCACCATCACCAGTGTGAACATCACCATCTAATTCATCATTGCGAGCACCATCACCATCACCAGTGTGAACATCACCATCTAATTCATCATTCAGAGCACCATCACCATCACCAGTGTGAACATCACCATCTGATTCATCATTTAGAGCACCATCGCCATCACCAGTGTGAACATCACCATCTAATTCATCATTTAGAGCACCATCACCATCACCAGCACTGTGTAAAAAGGGTTGTTATACTCGCCTGTATAACATTGTTATACAAGTAGTTATACAGTACCTGTTATACACATTGCGTATAATTGTGTATAACTGTGTATAATAGCAGTGTGTGCTGATCAACAAACCACAGTTCTTATACACATTTTGTATAACTGTGTATAACTATGCTAATTACATTCTACCGATCCGAGGGTGTAATTCGTTGCACATATGCACACAATAATGCAATATATACTAGCTATTATCAATAATAGGCTACTAATTCTAAAAGATGCCTACGTGTTCTGAAGTTCCAAACAAAGAAATCGCAGTGGGATAGCGTATCAGGTTGGTCGGAGGTCTGGCTAAATTGTACATTCACACGTGCTAGAAAAAATAGAGCTCTAGCGATGAATTGCGCACATTTGAACCTGAATCATCTATACAGTTCCAGTGATGACGTGTGCAGCCAAAAAGCCGCAAGTTGTGTAGACGTCGAGTGGGATGGAGTTACCACTGCAAGGTAAGCCAATGCAGTTTTGCTATACAGTATATTAAAATAATTTGTGGTTGTCTAATATGCATACTGAATTTTTTGTACTAAACTTTTCTGATCTGATCGTAAGTAGTAGACGCCCAGGGTCAGGCTACATGCTGCGTGTGTTTCTGTGTGTGTGTGTGTGTGTGTGTGTGTGTGTGTGTGTGTGTGTGTGTGTGTGTGTGTGTGTGTGTGTGTGTGTGTGTGTGTGTGTGTGTGTGTGCGTGTGTGTGTTTGTGTGTGTGTGCGTGTGTGTGTGTGTGTGTGTGCGTGCATGTGCGTGTGTAAGGTTTCTGTTTTTCAAATTGTGCAGTGTGTGCGCGCGCGTGTGTGTGTGTGCGTGTTTGTCAGTGTGAACATGTATGTGTGCATTTGGTTCATGAGTTCATTATATGCATGTATGTATTCATATGTATATGCGTGCATGTATACATGTGTACACATGTTTTTGGGCCCTTCCATAATGACCTTGTCAGGGTCTCAGATCAAGGTGTGCATATTCTAGATCACTGGTTCTATATCAAGCATGCAGGATCTGTGCTTCACACATGACCAGATGGTTTAGTATTTAACGTTCCTACTCACCCTAACACCAACTCCATCACCTACTAAACACTCATCATGCACACACACAGGCACGCACTCACATACACACACACACACTAACACACATGTGTACACACAAAGCACACACACTAACACACACATGT
Organism: Spongilla lacustris; assembly: GCA_949361645.1. Taxonomy (NCBI): domain Eukaryota; kingdom Metazoa; phylum Porifera; class Demospongiae; order Spongillida; family Spongillidae; genus Spongilla; species Spongilla lacustris. The sequence goes on from OX442417.1 coordinate 8,318,117, forward strand.
GTACACACAATGCACACACACTAATAAATACTCTAATGCACACATGTGTACACACATACACACACATGCACACGTGTACACACATACACACATGTGTACACACATGCACACATGTACACTCATACACACATGTGTACACACATGCACACACTAACACACACACTAACACATTAATTACCAAGCCTACTAAATTCCCCAGGCTAAGTAGGTGTATGCACCCAGCCCCTAGCTCCTCAGCTACAATTGCTTCTGTCCAACACAACTCAGTTCACTGATTGGCGAGAATAGGGGGCCAGAGCGAGAACCCCCCTGAGCTGTGACCATGCACCCCTGATCTGTTGGCTGTGGGGAGCTCCAGTGAGTGATGCAGATCACCAGGTGGGAGTCCCTGTGGCCAAGCCATGCGTCATGTGGGGGGAGACTTGGGGAGACAAGCACCAGTTGGTGGCACTCATGGCCACCATCTGGGTGACCTGTGTACCAAGCCAGGACGCTGGCCCAGGCTTGGGTCCCTGAGTTAGAAGGTCAAGCCAGGTAGGAACCCGCCCTGGCTGTATTTAATATGAATGGGCATGATGGCAGTAAGTAAGAAATACACAGAAAGGGTACAAAGGTGACGCAGGGGTGGAGGGTGGGTGATGCAAACAGACAAGCTAACCTGAAGCACCAATGGACTGCTGGGAGGCTGCCCATCTGTGCATATAGTCTCATAAGGTGGCCATGGTGCACAAAGGGTAACAATAGGGAGGATGAGGCTCCCATCCGCCTAATGCCCACAAATGCTGATAGAGAGTTACCAGAGCCCCATTAAACTCTGTTTAGCTCCCTAAACAGTACCCTAACACACACTTAAACACACATACACACACTAAGACACATACATGTGTACACGCACACATACACACACTTTCATCAAGAAGTTCTAACATACATTAGGATTGCAAAGGGGTAATGCACTCACAGAACAACATATACTTATGTTGCTGTGCACAGTTGGAGGGTATGGCTGCTTTGCCACACCCCATATGAGGCTACCCCAGCCACTGTCTTGGTAACTGGGGCATCCTTGCCAATGTTTGCACTGACAGAAGTGTCATTGCTTTGGTGTGACTCTGGAGTATTTATAATTCCCTGTGTGTGTTTTTTACTGCCAGTTAGACCCCAGCCTCTTTACTGCCTGGGTAATATGTTTTGGTGCCTAGCTGTATAGCACTTGTAGTGGTTGTATTGAGAGGATATTGGCAAGATCATTATGATTGTGCAAAGTTCTTATTTATTTCTGTTATGCACTATGTTTGTATGTGAGTGTGTGTGAGCATTGCCTCTAGTTAAACACATCCATGATGTCAAATAATCAAAGCAACATGTACTATGCTAATGTTGTCAGCTACTGAACGTTCGTCTACGAGCTAGGGTCTTGACAATGATGGGCCATCCTCCCCAAGTGCATGACATACATGTATATACACACATACATTAGGTCCTTCTAAAAAAGACACAAACACCTGTATGGCAGCACACACCCACACACACACACACACACACACACACGTGCACACACACACACACACGTGCACACACACACACACACACACGTGCACACACACACACACACACACACACACATCATAACCAGGTTCGTTTGTGTGTCCGTTGGTGTGGAATAGTAGTATGAATCCTTGCGGGCAGTGGAAGCAGGTACAAATGTATGTCTGGTCAGTGATCAAGCTGGCCAACCATAGCTCTTCTGGTTAGTGGTACATGTATGTCGCTGTACATATGTGTTTGTGCTCTTTGTGCATGTGTGTGCACATGTATTACAGGTGTATTTTTGTGGTATGCACGTGCATACATTTTTGTGTCGTGCTTCTATGCATGTGTGCATGCAGCTACACACTGTACAGTATGTGCATCTGCATATGTTTACCTTTGTCTGTGTGTGCCTATTTCTGTGTCAGTAGGACCAGGCAGAAGAATGAAGCTTGAAGATGCTCAGAAGGTGGTTATTAGTTTAAAAGGGGCCAATGTACATTGTAATTTTGGAGCATTCAGAAAGAAAATATGGCAGAGGGTTTAGCTAGAGGCCTGGCAGCTTCCATGGAGGTGGCACTATATCCATCAAGTGGCTGTGTGCCCAAAGAATCTATCCTTCTCACTAGTCTTCAGCAAAATTGTATATGTGGTATGTTTGCATGATCATGATGTGATGTCTTAATATATTTTTATCCTGATAGGATCAAGCTTTACATTGATGGAAACTGGGAGAACTTATATTTGGTGTATTGTTACATCTGTATATGTACATGTTGTGTATTATTCAATCTGCACTGGTTGTACACTCTTTTCCATCCATGTACATGTCATGTTAATAGATGTCTTACATAAAGGGGTGTGGTCACATAAAAAAGCAAGTTTGTGAGTACTTATAGCAATGACACAGTACACTTCTTCTATACATCATGCTATCACCAGTCCCTGGTGTGCATCTTTTAGAGTGATGTGCATCAAATGGAATCAGGATAGCGGCTCATCAGATTGAATCTGCATCAATTAAATCACGCTATCCTGGTCACTACCAAGACTCTATTACAGTGAAGTTAAAATTTGATGCACATCGGCCAGGTCAGGTCGCTAACATGTTTCTATTTGGTGCTCATCAGGGTCAGCTGGTCGATACCACAAACCTAGCAGCTGCACACCAGGGACTGGCCAATTCCAATAGCATGACTTTATTTACTGCACACCGGGTCTGGCCGCTAATATGATTCTATCTGATGCACACCTCTACAATGACTGGATTGCCGCTAGCATGACAATAGCAAATCAAGTCATGCTAGTGGCAGTCCCTGGTGGGCATTAGATAGAATCATGTTAGCGACCACACCTATTGTGCTTCAAATAGAATCAAGATAGCGGCCAGACCCAGGTTTGTATTGAATTTACCTCAAATAAAGTGGCAGTCCCTGGTGTGCATTTAATAGAGTCATGGTCGCTTGTGTGCATCAAATAGAATTATTTTCGTGGCCAGACCCGATATTCCTGTGTGCATCAAAAATATTGCTTTTGCTTTTGAAACCCCTCTTTGAACAGAACAAATACAGCGCGTACGAGGCTTCCATTTCAAAAGGACTGTAACGCGCATGCGTAGACTCTTCAAAGCCACATGATTGCATATATGGCGCTATCGTCGGGAAATCTAATACTGGAACTAACCGTACGTTCCTATCAGCCAGAAGAAGTATCTTAGGTGGGTTATCAAGTAAATTGAGGGACTAGTGGCTAATTCCCAAGTTTATCCTCGAACATGCAGGTTCCTGAGCAACGATCAATTCATGTCACAGCAGAACCTATCAGTCTATGTACTAGTACCAGGATGACGAAGAAGACCGCGCCGAACCTTGGGTCCTAGGCAGCATGGCGATGCTGTTTGTACTACTCCAGCAGGAGAATCATTTTCAGCAGCGGATGTGTACAACTATTAGTAAGCGAGGTTGCGACCAAAACTGTCTCTGTAACACCAACTCGAGAGAGTAGGACATCACTTTCTGTGCAGGTACAGTAACTTTATATCAGCTTCTTTTTTCCCCTTCCTACTAGAGAATCAGCTGAAGTCTCAAGAAGCGTAAGCAGTGTGGCTTTGTATTAGTAACGGGAATTCTTTGTTCTCAGAACCTCAAGCGTTCATAATGCTAAAGTGATGTCTCAGATATCAGCGAAGAAGAGGTTGAAGGTATACTTGTTGTCGGTTAAAGGTGTGAATCCTTTCATTTTTGCTAATGTAGTTGGCATAGCGAACTACAACCTAACTCGGAAACGCATTCTGAAGCCGATTCAAAAGAAGGGCATCCAATCCGAGCACAACTAGTTAAGCGTTTGAATTTGTCTAGTATTAATTATGTACACTATAGCTTTGGAAGCGGCGATCCGAACAAGTAACAGATCATGCAAGAAAGGGATGTACTTAACGTGTCGGAAGAGGAAGAACTGGACAATGGGACGATGATAAGAGGAGATCAGTGGAACTAAACGCGTTTTTGGACTCAGGCGCCATGGAAGGAGCCCACCGCGCTCGGAACTTTCCTGATGGCCTTTCCACCTGCATGGATGCTTCACCGTCGCCGAATGACTGTTGTTTTTTGTTGTTGTTCCATGTACTTATGTTGCTTATATCATAATATTTATAGAAGAGGCCTGGAAACGAGCGACTAATTAAAAATTCATAAGTATGTTATACGCTGTGTTTTCTATTGTTATACAAAATGTTATACAGAAGTTATACACAGTGTTATACTATAGTTGTTATATGCAACTGTGTATAGAGTATCCATACGCAAAGTTATACACATGCGGATAACACGTGTATAACGTGTGCATAACACATGAATACACGCGTTATACAGTACTGTATAACAACCCTTTTTACACAGTGCAGTGTGAACATCACCATCTAATTCATCATTTAGAGCACCATCACCATCACCAGTGTGAACATCACCATCTAATTCATCATTTAGAGCACCATCACCATCACCAGTGTGAACATCACCATCTAATTCATCATTTAGAGCACCATCACCATCACCAGTGTGAACATCACCATCTGATTCATCATTTAGAGCACCATCACCATCACCAGTGTGAACATCACCATCTAATTCATCATTCAGAGCACCATCACCATCACCAGTGTGAACATCACCATCTGATTCATCATTTAGAGCACCATCACCATCACCAGTGTGAACATCACCATCTAATTCATCATTTAGAGCACCATCACCATCACCAGTGTGAACATCACCATCTAATTCATCATTTAGAGCACCATCACCATCACCAGTGTGAACATCACCATCTAATTCATCATTTAGAGCACCATCACCATCACCAGTGTGAACATCACCATCTAATTCATCATTGCGAGCACCATCACCATTTCCTGTACTTGCTGAAATAATCTACTAAAGTGACCACCTACTTATTGCCCTTTGAGGTGGTGGGCAATGGACCAATGACAGGCGCATTATGTTCAATCATATTAGTCGGCATGTGTCGGTACTATAACGTTCTATAAGTACTCTTTTAGCCTGGGCTTGCGTACAAAGTCAATCTCATTTATATCGTCGTACCGTGCCGTGTTTACATTTTAATTGTTAATAAATTAAAGAGCTGCTCTTTCATCTGCCTCGTATAAAGTTTCTTAAGCGTACCATGCACCCTCAGACAAATGGTTTAACTGAACATTATATGGGACAGTGTCCTGCAAAATCGGGCTTGTGGGGTTATTATTTTATCACTATAATAATTGCACGTTGTACTATTAAAACAACGCATCTTCGCGACGGTACTACCTTTTTCTTTCAAATTTCGTACACTTGTTCCCACACCATTTCTCTGTGTGAAAATCGATTTTTGTGATCAATACCTTTTCCGTGCTGTGGACAGTGGATACAACAATCGTTAACCCCGTGGGTTAGAAATCCACATTTCTCCACGTACGAGTGTTGAAAACGTGTCAAATTCGGAGTGTGTATAGAGGAGTCCTGTAGCTATTGATTTGTTCTGTTCGTTAGTTTCTGAATCATCCGTTACGGAGATACAGTTGAGCAAACTACAGGGACATTTTCCCGCTTGATTCGCGCCAATGATATAATCACCGCCTTCCCATTCACTGAGCGGGGCCAAAATCATTGGCGCGAATCAAGCGGGAAAACGTGCCCGTAGTTTGTTCAACTGTATCTCCGTAACGGATAATATAGAAATTAACGAACAGAACAAATCAATAGCTACAGGACTCCTCAATGTACACTCCGAATTTGACGCGTTTTCAACACTCGTACGTGGAGAAATGTGGATTTCTTACCGGCGGGGTTAAAGATTGTTGTATCCATGGCACGGAAAATGCGTAGATCACAAAAATCGATTTTCACACAGAGAAATGGTGTGGGAACATGTGTACGAAATTTGAAAGGAAAAAGTAGTACCGTCGCGAAGATGTGTTGTTTAGTAAAACGTGCAATTTTTGTAGTGATAAAATTATAACCCCACAAGCTGGACACTGTCCCATATTAATCAAACACGGTATATATTTATTCATTACGATAATTGTATACCAGTATGTGTACATGTAAGAAGTCATATAGGCAGTGATAAACCATCCAGAAATATCTAGTCGTTTGGAAAAACAATGAAGATGTTTGAGTATTTGTACAACACTGCGACAAATGTCAGAGAGCTAACACTATGTTTCCAAAGTCCAATGCTAAGCTGCATCCTATACATTGTTTCAATTAATGCCAAATGTTTGGCACCAGGTTGGTGACTTTGTGTGTAGGTACATATATCTCAATACATATTCTACCAATAGATTGATTGGTCCATTGCACACCACTTCAAAGTGCAATAAGTATGTGGTCACTTTATTCAGCAAATGGCTTGAAGCTGCACCACTGAAGAATAAGTATAGGACTCTTCTTGTTTGAAGATTTCTGCAGGTATGTTGAATGATTTGGGAAAATAATGCATGGAAGATTGAAATTAACATGTTATTATATTTTATGTATTAGGTTTGGATGCTGTGAAGTTTAATTATTAATAAAATTAACAAGCAGCTCTTTCATCTGCCTCATATAAAGTTTCTATGCACCCTCAGACAAATGGCTTTAACTGAACAAACACAGCAGCCAAGGTGACTGGGATAAAAATCTCTCAGCTGTTCTATTTTCTTATTGAACCAGCATACAAATGCTTACTCCTTTTGAAATCGGTAAGTATAATATGCATGCAGGTACATTACTTTTGTTTCATGACCTACATGTACTATGTGCATCTGTATAGAAAACCAAAGTTACCCATTGACATGAAATATGCATTGAGCAATGATGAATCAGATGGTGATATTCACACTGGTGATGCTAATTGTGAAATTCACTAAAGTAAGAACACTTCTGTGGAAGTACTTATAATTACGAGTGGAATCCATGCAGATGAAATAGTACATCATGCTACCAAGATGCTACAGATATAGTAAGGAACAAAACCATGCAGGGTGTACATTGTAATATCGTTAAGCATCAAGTTAATGGTACAAATGCCAATTACATGACTGTCTATTACACAGCAATCACGCACATAAATCACATTCCTTACGCATGCGCCATGCGTAAGCTATTAGGTTATTACATCTTCTCCCCTCCCGAAGGAAAACAACTGTTTTACCATCCATATCTATCTGGAGGTCGCCTAACCCGCCTGGGGTATATCTTTGGTTGAATTTCTAACTTGCCGTCTGCTTCATTCGTTACTTCCCCATCTGCTTCTGAACCCACATTTTCATTCTGATGTGCTTCGACAACCCTCGGCTTTTCTGGAACGGATTTCGTACTTTCTCCTCCTTCCGTCTGTTTATTGTTCTCCCGTCCTTGATCACTCATCACCTCGGGACCTATATCAATGTTTTCCGCCCAATCCCACTGATTTTCGTTCTGCTCTTCAAGAAGCTCTCTTAGCTGATCCAGATGCCTGCGACAGACTATTCCTCCCTCCAGCTGTACTATAAATGACACCGGCCCCGTACACTTCACTATCTCTCCCTTCTTCCACTTCCATTTTCCGCCCTTTTCGTATACCTTCACATACACTTTACTTCCAGTCTGGAGTTTCCTTTCCTTCGTATGAACGTCATGGTACTCTTTCTGTTTTTCTGCTGCTTTTTCCACTCTGTCAGCAAGATTTGGGTGCAACAAATTCAATCTGCCTCTCAGGCATCTTCCCAGTAATAACTCCGCAGGCGACAGCTTTGTCACACTTTGAGGTGTCATCCGATACTGGAACAACAATCTAGCGATTTTGTCACTTATCGTCCCTACTTTCATCTTCCATAGTCCTTCCTTGATAATCCTCACAGCCCTCTCTGCCAAGCCATTCGAGGCCGGGTGATACGGAGCGGATGTGATGTGCATTACCCCATAATATTCTTCCTTAAGAAATCCTTAATTAATTGAATTCTTTGCTGATGAAGCAAGGCCCATTGTCGGAAACCAGAGATTCCGGAATACCAAATCTCGCAAACATGGCTCTCAACCTTTGAATGGTAGCTCCTGCTGTGGCTTCTTTCATATCTTCGACTTCAATCCACTTCGAGTGTGCATCAATCACCACCAACAGCATTCTCCCCGACATAGGCCCCGCAAAATCTACGTGCAGTCGGGCCCAAGGCCTGGTAGGCCACTTCCATGGGTGAAGTTGCGTCGGAATCACCACCCGATTTCCCCACAAAATACACCCCTCATGCAATGACAACTCCAAACGTCTTGTCCAATATGGCTTCAGCTCTTCGTCCCCCTCGTTCCTTTCCTCCCGCCAGCCGTGTAGTATGAACTGAGATATTTTGGACAACAGAGGATCTCGCTTGGTCCACCTCTGTATCTGAGCATAAGTCATTGGTGCGTCCTCCAAGGCTTCCACCAGCAGCACTACCTCGGTTGGGACCTCTGACTGCTCTTCATCTGGCTTGGTCAATGGCAGACGACTCAGTCCGTCTGCATTTCCATGCTGTGACGTCTTCTTGTACTTTATGTCATATTCGTACGCTGCCATCGTTAGAGCCCATCTCTGAATCCTTGCCGAAACTTGCGATGGTATGCCTCTGGAGGATGAAAACAAAGTAAGCAATGGTTTATGGTCAGTTTACAATATAAACTTCCGCCCATAAAGATATTGGTGAAATCTCTTCACTCCGAATATACACGCAAGTGCCTCCCTCTCTATTTGCGAGTAATTCCGCTCAGCCGAACTTAGTGTTCTCGACGCAAATGCTATGGGTCGTTCCTTTCCATCCTGTTTTTTGTGAGACAACACAGCTCCCACTCCATATGACGAAGCATCACAGGCCAGTACTATCTCTTCAGCCGGATCAAAATGTGTCAAGACCTTAGTTGAGGTTAAGAGACGCTTGGACGCTTCAAAAGCATCTTTTCTTTCTTTATTCCACTTCCACGCCACGTTCGGTTTGAGCAACTGATACAGGGGTGCCAAAGTAGCTGCTAAGTTGGGTAAGAATCTGTTATAGTACGTTAACAGTCCTAAATAGGATTTTAGTTCTGTCACATTCGTAGGGTCAGGAGCTTGATGAACTGCTTTCACCTTCTCTTCTACAGGGGAAATGCCACAAGAGTCAATTTTGTGACCAAGGTATACAACTGATTTCATCAGAAATTTACACTTCGACTTTTTCAGCTTCATGCCTCCTTTTTCTAACCTCTGAAGGACTTCATGTAGATGATCCAAGTGTTCTTGATTTGTGTGCCCTGTAATCAAGATATCATCTGTATACACCACAACATTCGGTATACCTAGGAGCAAGGTTTCCATAATTCGCTGAAAAATACCCGGTGCCGAGGACACCCCAAAAGGCAACCTTGTATAGCAAAACAACCCTTTGTGTGTATTGATCACTGTTAGCTCCTTTGACTCTTTATCCAGTGCTAGCTGTGTATAAGCTTGGTTCAAGTCTAACTTGGTAAAAGATTTACCTCCTGCCAGCGTTGCCAATAAATCTGCCACCTTTGGAATAGGGTACCTATCCAGCTTCAAAGCAGGATTGACTGACACACGAAAATCACCACAAATCCTTACTTTTACCATCCTGTTTCAATACTGCCACAATAGGTGCAGCCCAATTAGAAAATTCTATCGGTTCTAAAATACCCTCCTTCTCCAACTTCCTTAACTCAATTTCCACCTTCTCCCTCATGGCGTATGGAACTGGTCGAGCCTTACAGAATTTAGGTGATGCCTCTGGATCTAGTGCTAGTTTCACTTCTACTCCTTTGAGTCATCCCAATTGCTCTGAGAATACTTCTTTGTGATTCTCCAAAACCTGCTCAAGAGAAGGAATATCTTTTATTGCTAGCACCTTATCCCAATTTATCTTGAAACAATCCAACCAGTCTCTTCCCAATAAGGAAGGCCCATTCCCTTTTAGCACCACTAAGGGTACCTTCTCTGTTCTGCTATTCCAACATACTCTTGGTTCCCATTTCCCTATCACCTTCAGTACTTCTCCCGAGTACGTAGTCAGAGTTGCTGTACTTCTTGTTAGCACCTGCTTTGGCCACAAACGCTTATATGTAACTTCAGACACCAAAGATACTGCAGCCCCTGTATCCAACTCCATTGTTATTCCCTGACCATCGATACTGACCTCCACTTGTATGGGTTTATGGTTCACGGTGGACAATATCTGTTGTAGAGTGTACTTTGGTGGCTCCTCATCACCTTGTACTTCTTCATCTCCATTGTCCTCCGTCAGGCGTCGGACTGCTCTTCCTTGTCCCCTTTCAGCTTTAATTTCGCGGTTGACGACATGTCCTTTGTATGTGCCCTTCCTTGCCACAGTTATAACACACTGATTCAATGTGCGGACACTGACCTGCTGTATGGTTCCTTCTCCCACACCGAAAACATTTACCTGTCCTCTCGTCAGTAGACCGCTTTGCCACGGCATGCACCTCTTCGGCCGCTTTATCCCTGTCCGGCTCAACCTTCACTATTTCTTGGGCACCCTTTGTAGCCGCCTCACATCCCATAGCCACTGCATACGCTTTCTCAAACGTTAGCTCTGCTTCTCCCAATAATCTTTTTTGAATGTGAGCGTCGTTAACCCCGCATACCAAACGGTCCCTCAACATGTCCTCCAACGAGTCCTTAAACTCACAGTATCTGGCTAGCGAACGCAACTCAGCCACGTACGCAGCAACAGACTCACCTATTTTCCGTTGCCTCGAGTGAAACTTAAACCAGTGGAGGTTGCGGGCAGAAATGTTTCTCTAAGGTGGCTGTCAGCAATTCATACTTCAACTCTGCTGGTTTTCTTGGCGCCACCAATGTACTAAGCAACTTGTACGTTCTTGGTCCTATTGTGGAAAGAAAAATGGCTTGCCTTTGTCCCTTCTCGCTTACACTGTTCGCAACGAAGAACTGTTCTAGCCTCTCAAGTATAGAGCCCACTCCTCTTCGCCTTCCACGTACTCGCCGACCGACCCGTACACAGCTGCCATCCCACCCTCGTCGCCAAATATGTAATATCGTTAAGCATCAAGTTAATGGTACAAATGCCAATTACATGACTGACTATTACACAGCAATCACGCACATAAATCACATTCCTTACGCATGCGCCATGCGTAAGCTATTTGGTTATTATACATACATTAATTTGATATGCACATGTAGGCTGCCAGAATGATCTGATTACGATGTATAGTATTACAGTATGATCAATGCCAACAGTAGTAGCATGAACATTGAGCAAAAAAGTGTTCAAGATATTATTTAGTTTTATTTATTCAGATCATGATACAGGCTGTGTAGATACATAAATACCTTTATTAGCTATCTGTGCCCAGAAAGTACGGCCATGATGATGCATGGAAAAACCAGCAGGAATTTATTTATACCTAAATCTATAACCGCTTCTCAATGCAGGAGTCAATTTTGTCTAGGCAGATAACAGGGGAATCGTATACATGTACGCCTTAGCAAGATTGATAGGAGATAATTATGCCTAAGGCTGTAATGACTCCTGGGAATAACTTTAATCAGGGGGGGGGGGGGGGGGGGGGGGGGGGGGAAGTCAATTTAGCCTCGTCCCCAGGCCCTCTTTTATTAAAGTTACGTGGGGGCCTGGTAGACACTGCCAGGGTCCTAGCGCGCATGCGCTAGTTTGTCCCAGAATACCTGGGGTAACCGTAATTTCATTTTGGAAACCATTCCGTATACTCGTCTGATTTCGCGATGGCGTATTCTGCTCGTCTGATTTCGCTCGTTAAGACACGATAAAGAAAGCCACCGCTTCTCGGAACCCAACAGAATACGCCATCGCGAAATCAGACGAGTATACGGAATGGTTTCCAAAAGGAAATTACGGTTAATTTGGCAGGAACAATTTTCTTATGTCCCCCACCTTTGGGCATTTATTTCTCCTACATGTACATGCAATTTGGGACATGCATGATAACATAATATAGTATACTTCACAAAATAGCGCATTTCTGACCCTATTCATCTTATCCCAAGTTATGTGTTCCTGGGAAGAAAAAGAAAAACTTGAGACTGGGTATGAGAATGGGAACAACTGTCATCATGCCGCGGCCTCATCATGCAGTATCTTATGACAATATTATCTTTGTTGGAAGTGGATTGTGTTTTAAAAATTACATGGTCAAATCCTACATCTGCTCATTGTTTACTAACACTGTCAAAGATACATGTATATACATTTCATGCCTTACATGTATATTATTTTGTAATCAGCAGGATGATGATCAATGTCCATCCAGTGGAGATTCAAACTCCAATTGTGAACCATCATCGATATCCTCCACACCACCCAAATCAGAGTTGTCCCAAGATGCAGGCAACATGCTCACAACAGTACAAACACGGCCACAGCATTTGTTATCCTTTCCATGTGTAGTGTACAAGCAGAGTAAAGCATTGTATGTGCATGTACATGTACATGTATGTTTGTTATAGTAAATTTAATTCTTATGTGATTTAAACATGAATCATGTGCATGGTTCCCCGACATTCATGATATCAATTTGTATGTGATTCCTCATTATTGCATATTTCTTATGTGCAGTCTTAGCACGTAGAACTCTTATTCATTTAAAAAAAAAATGTTTTGTTTTGTTTTGTTATTTTTTATTATACTTGGGACAGTTTCCGCGAAAATGTCACCCTTTTATAATATTATAAGGTTATAAAAATGCTTCTTGTTTGAATGGCTATATCTTCCGAACGCTACACGCTATCGACTTTCTATTTTCCACAGTTCATACTACACTATTTCTCTATGACAAATTGCATTTTGAAGTCTTGCACTTGCTCCACGCTAGTATTGCAACGTTCGATACCCGACCGAGTTCAAACCCGCCATAACTTTAGGTAGGAGTTATCAAATCGCTTCAAATTCGGTTTGTAGGTACAGAGGTCCTGTACCTATCGATTTGTACTGTTCGCTAATTTTTATGCCATCCGTTACGGAGATACAGTTGAACAAACTACGTGCACTTTTTCCCGCTTGATACGCGCCAATGTTATAATCCCCGCCTCCCATACATTGAGCGGGACGCGATTTGCCAAAATCATTGGCGCGAATCGAGCGGGAAAAGTGGACGTACTTTGTTCAAATGTATCTCCGTAGCGGATGGCATAAAAATTAACGAACAAAACAAATCGATAGGTATAGGATCTTTGTACCTATAAACCGAATTTTAAGCGATTTGATAACTCCTACCTAAAGTTATAGGGGGTTTGAACCCGGTCAGGTATCGAACATTGCAATATTGGTGTGGAGCAAGTGTACGACTTCAAAAAGCAATCATTCATATAGAAATGGTGTAGTATGAAGTATTGAAAATAGAAAGTCGATAGCGTGTAGCGTTCGGAAGATATAGCCATTCAAACAAGAAGCATTTTTATAACCTTATAATATTATAAAAGGGTGACATTTTCGCGGAAACTGTCCCACTTATTATATGAATTATATTGAATTTGTGTGTGCAACAAAAAAGGGTTTTGCCGTTCGGCCGTTTAATTAAGGGACTAGCACTAGTTGTACAAGTCGTTTTAGGATCGGACCAAGATAACGGAAGGCTAAAATCAATTTCCAATTGATACGCGTAAAACAACTTAAAAATTAACAAGCCATATGTGTACGTGCTATCCAGTACGCAGTTAACACCACGGGGGGAAAAATACAAAAGTGCCGATCTATATACACATCAGAACAATTTAATAGACATAAAAACATCATCAGCCTTTATAAATGTATACTTACATGTATAAGAGCTGCAAGACTGTAGCTTTACAAAATTCTTATTACAAGAACCAATCCTTCCAAGAATCTTTAGTGACTTCTTTCTTAAAATTTAATCTAATTTGAAACTGATTCTTGCATCAGTCTTATGAAACGAATTTACACCTTCATATATATTTTTTTGGTAGGCCAAACAGTGTAATTGCATTGCACAACAGCTTTCTATAGGGGCGGTGGGTCGAAGTATAATCTTGCAGATGTGCATGTCGAGCTGCGCTAGAATTTGACGTAGATCTAGAGATATCGATTATTGTATACCGGTATATAGGCGCCATTTTATGCATGCAGCTAGGTAGTAGCATGCATAACTTGTTTTGTATACTTGCTTTCAATGAATTCCTCGCGATCAGTTTATACCATGCATTTAATTTGCAAGCGGTGCGCGTGGAAATGTTACTAATACAGCTATAGAGTGCTAGCTATCATTTTCAGTTCAGCTCCCCTCTGTTAACGGTTTCATGCCGAATACGCTGATCAGCGTAAAAATTTTATATACGGTTCGTGCCGATTACGCGGAACAGCGTACCAGCTGCCCCCCTCTGTTCAACAGTTTTGTTTTGCGACTCGTAGAACGTTGATTGGAAACTTCGCTGACTGGAAATATTCAACATTCGTCTGGCTATCTAAAACTACAATGGTCAACCACAGGTACCGTTGGTAATTAGTTTGTAATTAGTTTCAAGACACGCCCTATTTCTAAGTGTGCCCACCGCTGCTGTACTTGTTATGGACTACGAAGCGTCTAAAGCTTAGCCGAAACCTCATTACATACACTATGAATGCTATCTACTGGTACTTATAACTGGTTAATACCTGAATTGGAAGCGTCAAAAAAGCTAAACAACTACTCTTTCACGTACCTATCTTTCAACCCGCACGGACGGCTTGTTTTCTACACTTTGAAACCACTTCATGGAGACAGAGTCGTAGCGCTAACATTCCTTTCCAAGAATATGTGAAGAAAATTACAAAAGGACGCTCCGTTCAAAAGTTATTCGCTCGTATATCACTCCATTTCAAACAAACTTCGTAATGAAATTAGTTACCGGTGTGGGAGGGCGGATTGTCCCCCCGTGCAGAATGTCCCGAATGTCCCCCCGGACATTCTGCACTAGGGCACAATGTCCCCCCGGACATTCTGCACTAGGGCAAACTGTCCCCCTCTAGGGTAAAATGCCCCCCCCCCCCCCCCCCCCCCCCCCCTGGACACTACACACTAGGGCGCAATGTCCTACCTATAGGATAACAAAGGGAGTTATAAACGTCCAACAGGCTGGTTTTTAACAAAGACCCGTCCTTATATAGCGTAAAAACCATCCTGCCCGGATTGTGCGTCCAGGATGGGAATACATGTGGTTCTACCCTAGTTCTGTCAAATGTGGAAGCAAAAATTCAATTCATATACGTCCACATTCGACAAAACCCCTCCAAGTAAGGTTTTTACACCATTCCCACCCTGCAAGGACGCAGGATGCATGGTTTTTACGCTATTTAGGATGGGTTTTAGACTGGGTACCCGACTGATCGGTTGTACTATCACGCAACAGATGAACTGACGATGGGAATAGCCTTTTCTGAGATATGTCAGGCGGTACACGCAGTGTGGAGCTGTGTTTATGTGACATTACTTTTCAGGCTATGATCCTAGTTGATCTCAATATATTTCAATCTCTCATACTGATGAGATTTCAGCCATAAAGTATATCAATCACCACTCCTTAAGGAATTTTTATAATGAATGTTCATGTATATATGTGTGTGAATATTATTGGTTTCAATGAGTGCTTTGACGACACGGAAAGGATAAGAGCTGTGTATTCGTTAAAAGGAATTTAATATTAAAATTCTAAATGTTCGTGTATGTGTGTCGATCAGTACTGGTTACAATGAGCATTTCAAGCGGCGGAACGACATGCATGCAGCTTTGGCGACGGTTAGGAGCTACTGAGAAATGGCGTCAACGCGATCCCGTGTACTGCCGTAAAAGTTTCCCAGCCTTGTCATCGATGAAATAAAATGTTATGAGGGGGGACATTTTACCCTGGAGGGGGACAGTTTGCCCTAGTGTAGATTGTCCGGGGGGACATTGTACACTAGTGCAGAATGTCCGGGGGGGACATTGTACACTAGTGCAAAACGTCCGGGGGGACAAATTTTAGGGGGGACATTGTGCACTACGACACCGGCACGACGCGTATAGATGATTTCGGTGAGAAGTCGTTTCCTTGGAAACGCGTGATCTAAAACGATGAATAATTGAAGTGGAGGGCAAGGTATACGTGAATTGGTATGGAGGTGTTGTGCTTTTGGCTGTAGAAATCGAGGTGGTCAGCGTTTGGGACTAGGTTTATATAGGTTTCCATTCAAAAATGAAGGCAGACTACGAACTAGGTGGATTCAAGCGGTCCGTAGATAGGATTGGCAGCCTTCGAAGCACTCGCGAATCTGTGGCGACCATTTTGTGTTAGAAGTGTGGAAGTCACAATTGAGTGAGATCGAGGGAGTCATTTGTTTTTATTGTAGGCAAGCCTGTTGACGAACCCAGTGATGTGGCTATGTCTCTTCACGATTCTCTTTCAAGGATGGTATGCAAGAGGAAGTATTTGATCAAAATGATGGCAGTGAAAGCGCGGCAGGCGAAAGCGGGGCAAAGAAGAAAAGGAGAGGTGTGCTTTTTATTATCTCTGCTTCAGCTGTAGAGGGTCGTTTGCTAGTTCACGCAGGACTCGCAACAGAGACAGCATGCAGAAATCATCAGTATGGGAGGTTAGGGATGCGGCCCACATGTCTGGAATTCAATAGCCACCCCATCTGCACCAATAGCTGGATCTGCTTATGTCTTAGCAACGATGATGAGCATGTGTGCTGTCATGCTGCCCTGCTTTGCCTTTGGCTACAGCCTACAAAAGCTATAGGTGTCTGTTGCCGATCGATTGCTATAAGCCTACTTGCTACATGTATGGACCTAGCTTATCGATTACAGATAGGTATGTAGACATGTACACCGTGCATTCTTTTAAAAATAAGCGTAACTTAGCAAGCTAGTTCAGTCTAGTCTCGTACCCAGACCCTAGTACGTCACAGCTGCGGATGGATTACATCACCGCTACGCTAGAACTAGTCTAGTTCTAGCGTAGCGGTGATGTAATCCATCCGCAGCTGTGACGTACTAGGGTCTGGGTACGAGACTAAGTTCAGTCGGCAACGATCAAGCCAGATGACCGTGCAATAGTATTGCACGGTCATCTGGCTTAATCTTTGCCGACTGAACTTAGTCTCGTACCCTTATAGGCCCTAATCCACGCTTCGTGGGCCTGTTCGGCACTTTTGGTTGCCTTGGCCGAAACACACCACAAACACAGTCCTCACAGAGCCCGATTGAAACTAGTTGTAGGCTTCAAGTTCCCGGGCGATCAATAAAATAGCCAAATATATTGCCATACTCTCTCTATACGCTGCCACAACGACATATATAGCATCGCCGAAACGACGACCATCACCCCTCACAGGCGCGGCGGAGCAGGGGGGGCTGGGGGGGCTATTGCCCCCCCAAATATCGAGGTGGGGGGGCTCAGCCCCCCCTTGCGCTACCATCAGGTTCTTATTGCGAGCGCGTGTTCTTCGAGATTGCCGTACTGTCAGTGACTGTGAGTTTAAATAGGGTTAGTCTCGCAAGCCAGACCTACGATCAATACAATGGACTGGGGACCAGGATACGTACGACTTCTCCTGGTCCCCAGTCCATTGTAATCGATGACATTGACTTATTTATCGGTACGGTGTGGATGAAACGAAGGCAAGTTCTATGGCATGAATCATGGTCCGTTCCTAAGAACGATACTGAAGCCTGAGCTGTGTTGGAGCGTTAACGGGTGATTAAGGTACCGCCCGTCAGTTTATACAAAGTGCGGTTTTGAATTGGGGGAACGAATTCGAAGAGAGTAGCTCTGTGAGTTATCGAGGCAGTACCCTTGAAAACTACAGGACATCAACGTCAAACGCAAGAATAGACATAATTTCGACGATGAGACAACTGTTCACCTATTTGAGATCCTCCATGCAGTTGCCTCCATGACAGAAAGACGATTTAATAACTGCTTCATCTTGCATGTGCATAAAGAGCTGGAAGAATACATTAATCTTGAGGATGTAGCAGCGAATTCGGGACATTTTCCACCGAGTAAGGGAGGGTCGCGTGTATGGGTATGAATATGATTATCTTTTTTTACCACTGCCCCCCCAAATATGGACACCCTCCGCCGCCCCTGCCTCATGAAAAGGTCATCTTGGTGTCAGCCCCACCGACTCCAGTTTTTGTTTGTAACGCTCCTTTCGCTTGAAACCTGCCGATCCATCACGATTTACCATACGTCTCAATAATGTTTTACCCTCCATAAAAATTTCACATGACTCTCACGTGACGCGCGGGTTCTCACCGAAATCATCTATAATTGTTAAATGGATTGTAGGCATGAAACCATTAACTAAAGCTGGGTTTACAATGCACATTCCGTCAGCGTCACGTCGACATCTACGTGTGCGTCAGCGTCATGCATGTTCCGCGGATTGCTGTCTTCAGATATCCTTAGGGGGTATAGATTTTGACGCATATATCCGATATAATAGGTAGTAGCATAACTTATTTTGTACTTGCTATATCATATATAGAACGGGAGGGAGGTCTATTGGCAAATGCATTTGCAAGCGTTTCCTCGAGTTGGAATTGGTCAATGTTAGTGCAATTATATTTATATCAATGCACGTTTTCAATCACATGTAAATTAGGGTCAACTATCGATAAGGTTTTGAGCTTATCGGTAATTATCACTAAGTAAGCACCTATTATCGAATATTTACAGAAATTACTCTACGCCTATTGATAAAAAACTTATCGATAAGCTTACTTACTGAACGGTAATGATTACCGCTAAGGTAATAGGTGTGTCCAAAGGGTATCTGTTGGCATCTTAGTATCATTTGCAATTGGCATCCGCATGGCCAGAAATTGCATGCCTTCATTACTAATTCCTGACGCGTTATGACGTTTTTCCCGTTTCATTACCGTGCACGCGTCCATTGAAATGTATGGAGGATGACACTCTGTTGATCACTGTCACTCAGAAAAAGATGCCCATGACAAGGAAAAAGAACTTTATGATGCAGAGGGTCATAAGGTATGCCTCTATCGTTAAACAAAAAAATTAGCCCTCTTCTTGACGCTTCCTCATCAGAATTTCAGCATTTCCATAGACATGTATGTATTTTGATTTTTAAAATGAGGGTTTTTCAAGACATTTATGCTTCCTGACAAAAGTCCAAACTAGATATCAAAAAGGAAAGACTAACTGCTGTTAGTACAACCATTAGGGCCGGAGTGTGACATATTATGATGTTCATGACCCTTTTACCCTCGCTTCCCTGATCACTTTTATCATTAAGGTTCATATGTCTTTGTAGATGCCAATATTCAATAATAAATTGACAAATGCCGCGTGTGTGCCCTGCCGCGATGAAGGTTTTCAAACAAAAAGACACAAATCACCGACCACGGTATGAATCCTTGCAACGATGGTTCGATACTTGACAGCTTGTTACACATGTGTCGACTGTTGTGCGTGTGCATGGGTGGCTACCGCCTACCGGTATAGATGCGATTGTACTTTTATTGGTAATAGGCCTACTCGGCTGCTCTGACATTCGTTTTAAGCCCTGTAAGGCGCAATCATGCATGTTCGGAGTGTTTTAGCTACCTATATATGTACATGTACATGGATTCTAGAACGGCTTGTTTGGTTGCGTTGGTTTTAAACGATTCGATTCCGGCTTACTCACCTATATCGCTAATTCTACCACAAAAGGAGTTCGTGGATATGATTCCTATAGCAAAGCCACTCTTTTGCACCTGTTCTACCTTCATTTGTAAAGATGGGCATGCTCGTACTTGCAAACCTGACCCCATATTTTATTTGTAGGTTTTGTTCCTTTATTTTGGGGTGCAAATTGTACTTATGTATCTGCGCGTGTCTATATATTTTTTCATCTCTGCAGAATGAAAACTACCAATACAGCAAAAAAACCCGTTCCACAGAGACGAACCTTATAAGGATAAATCACGTGAGGAATACATGCGGCAATTCAAATTTATTGGGAAATGCAACCTCCTTTTTTACTATATCCCGGGCATATATGAGAAGGTGGAAAAGGTGACAGCCTTGTGAAGGTGGAGGGAGGTAGCCACATGTATGTAGGTGGAGGGAGGTGGCCTTGTGAGGGTGGAGGAAGGTAGCCTTGTGAAGGTGGAGGGAGATAGCCTTGTGACGGTGGAGGGAGGTAGCCTTGTGAGGGTGGAGGGAGGTAGCCTTGTGAAGGTGGAGGGAGGTAGCCTTGTGAGGGTGGAGGGAGGTAGCCTTGTGAGGGTGGAGGAAGGTAGCCTTATGAAGGTGGAGGGAGGTAGCCTTGTGAGGGTGGAGGGAGGTAGCCTTGTGAAGGTGGAGGAAGGTAGCCTTATGAAGGTGGAGGGAGGTAGCCTAGTGAAGGTGTAGGGAGGTAGTCTTGTGAAGGTGGAGGGAGGTAGCCTTGTGAGGGTGGTTTTGTGAAGGTGGAGGGAAGTAGCCGTGTGAGATAGCCTTGTGGAGGTAGAAGAGAGAGTGCCTTGTGAAGGTGGATGGGAGACATACTTTTGGAACAGTTGGGAAAAGATAATACTTGTAGGCCCTTCTCCCTAGATGAGGAATTTGATAGCACACCCCAGAGGCAGCCACTGGGATATGAATTAAATTAAGTTTAAAGGTTTCTGATGTAGGTACAGTTAGAAGGAGATAGATCTGCATAATTGTTTAAATCGGCTACAATTGTCACATCCTGTGGTGTCCACCTTTATTAGTTTGGTTAGAAAAACTCCTTGGTTTGGTTGTACACATAGCACAGACACCAGTTGTCTGCCAGGAGAGGAGGCTTACCTACATGACCACCTGGTATGGACCAGGGACTGGACACAAAGTTTTGCATCTCATAGACTGTGCCAGCCACCCTTCCTACATGCACCTGGTGAAAACACTTCAGCAACAACTCAAATGGAAGGCTTTAATTATGTGGTCTAGCTATATGTACATGGCTCTGCAGATGTATGTAATAGGTGATGTAACAATTGTGGTGTGGCATTTATATTTATTTGGTTATGTATTGGTTGTGTATGTGTGTGTGATTGTGATAAATGTGGAAAGTTCAAGAAGGTATTAGATGTACTAGCAGAGAGTGTAGTTGACTCAAAGTCTTTGTGGTCACCTATTTAATTAGGGTGGTGGCATGTGGTCATTAGTTATGGCTGTTATGTAAACGTTTCACATGCATGGCCCTCAGGACTAGTACATACTTGTAGGTTCTATCCAGCATCCTTGCCATTGTGTATGAGTCATGATCACCAGCCTTCATGCCATCGGCCATCGATCTGTTCATTGATAACAGATCAGAGCTGCATCATGGCATCCTTTTTTGTGCCATTGCTTTAGTATTTGTAGGAGTAAATTTGATCTTTTCTTCAACTGCATGCCCATGCAAGTCCTGTGCCATGTGTGTGTATGTGTGTGTGTGTGTGTGTGTATGTACATATGTGTGTGTGTATTTGCATGTACATGTGTGTGTGTGTGTGTACTTGCATGTACATGTGTGTGTGTGTATTTGCCTGTACATGTGCGTGTGTGTATTTGCATGTACATGTGTGTGTGTGTATTTGCGTGCATGGTGCATGTTTGTATTTGCATTTGGGTGTGGGTGCGTGTGCATTTCCTTCCAGCCGCTCAATCATCAAAAAGTAGAACACACGGCATAACAAACGCACACATCTCAGGCCAACTGCCGAATACATTTACGGCTGTTCATCCTTCTGGATAGAAATGAGTACAGGACTTAACCTCGTAGCAGATATTGGGTCTGGGAACGAGACTGCTATGGAGTGACCTTGACTGCCAATTGATCCATATACAGTCATTAATCGACGATATACAGTATAATAGGGCCAGGACACAGTGGAGAGTCCAGCTGTGAATATCCGCCCCATGCATATGTTTATTGTTAATTCTTTAGCTAGTGGAAGGCAATATCCTTAACACTCCTCCACGAGAACTTCTAGCATGTTATCAAAAACAAGCCAGTCGTCGTGGTCAACACCAGAGCGATGCACATGCAGATGGATATATATATACATAATAATATTATATATATATAGGGACAGAATCGCCCATGCATCTTAACGAGCGAGTTTCGTAGTCACACCTATATGTAGTAGCTATTCCGCAGCAGCGGTTCTATTAGCTCGACCATCGCGTTATGGGGGTTTCAAGCCTATCCAGTTGAAGTTCGATGTTGTACGTCTGGCTAGCGAGACTAGCGTATACCAAGAATTAGATTGATAGCGAGTGTAGAACTATTATATCCACAATACTATCAGATGGGTACAAATCTTGGCTTGATACCCGACCCTCCGCCAAAAGGCTACGCCCAAAATGGTTAAATAACAGATCACGTGACCTCCAGAATGCATCCAATGGCAGGGGCACGAGTACAACTAAATGTTTTGAGTTGCGCATGCGTATACTTAGATCACTAAAATCGACGATAGCTTTAGTTTGGAAGGATTTTATGTAACAGCGATGTCTATTCCTAACTTCCCTGCCATGCAGACATACAATGCATTTATTAAAAGACAATAACAATAATATTTTTAAATAAATTAATTAGCAGTTTTAATAACGTGATAAATCTCTAAAGTACCTAGTGAGTTTAATGGTGCAATTAGAATTTTTTTATCACAATCGTACGCCGAGTTATGCATCGATGTCCACAATTTCTGGACATGGTGAATTCAGGGTTGTGGCCTTCCTTATTAGTTCCTTGCATGCATTCCTTCATAGCCTGCAATGTTATTGATGGGTTCCCAAGTGTTGTGTGCGGACTATTAACGGTCCTTGGTCCAACCTACCCATTTAATTTCGCCGGTACTTTGGTTGGCCTTCGATGGCCAGTAATCTCCTTCAGAATAACCCGATATTTTGCAAGGAAGCTGCAATGGTATGGACCCTAGGTTTTGTGATGACGAAGCGTTTTCGCCTATTGTGTTTCTTAGGCCATGCAAAGTTGATTATTAGTTTCTCGTCCGCCCATTTTCAAAAAAGGACGCGGGCGGGCGGTAATTATTCATTATTCATTATTGTTTGAGCTGATCAAGGCTGATTGAATTGAGCGTCGTCTTCCCAAGGTCTGTGACGCAATTAGCTTAACATGCTGACCAAATATTGCGCAAACATCGTCAACGTCATGAGCTGCTCATCCACAATGCTTAACGAATCCTTCGTAAGGCCAATATGTACCCTTTTCAGTAGCAATGATTGCACGACAATGCATGCGACAGTTCGGACCTACTTCGTTACATGTATCGATAAGCAATGGACTTGGGACCAGGCGAAGTACTCGATGCCACATTTCTGGCCGATTGCAGGCTTGTGAAAATTATGCCCCGTTGCGGTTATTTGTTAGCCCTACAATCTCAGGGACGGCGGAAGGTGTTTTATAGTTGGGGGTAAAACTATGAATACATAATGATAGGGGGCGGAGGCAGGGTGCTGTCCGCGCTCGGCCGATTCAACCAGTGGGGGGAGGGAGGGAGGGAGGGGGTGCTGTCCGCGTTCGGCCGATTCTACCCCCTACTCTCCCTGGTTCCGCCGCCGCTGAATCTAATACTAGTAACTAAGTGGCATACGTACGCCCTATATTGTCACGTGATGATTGCATGAATAATAAAATAATGAAGTTTGGTGTGGGGCTCCAAAAAAGTATGCGGGCGGGGACGAGAAACTAATAATCAAGTTTGCTTGGCCTTATCTAGTAGCTTTATTTTTATACATGTAAGGTAAAAACGTCAAGTCTCTGTAGTTGTTTATTGTACCAGTACCAGCGGACGTAAATTGATTTTTATCGGTTACGTGTGTCCGCAAACGCACAGTTTGTTGCTCTGACGTCACAGTGCTAGAAACAACTTCTATCTATTCAACATGTTGTACATATGTGCAGTGCGAAAATTCCCTCGTGTATTTATTCATAACACTAATTCGGTTAATTTTGCCCACATGTTGTCGTGAATAATTATTTGAAAGGCCATGGAAATATCAAAATTCAATAAGAAAGCCGAGTGTTACCGATAATATTCGGTTAGAAGTTATCTCTTACTGAAAGGTAATGATAAGAAAAGTGTCTTACCGGTTGCTTAACGGTATCGGATAACCGATAAGCGGTAAGGACAAACCTTATCGATAGTTGACCCTAATGTAAATTGTAATACAGCTATACAGCGCTAGCTATCATTTTAAGTTGGGCTCCCCTCCGACTACTCGGTAAGTTAGTGAGTAAGCGCGCTGTTCTGGATTGCTGTGTTCAGATATATACGAGGGGCCCGGAGGGGGTATATATTACTATTCAATATTGGTAACCAAACCTCAGGTTTGGAATTGGAAACTTGCATTAATTGACATTCCATGACCAATCTATACTTTTTCTCGTATCTACGCGTACGGAGAGTAGCACCTTGCGGTGAGCGATGTATTGTCCAAAGTAAATGCATTTGGAGCAATACTGGCCGGTACAGACGGTAACTATCATAACTGATTTGCTTTAACTCTCGCTGCTCGAGTGATAACTGACAAGTATTTAAGGTGAGCCATAGGCATAGATATTAGACTACGTATATAATATTCACTATATATACATGCATGCGATCGTTTCACGAAAATGACTTGAATACCTTGTACGACGGGGGTACGATCGTAAATAAAGAAGGCTAAAAAAGTAAAAATGCAGTACGATCAGACACTCAGTACTGCACTGAGGTTAACGTAATTGTATTGCGTATATACGTACAGTGTATGCGAATGGTGTTCAGCTCAGCCGATCGCATTGATGGTCCAGGTCTTGTCTCCTCTTCCTCTTTGTCGGACACTTTATATAAATTCATCATTCTCTTCAGACATTGTTTCTATGTGTAATACTTATTCATTTGCGTGCACGTGCATGCAATTTACGATCGCGATACCACACCTTCGGTCGCGATTAATTCATTAATATTAGTTTAATGATAGGGATATCATTGTAATTTTGAAATAAAACCGTATGCTTGAGATCAAATGGGCTATGCCCAAGGGCGGATCCAGCGAGGGGGTCCTGGGGGTCCGGACCCCCCCCCCTCAGGACCGATGATGAATATAATTACTATCAATACCCCAGTCGCGTGCGCATAAAGGTGCTTCGCGCTACGGTGTATTGTTCCTCGACGACGCATTGTTTAAAAGTGTTGCTTTGCATTCTTCGTACATCATACAGGCGTCGGAAGAATTTAACCTCGGGATGGGGTGGTGGAGGCGGCTGATTTAATTTCATACAATGACATCGTTTGTACACACGACAGTGACATAGAGGCAATATACTATCTCTGCCTCTGGTGACGCGTAAAATTGCATGCGTCGCGCATTTATACGTGCCAAGAGCTAGGTGGTTTTCAAACTGCAGGCTATATAGGTCCGCTTAAGATTTATGCAGCTGATGCCGCCCCTGGATATACTGTCTCCCCGGACACTCAGTGATGCCGCGGTCGGCTATTATCGATCCGGTCACGTTCACGATTAACCGTACCGGATCGTCCCGGTCACGTTCACGGACGAACACTGACCGTATCTTAGCAATACGGTCACGTTGGCGGTTTGACGGAAGCCGCCTGGATTCAAGACGGTCCCGGTCGCGGTCGATACCCGGTCGCAATTAACGGCACAAAGTAATAAGTTACTACTAATAACCACAGCAATTATAAATCATACATTAAAAAGTTTGTTACAACGCAAGAAGATGACTCTTTCCTCTCTGCCAGCATCCATTCACCATCTCTTGCGATCAAGTACAAGTTTTAACTGCGAAAATACCCTTGAGAGGGAGCACTGGACGCCGCCGGGAATGGCTAAATACTTTAGGGCTAATAGCAGAGCGATGTGAGGGAAGTTAGCTTCGTGGTCGCTCCATGCACCATTACATGACGTTATTAACACGCCAGTTGGTTTGTGGTTCCAGCATATAGCGCTTCAACGCTGTCCCTCGCACTCCTGTTTGCCACCCCAAGGATCTCTTTGGTAGCAGTACATGACTGCAATAGAAGGCATAAAATGCACTGAGTCGGTTGAAATTCGCAATTGCATGTTTTTTAAAAGTAGTCTGACTTACGTCAAAGTCAAAAAATGCATCCAGAGCTGATATTTTGTCATTGGGCACAGCATCTTCCTGAGTGTCTAATGAGGACAGTGAGTTTGGAGGATCATTTTTAATCCCAGCAACAATAAGCAGCTCGTCCTTAAACTGCTGTATTCCCTCCTCCCTTATAGTTAATTGGTTCCAACCAACTCAAGCTTTTGTGGCAAGGGTGGACTATAGTGCAGCAACGTTGAGTAACAAGGATGATGGATTAAATCTGGTTTTGAACCCAGTTTTAAGACTCAGAAAACACTCATATACTTTTGAAGGGAGCTAGGTACCAGAAGAAGTGGATTTCATTGCCGGCTCCTCACTACAAAGAGATTTCATCATAATGTTAACTATTACAAAATGTGATAGCATGGCATGTATGTATCATGCATGCACTGAGGCGCATACATGTTGTGGGCTTCAAGTAGATGCTTTTTCATTCACCCACGTTATTCCTGCCTTTTGGCACACTATAAGCACAGACCCCATGATCAGAACGAAGCGACAGCTTGTAGTGCTTCCATGCACAGCCAGGCGTTGGTAAATTTGGGACCACTGGGATGAACTGCATCCTTGGCCGCACTGTCTTGACGGAGGCTTACATGTTTCGCAGCTTACTTTTCTTCGATGCATGCAGGTGGTTCTTTGACCTGTGCCGATTTTCTGCTTCAGAATTATGAACCGGTCCATCAGGACTCAGGCTAAACCCAGCAGACATACTATTAAATTCAGCCGGAAGTCAGAACTCGGGTACTAGTATAGGCCTGCACTTGAAAACCAAAGGCAACTGATTGCAATGAGCGCCTCTACCTAGAATTATATGATACAGCGTGACTCACAGAACTACAATCCAAGCAACGATCCAAGCAAGAAATAAAAGCCAAACAACAAAATCCAAGCAACAAATTTAATTTTTGTTCACATAAACAGTACATGATATACTGAGCATGCCAGGAAACTGGTGTCAGAGTACAATTCATTATTGAATTAATTGTCACTTCGGGTGTATGAATACTGCGTTGTATCTACTCTCACAGGTTCCCAGTCCTCAGTCATCCAATAAATTTTCTTCATGCCTTTGACCTTGTCTCGTACCCACGTAATGATGATCATCGTTTATAGCAGGGATATTAAATACATGGATTGGAAACGGTTCCGTAATCTACGTGTACCGGAAAACCATCCGTGATGCGCCTACATAGATTCTGAATTGGTGAGTTTGCTGTTGACTCGGACGAATATGACATGGATGCTGATCCCAGTGGACGGGTTCCAGGGGGGTAGTTCAAAGTTTTCAGATCTGTTGTACGAGAAGTTGTTCAGGAGATTTCGTTACTCGAAGCTTAAGCGATCCGAACGCTTTAACAGGCTTATACATTGCTTTCAAAAGTAAAGCTTGACTGATCCCATTAGTAAAACCTGCCTCTTAATTAGAAAGAAACCAACTTACTAAGTGTAGCTTTTCGTTTCTGCGATTTCGCGACTCTAAGAATAGCCCTCAAGCGCAACACGGATGGAAATTAGGAATACCGTAATTCAGCCGTATATCAGCCTCGTTTCCAATCCATGTATTTAATATCCCTGTTTATAGTATGTACTTGATGTTATATTGTAAGCGATGATCATCGTTACGTACATTTGGGTCTGGGTACGAGACTACCTTTGACCGTCAACATTTTTGGCGGTCCACGGTTATTACCTCAGTTATGCTGACGGTTAAGTGCTTTCGCGAACTTATTCAATTAATCACTTTTCCTGACGGTCACGGACGCGGTCAAGCCAACCGTATCGCCTAGTTTGACGGTCTTGACGGTTGACGGGCGAACCGCGGCATCACTGCGGACACTATAACCTAGGGTATATTGTCTCCCTCCTCCGTCCCCCGGCCCCGCTATGGTAGCACTACAAGGAGGGTGGGGGTGGGGTGCCAAAATGGGAGAAGGGTGGGAGGTGGTCAATATAGCCTATAGCTGGTTGTACTGCAGCTGTGGAGAGAAGAAAGAGAGGTGAAAGGGAGGGAGGGTAGGAGGAGGGAGGGTAGGAGGATGTACAGGGGACGAAATAGAATACTGTTCATTGCTTGAAGTAGGTTAATTATATTTTTTATCTGAGTATGATGAAAATTGAAGTGGCTCAAGTATCGAAGTAACAACTAAGCGCACGTACAAATCTGACGAAACTGACAGATGAAACACACGCATTTAAAATCCACATAAGCCTGGGAACAAGAACTTAACTGAGTGCAAGTGACTGCCTTTGTTTCTAATCTCTCTACTACACTATCTATGGAATAATATGCACCAAAAAAAAATTGCGCGCGCTTCGCGCGCGCCCCTCCCTTCATCTATTATTCATATCGGACCCCCCCCCCCCCTCGCCGAATTCCTGGATCCGCCACTGTATGCGTTGCCGTAAGAGCGTGAGATTGGAATCTTATGCGTGAGTCTTGAGGTGTCTGCACCTCGCATGCACAGCTTGCGCTCAAAAATGTTCCTTTCAGGTACCAGTGGCGATATTACTGTGGATGGGGACAGAACACCACCAGATATCCTTTTTTACCAACTGGGATATTTGCATCTCTGACTCTGTGGCTGAAGCGGTCATGTGCCAAGGTGTTTCAGCAAAGGCAGCAGAGCACAGAAAGCGTACAGGAAATGATCTGACTTGGGCTGGCAATGTATACCACTGGTAGTGGGAAACAATGTGGCCTGGGGACCAGAGGCACCGAGAACCTTCTCACAGGTGGCTTCTAGGTCAGCCATTCGTGATAATACCTACAAGTCCTACGAAATAACAGAACTATATGGCTGCCTCAGCTTGTTATTGGTTAGCGTTATTGTTCCTAGTCCGGTCTGATTACACCCACACAAAAACCCATTGAACCAGAAAATAAACTGTACACATAGTTGTTGTGTTTGCATAGATTTTATAGATAGATGAGGAATACAATAAATAATACAGTGCACTAAAGCAATAGACCAGGCTGTGTCACTAGGCAGAGGGAAAGCTTGCCACATCCTGCAATCCAGCGGAATCACCTATAACAATAAGCTGTTGAAAGCCAACCATCATAGCAATCAACATCCTCATAGCAGGGAAAAGCTCCTACCTTTGAGTTACATTTCTTGGCTGAAGCCAGTCTTAGCAAAATCAAGGAGGGTTGCTCACCTGTATAATACTAGATTATTATAGCAGTGGTGGAAACTTGCAAAGATATGAGTGTGCCTTGTTGAAAGGCAAGGTGGCTGTGTTTTCCAGCCCCAAGTGTGGCATGTTGGGCAGATGTGAACAAGATTGTCCATGGTGTCAAGAGATGCATTGAGAAGCACTGGATGGATGAGGAATACATTTCTTCAAAGTTAATATGTAAAATGCTTTCAATGTTGTCTCAAGACAGGATGAGAGCTCTACCATGGCGTCTTTGGTGCTAGGGTCCAACCCCCTGCTCTGACACCCACCTGGCCAGATCATCAGTTCTGAATCCTGAGTTTAGCAAGGTGATCCTCTGGGTCCTTTGACAAGCTGGTAGCAAGCTTGGAAGCTGATGATGAAAGTTTTGACCTCCTCCTTCAAGCCTGGTACCTGGATGATGGAGCCTTGGCTGGCAGGCCACCCAGCTGTGCTGCATGCCTTGCACCCGATTGAGGAGTTGGGCCCTACACTGGCCAAGTGTGAGCTATTCAGCAGGAAGGGCAACACCTCATTCCCACCTGCCTAATCTGGACATTCTCAGTGCCCCAATTGTGGATTATGTTCCACACTCATTACTGGGAGGTGTGCTGAGTCCAGGAAGCTACTGTCTGGTCGGGTGGATGTGGCTGCAGTCGATCTTTTCGGTATGTGCAGTAGCTTCTGCAGCATGTTCCACATAACAAGGGTGACCCCACCTATCTTGGCCTCAGACGCTATGAAGTCCTTTGATGAGGAAGTCCAACAGTGCTTTGTACTATGCACAGTCATTGAAATTGATGCTGCTGCTGTATATCCATCTTCAGCAGGCAGTAGCGGCATCTCTCACTTCCCAATACCATCCTAGTTCCAGAGAGCCAACCTTCCAGCACTAGTAGTCAGTATCCTCCATTCATCCTGCATGACAGCCGTACGCAATCGCACATAAAGAGACGGTGTGCACCTATTAGAATAACATACTTACCCAAATGTGTAGATAGAACGTTCGCGTGTTTGTACGTGGTAGCCACGACGGTCTATGCACCACTAGCCCATCCGTTGACGCATATACAGACGGTGGTACCAAACGAGCCGACAGCTGCCTGCTGGAACGAAGTCACGTGGCACAGTGTGTTGACCCAACCCCCCTAATTAAAATTGCCAATTAAGTCGTGTGGTCCCGATCAGGGTTTAGTTTCAGGGTTAGGGTTTAGGAACCCTTCAGACTCGCTTAAATGCATTAAGCTGGATCGCTCAGCGTGGATTTGGACTCTTCCCGGCAAGTTATTTTGTGTGTGTCGTGTTGTGTGTGTGAGTTGTCTGTGACTGACACCACTGCATGGTGTACTATTGTCCTGGTTATGTAGGCTGCGTGGTTAAGTGGTTGTCATTGTGTACAGCAGTAGTGTTGCTGAAAAAATCAATGGTAATGTTGTCATACAACTGGTAACCAACGGTAGCCATTAAAAAAAAAAAAAAAAATTAAGCTTACCCTGGAAACACTGTGTCTCAGGGTTAAGTCAACTCTGACTGGCACTGTTGTCACTTGTACACACAACAGAGCTTGGTTTGAACACCTTTAAACAGTTCTATGTGTGTGCGTGTGTGTATGACCAGGACAATAGTACGCCATGCAGTGGTGTCAGTCACAGACAACTCACACACACAACACAACACAACACACACAGACCACAGACACACACACATACACACACGCACACACATAGAACTGTTTAAAGGTGTTCAAACCAAGCTCTGTTGTGTGTACAAGTGACAACTGTGCCAGTCAGAGTTGACTTAACCCTGAGACACAGTGTTTCCAGGCAATTTACGCTATTGACTTTCTATTTAATACATCTTTCTACAGACCACACCAAGAAATACATTTTGGGGTAATACAGAAATATAGTCGATGCATTTTATATTTTCCCACTCGATTCAAGGCTATACAAAAGTACTCATGAGAAGGAACTTTATACATCAGTACATATATACTACAATATTATTTTGTTTGTGTTATCATGAAGATGAAAAGGAACACATTTTTACAGCCAAAATGTAGTATTCAAAAGGAAACACTATGTATTTCACTTCCTTTTTGAATCATGCATTTGTACTCTATTGTAACATTGGTATTGTAATGGTTTATAACATACAAGAGATAGATAATAACATTGGAAGCTGAAATTAGGTAATGCGTTTTAAATGTGTTTACCACACTCAATCCCTAGCCTTTCATTTATGATAGGTACATTAGCCTTATAAGACAGGGAAATTTAGAAATCAGTATCCTTATAGCTACATGTATAGTGGTTACATTAACACATGTATAGTGGTTACATTAACAACTTTTACTCATCTACACATACAGGAAAATTCTCCATGTTCTACCAATTGATGATACTTCTAGGGTTCACCAGTAAGTGTATTGTGCTTTATTGGTATCTTTAATACTGACCGGTGTGGGTGGTTTATAGACTCTATGTCTCCAAGTCAAAATGTTTAGTGTGATAATTGCATAATAAAACACTATTACAAAGGTCATACTGTTGGCCTCAGGAGTGAGCAACCAAACCTAATATCTACTATAGTTTGTGAGTAACAAGTTGCACTTTTTCATTTTATCACTGTACAATAATCTGAGTTGAATGTAGTCTGGCATATAGGCACATCACACTGAAATACATGTTAGGCTGCTGCATCAGGTTGTTCAAGGATACATCTTCAGTATCATTTGCCTCTTGCACTAGTGGTTTGTTTACGACTTCCTTGTAAACTATTGATGCTAGGTCACCAATAAAATCCCCAAATTCATTTTGACATTACATAACCAGAGCAGTTAAATCTCAACTGGATTTAGCTCCACACACGTAGCTAGCATTGTTGGAATTGGTTGATGGTATGGGAACCATTTTTTCTTTTTGTTAAATTAGCATGGTTAGTAAAGACATTCCTCATGAAGTGTCTGTCACAACAATAGATGATAATGAAGCCACACAACCATATGTTTCCCAGAGATATGTCAAGTGAAATTGCACTTGTAAATGTTAAGTAGGAATGAATGGTTAGGTATTTTGGCAGGTTTTGTCTTTTGCTAATATTGTACCATGTACTTTCCATAAAGGCCTTCATGTACTTTAGCCATGTATTATAGCTTCAATGTTTCAGCTATAGGCTGTACATATGTACAATATCATGATATGGAAATGCTACACCCATAGTAGGTGCTGATGGTATTATCATATTACCATTAACTGACTATACAACATTTGAGAACAATCCATCAACATTTACATTCAACTGTTCTGGAAATGGAACATATTTGCTCTGGACAGTGGATGGATATGCAGCTACTACACCATATGTACTCAATAAAGGGATATACTATACACCCCCTGTATCACCAGATGGACTTACTGTATCCTCTCAGTTCATTGTTCCCACCACCAAAGCTAACAATAACACTGTGGTGATGTGTACAGTGCAGGATGCATTATTTAACCATCAGTCAAGTGATCCAGTGAGACTCGTTCTACAAGGTACTGTACTGAACTTAATGAGCACATGAACAAGATAGTAGAACTCCTTAGAACAAACATGCATTCTCATATATAATTTGTGGATGCACCAGAGGGTAGGTGTAGTTGCATTCCATGAGATTTTCACCACACAACAATGCAGTTGCAACAAGAAAATCTGGCACCACATCCCACTACCAATATTATTTAAGTTGTTTGTTTACTACTCCAAACCTTGAACCATCATTGCATGTAGAAAAACATGTTTGTAACTCACAATGACAATACCTAATTGCAACTATCACATATACAGGGTTATTGTCACATCTTGTACTCTATAAACCTGATGAATAGTACACTATTTGGTGCAATAACTTGTTGCACTCACTTCAGGTATTCTGGCTGCTCCATACAACTTTTCAGTATAACCATGTCCAACACCATATTTATACTCCCTTGATGTCAATGACTGCTCCGCTGACTTATTCTATTACACTCTTTACCCCTCTAGTATTTACATGTGTCACCCTCGGAAAATAAATAAATAGCTCAGAAGCATATGTATGTACAGGTAGTTTTTTTTTAAATTTGCGAGATGATTTCTCTCACTTCCTGTTTTGCCTCCTACGTATTGCTTAATTATGTGTGCAAAAACATTTTTACAATTCAATGTTCGTACTGATACAGAAAATATGATGTAGGTACATGTGTATTGACATATTTCTGTGTCTAGGCATACTAACATCACCATCACAGCTCACAATAAATTCCTCAAACTCTTCCATAACACTCTCCTGGGTTGCACCACCTTCTCTTGAAGTTTCAACTCCTCCCACCATATCCCATTACATACTTGGTAACAATGTCACCAACATTGCAAAGACCATCAGTAATCCAGCAGTATGCAAGCCTGCTATGCCTTGTAATTCATCACTTGATATAAATGACCGGTCATTTATAATAAGTACTGGAGAGCAAAATACAACCATCTTGGACTTTAATGGTACAATTGAGTTTATATTTTTTGCTGTCAATGGAGCTGGAGATGGAAATGCCGCTACTTGTAATTATGTGCCTTCAAAGAAGACACTGAGAGGTAGGAACTATTAAAAAGAAATATGCTTGTATTTTACATGTCCTGTACAACACTGTTGTAATGCCTATGTTTTTAAAAATAAAAGTATGTTTAGTATGAATGCTCATTCCGTGCTAATGCATACATGTACTCCCTAATGCTGTAAGAATGCTCATTCCATGCTAATGCATACATGTACTCCCTAATGCAGTAAGAATGCTCATACTGTGCTAATGCATGTCGCTAACCGAGTTCCCTCAACCCCTGTCATGCATCTATATAACAGTTTTGCCCAAAAGGGGTCAGGCGGCAACCTGGTGACAGGGTGTACCCATCAAGCCAAATCTGGGACCAAGGTAGCGCTGGCTTGCCTTGGGTGCGACCAGACGTGCCACTACCATGACGTGGTCATGGTGAGTGGTAGGCCCTCCCCGCTGACCGACCTGGGACCAAGGTAGCGCTGGCTTGCCTTGGGTGCGACCAGGTGTGCCACACCATGACGTGGTCATGGGTTTGATGTGGTTGGTCAGGGTAGAAGCCCGAAGGGTGCCGCCTGCCATTGATGTATGACAGGAAAATCAGTGTACAAGGTACAATCAATGCACAAGCGGAGTGGTGGGTGGGTCAGCAATATTCAGGTCGTCAATAGTCAGGCTATGAGACTGAATGGCTGCTTTACCAAGAACACCATTTATATATACATACAATACCTGGAACCAGACAGAGACAAAAATGCAGACAGAGAGGCAGGCTTGACCTGCTAACCCTAGACAAAGCCCCCTTTCAACATACTATATGCTTCCCATGCCCTATCAAAGCTGGTAGGGGTGGTGCACAACCATTCGCCCTTCATCAAAACATTAAACATTGTTTACTCCCTAAACAAAATCACTTAGTTTGTCTGTGCATATGTTTTAATTTGTTTTAAAAACCTCTTGTTTCTCAACATAGTTGCATTTTTTTATTGATAAACCCAGCTAATCCCATGTTCCCTTGTGTGAATACAAATCAATGTACATCGATGTTTTTTCTTCATATAAATTAATGTAATTTTGCTTCATGTACATAGGATTTCAAACAACTGATTTCACAACAACTACTAAACTTACAGTCTCCATTGATGGTCCTACTACCACTCCCATTGGACACTACTATGAAACATCATCAAATGCCATTGGTAGGAAGTAGTTATGATAGTTATAAATATTTTCAAAGTTCCATATATTTGTATGTGTGTGTGACATGTGAATATTTGATTACACAGTGTATGGCACTATCAGTGGAACATCAGCAGTGTTGATATCAATGGTTATAGTCATGGTCTGTGTAGGTGTCTACATCAGATGTAAACATATAGGTACAGTGATGATTTTGGTGTCGTACCCTAAATAGTGCACACTTCTGTAGGAAACATCAAAAGCACCCAAATTGATCTTGAACAGAACAATGCATATGAAGTGATGAACAAACTGTCATGTCCTTTGGATGAAGAGAACATGGAGCCATGTCCTGCATATGGAGTAGTGACTGTAGTCTTACTATAATGTATCCACCTTAAAATAATTGCATGTTCTAAATTTGCAATGGGCAATTTTAATATCAATTATTTTGCTCATAAATTGCTAGTTACACATTGTGAAACTGTATTGCCTCTATAGATACATGTAGCCTTTCCACAAGTAACATAGGTGATCATACATTGAGTCATAATGGTGGCTGACCTACATGTCCACATGTAGCTTGTCAAACTCTTTTTTGCAACTATTTTAATAAGTTATTACATGATGCCACTAACTACATCATCCTCTTATCTCTCGTATCCTACAAGAGAATTCTTTGTTGCTCTTAAATTGTACCAATTTCCCGATACATGTTTTTGTGCCTTTTTTTCTGCAGCACTGTAAATGATAAGATAGTTCTGTCATTAATATAATGTAATGATAAGTCATTAATTTTATTTATTTAACTTGTGTCCCAGCCTGCATGCATGCAAATCCAATTTAATTTTAATGTTGATCCTTGATCAGGTGAATTTCTATATAACTAAATTGGAATTTTCATTAGTTAATTAGCCATGATGGGATAAGACTGACAGCAGATTTAGGTTTACATTCGATACGTGGGATCAAAGTACATGTAGAAGAGCTGCTGAATAGTGCTTTAAGCTGGCAGTCTTCCAGCATGCTGGATAGCATCTTCTTGGTACATGGTGAGTCCACAATGACCTCTGTTAAGATGACCACAGAATGTGGAATGTGGGAATTGAAGTAACAAATGGAGGTGGTCAGACATGATTAAACCATAGATATAAACGTTTGCACAATGATACCTAAATGGTTATAATTATGCAGAACTGTGTACACTTTGGATGTACTAAAAAACCAAGTGTTTCCACAACACTGAATGTTAAGCAATTCAGGGAAGTCCCAAAAAAGCTGTTTTCACAACATCCTCATTTTTGCTATTAGAGCTTTGATGCAAAACAAATTCAGCGTAGGACAATAAATAAATAAACAGGCACATGGGAAACATAATACCACACCACTGCCCACACCCAGGACCACTGGTATGATATATCCTGGCATGTAGCTAGCAGCTTCAAAGTGTCACTACATTGCATGAGGACAAACGTGATGTTGCTAGGCAGCGACATGGTGTCACAACAGCTGGGGCTGTAATTATTGCATGCTCTAGATTCTATAACTACACGTGTAATTGTGTCCATGAAAACCAGGAATCTATTTTAGGAAGTTGTTATTTGACACTGTAAAAAGTAAGCTCATTAAATTCTACCATTCTAGAATGGAGTGTTTAGCAAAAGGAGGATATTCTTGTTTGTAATAATTTGTTATAAAAACTGAGCTACAATATATAAACACTATCATTTGAGCACACACATATGCAAGCAAACAACAGTACATGTTACAAAGACAGCTGAACACAAAATGGATACAATAGGCGAAAGTGCGCAGGTACCAAGGTTGCTGAGATAGTCATCAAAAGTACCACTACATATGTCATAGGGAGCACCAGATTAGGCTGATATCTGAACACATAAAGACAAAACTAGTCCACACTCTAGTATCTTCCATCTAGAATGGCATGAAGCATTGGTCCGACCTGCTGACAGAAGAATTACATTGAAAGTGACAAAGTGCACACAGCCAATAAATATTGTATAAAATACTGTGAACAATGTGACATTTGAGCAGGGATATTACAATCTTTCAGTAGTAAACTGCCTTTTTCTACTTGTACACATGAGTGCATAGTTTCTTGTTTGTATTTCATTACATCATCTTGTCCCTTACTCCCACTGATGGTATTTCTCTTCTACATACACAGAACATCGTTTCATTTCACAATCATTGCTCAATGTACATATAATACAACAGCATTCATGTAACTAGACATACATAATATTCTTATTAATACAATCTACCAAATGAAGAGACCAAGAAATTATTTTTTTGATGTTACCAACGACTTGAAGGAATTGCATTCAGTTACAAGACACATTGGATGACGATAAACAAAAGTTACATTGGTCTGCTCCTCTACAGGGAGCAGTGTTACTGCTTACATTGGTCTGTTCCTCTACAGGGAGCAGTGTTACTGTTTATATTGGTCTGCTCCTCTACAGGGAGCAGTGTTACTGCTTACATTGGTCTGCTCCGCTACAGGGAGCAGTGTTACTGCTTACATTGGTCTGCTCCTCTACAGGGAGCAGTGTTACTGCTTACATTGGTCTGCTCCTCTACAGGGAGCAGTGTTACTGCTTACATTGGTCTGCTCCTCTACAGGGAGCAGTGTTACTGCTTATATTGGTCTGCTCCTCTACAGGGAGCAGTGTTACTGCTTACATTGGTCTGCTCCACTACAGGGAGTAGTGTTAGTGCTTATATTGGTCTGTTCCTCTACAGGGAGTAGTGTTATTGCTTACATTGGTCTGCTCCTCTACACGGAGCAGTGTTACTGCTTACATTGGTCTGCTCCTCTACAGTGAGTAGTGTTACTGCTTACATTGGTCTGCTCCTCTACAGGGAGCAGTGTTACTGCTTACATTGGTCTGCTCCTCTACAGGGAGCAGTATTACTGCTTACATTGGTCTGCTCCTCTACAGGGAGCAGTGTTACTGCTTACATTGGTCTGCTCCTCTACAGGGAGCAGTGCTACTGCTTACCTTGGTCTGCTCCTCTACAGGGAGCAGTATTACTGCTTACATTGGTCTGCTCCTCTACAGGGAGCAGTGTTACTGCTTACATTGGTCAGCTCCTCTACAGGGAGCAGTGCTACTGCATACATTGGTCTGCTCCTCTACAGGGAGCAGTGTTACTGCTTACATTTGGTCTGCTCCTCTACAGGGAGTAGTGTTAGTGCTTACATTGGTCTGTTCCTCTACAGGGAGTCATGTTACTGCTTGCATTGGTCTGCACCTCTACAGGGAGTAGTGTTACTGCTTACATTGGTCTGCTCCTCTACAGGGAGTGGTGTTACTGCTTACATTAGTCTGCTCCTTTACAGGGAGTAGTGTTACTGCTTACATTGGTCTGCTCCTCTACAGGGAGCAGTGTTACTGCTTACATTGGTCGGCTCCTCTACAGGGAGCAGTGCTACTGCTTACCTTGGTCTGCTCCTCTACAGGGAGTAGTGTTACTGCATACATTGGTCTGCTCCTCTACAGGGAGCAGTGTTACTGCTTACATTTGGTCTGCTCCTCTACAGGGAGTAGTGTTAGTGCTTACATTGGTCTGTTCCTCTACAGGGAGTCATGTTACTGCTTGCATTGGTCTGCACCTCTACAGGGAGTAGTGTTACTGCTTACATTGGTCTGCTCCTCTACAGGGAGTGGTGTTACTGCTTACATTAGTCTGCTCCTTTACAGGGAGTAGTGTTACTGCTTACATTGGTCTGCTCCTCTACAGGGAGTAGTGTTACTGCTTAACATTGGTCTGCTCCTCTACAGGGAGTAGTGTTACTGCTTGAATTGGTGTGCTCCTCTACAGGGAGTGGTGCTACTGCTACATTGGTCTGCTCCTCTATAGAGAGTAATGTTGCTACTTACATTGGTTTGCCCCTCTACACAGAGTAGTGTTACTGCTTACATTGGTCTGCTCATTTACAGGGTGTAGTGTTACTGCTTACAATGGTCTGCTCCTCTATAGAGAGTGGTGTTACTGCTTACATTGGTCTGCTCCTATACAGGGAGTAGTGTTACTGTTTACATTGGTCTGCTCCTCTACAGGGAGTAGTGTTACTCCTTACATATCATTTGTCTGCTCCTCTACAGGGAGTAATATTACTGCTTACATTGGTCTGCTCCTCTACAGGGAGTAATGTTACTGCTAACATTGGTCTGCTCCTCTACAGGGAGTGGTGTTACTTACTGTTTACATTGGTCTGCTCCTCTACAGGGAGTAGTGTTACTGCTTACATTGGTCTGCTCCTCTACAGGGAGTAGTGTCAGTGCTTACATTGGTCTGTTCCTATACAGGGAGTAGTGTTACTGCTTACATTGGTCTGCTCCTCTGGGAGTAATGTTACTGCTTACATTGGTCTGTTCCTCTACAGGGTGTAGTGTTACTGCTTACATTTGTCTGCCCCTCTACAGGGAGTAGTGTTACTGCTTACATTGGTCTGCTCCTCTACAGTAAGTGGTATTGCTGCTTACATTGGTCTGCTCCTCTACAGGGAGTAGTGTTACTGCTTACATTGGTCACTACCCCCTGTAGAGGAACAGACCAATGTAAGCAGTAACACTACTCCCTGTAGAGGAGCAGACTAATGTAAGCAGTAATACTACTCCCTGTAGAGATGCAGACCAATGTAAACAGTAACACTACTCCAAGTGGAGCAGACCAATGTAAGCAGTAATACTACTCCCTGTAGAGGAGCAGTGTTACTGCTTACATTGGTCTGCACCTCTACAGGGAGTAGTGTTACTGCTTACATTGGTCTGCTCCTCTGCAGGGAGTAGTGTTACTGCTTACATTGGTCTGCTCCTGCTTACATATCATTGGTCCGCTCCTCTACAGGGAGTAGTGTTACTGCTTACATTTGTCTGATCCTCTACAGGGAGTAGTGTTACTGCTTACATTGGTCTGCTCCTCTACAGGAAGTAGTGTTACTGCTTAACATTGGTCTGCTCCTCTACTGGGAGTAGTGTTACTGCTTACATTGGTGTGCTCCTCTACAGGGAGTAGTGTTACTGCTTACATTGGTCTGCTCCTCTACAGGGAGTAGTGTTATATTCGTCTGTTCCTCTACAGGGGGTAGTGCTGCTGCTAACATTGGTCTGCTCCTCTGGGAGTAGTGTTACTGGTTACATTGGTCTGTTCCTCTACAGGGAGTAGTGTTACTCCTTACATTGGTCTCCCCCTCTACAGGGAGTAGTGTTACTGCTTTACATTGGTCTGCTCCTCTACAGGGAGTAGTGTTACTGCTTACATTGGTCTGCTCCTGTACAGAGAGTAGTGTTACTGCTTACGTTGGTGTGCTCCTCTACAGGGAGTAGTATTACTGCTTACATTGGTCTGCTCCTTTACAGGGAGTAGTGTTACTGCTTACATTGGTCTGCTCCTCTACAGGGAGTCGTGTTACTGCTTACATTGGTCTGCTCCTTTACATGGAGTGGTGTTACTGCTTACATTGGTCTGCTCCTCTACAGGGAGTAGTGTTACTGCTTGCATTGGTCTGCTCCTCTACAGGGAGTAGTGTTACTGCTTACATTGGTCAGCTCCTCTGTTACATGATATTACGAAATCATTATCTCGTCGATATATGGCTGACGTGTATTGAGTACATGCATAGTTTATCAGGTAGGAAATAAAACAGTAGCTGCATACCGTTCATTGTTCTAAGCTTCCTTCGGCGATACGAGCGAGCATACTCAAATTAAAGACCACCAATATACGCATATACGCGATGTTAAAAATACCGGGTAATAGTTGGAACAGTGTCCAGTAAAATCGGGCGTGTGTGGTTATAATTTTAATCACTATAAAAATTGCATGTTACACTGAACGACGCATCTTTGCAACCGTACAACCTTTTCCTTTAAAATAACTTTTGTATACTTGTTCTCACATCATCTCTCTATGTGAAAATTGATTTTGGTGCTCTAATTATTTTCCATGCCGCGAGTACAAAGATCGCTAACCCAACGGGTTAAAATGCAACATTTCTCCTTGTACGAGTGTGGATAACGCACCAAATTTGGGTTGTACATAGAGGAGTCCTGTAGCTATTGATTTATTCTGTTCGTTAATTTCTGTGTTACGGAGATACAGTTGAACAAACTACATGCATGTTTTCCCGCTTGATTTGCGCCAATGGTTTTGGCAAATCGCGTCCCGCTCAATCACGGCTGTTTCATTTCCATTGAACCTGTGACAAAAAGGCTACGCCCCGTGATACGAAATTTTTTCATAGCAACAGACCTAATTACGACCTTAGCAACCAACATGGGCTTAAAGATGTTCCCTTTTTACCACGAGGACTGGTTTGAACTCTTCTTTTGACTTCGGATCCTACTTCTATATTGTCTGGCGCTCTGAACAATGTGAGTTAATGCCGCTTATATTCTGTGGATACTATGTTACACGCTCGCGAATTCTGTGTGTGTTGTTTGAGGTCAAGTGATGCACATTGCTCTGGTACTTTTTCCGCCCTTATGAAGTACCCTGAAACTTTTACAATATAACTGAGACAGTCTTGGCTGTAAGATTTTCAATAAAACTCGTGGTGCCGCGATTCCTAACTCTCGCAGTAGGCGTTTGGAATATTGCAAAATTTCCGCGATGTTTGACGCCATTGACCTCACCTACATGTACCTAGCTTAACCTGGCTTGCCTGAATCACGATGCCATGCATTTCAACATCTTAGCCCACCATCACACACTCTTGAATCAATTTGGTTGTGCTGTCTAGTGAAGAAACATGAGATATTATTAGTACCCGTTATTGAGCATTGCATCTACGTAAGCTTAAGTTTAGGAGGTGTGGCACTCTGAATTTGAAGAGAGAGTGTTCCTTCATAATGCACTTCAGCCTGTCTATTGGATCAGGGATGGTTTTATACGTAGCTGCAAGGCTGTTGTACTAGGAGTGGATAGACTCGGCCCCCTGCACCCATCAACCCACATCCAGCGAGGTGGGAACGAATGCAATCCAACATGTGGTGTTCTAGGATGTGCACTTTTATAGAAATGCAACGAAGTTCTGTGTTAGTGTGAGATTGTTTCTGAGCATGTGTGTGTCAAGGGCGTCCCCAGGGGGGGTGGGGGGGGGGGGCATGGCCCCCCCCCCCCTTGTAATAAAAGTTCAGCACCCTCCGCCCTCTGATTGAATGACTGGATCGGCCGAGAGGGCGGACATCTCACTGATTGAATCGGCCAAAAGTGGACAGCATCCCCCCCCCGCTGAATCGGCCGAAAGCAGACAGCACCCCCCCCCCCCCCCCCCCCGCTCGTTAAAAATGGCACCCCCCTTGCCCTATCCTATCCTGGCCCCCCCCCCTTCCAGAAAAGCTGGGGGTGCCCATGTGTGTATGTGGTGTGTACATGTGTGTGAAATTGCCTGTTTAAAATGAAGTTCTGTGTTAGTGTGAGACTGCTTCTAAACCTAAGCATGTGCTAGTTTGATACAGAATCTGTAACATTGCATGTATGTACTTACTGCTCCTCCCGTAGGTGGTTGGATTGTGCTGTTTTGAAGAAGTGCATGTAGAACTTGTGCTGCTATCATGGCTTGTTGTGCTGATGGCAATGGGGTGTGTTGTAATCTCAAGCCATAACATCTGTCCCACAAGATGTACAATGCACCATTATGTCACCAAGCAACCGAATGATAAGCTCTGGAGGCTGTATGAGCTCGGCGGGCTGAAGACTGGTGACTGAATAGCAGCAGGGGCACTTGAGTCGTACAGTGACACGAATCCACTCCTTAAGACACGAGCTACAAATGGCATAGGCATGGCATGGTAGCTCTATAGGTTGATGTAGCATGTACAAACAACTTGAACACTTAACTGCGTCTACCATTGACAATATCTGTTTTGTTGACACAGAAAGCACCAGTACTTTGGTGATAATAGCAGGTGGTCTATCACAGACATGATGCCTGTTGGAGTGTACCATAGCTGCTATACTTGTAAAATGGTTTACATGCCTACAGAAAAACATGTTAGAACCTGTACCTTACAAGTGTCAGCAGTGTATGTGGACCAGTTATATGGCTGCTCTTGACACTTGTATTGGTTCTTACACCTGTGCAGAACAATTGTGGGTGGATCTCCTGGTCTGTTGAGACACTGAGACCAAAGACTATCAGTGTAGGGTGCTGCACTGGTATGTAGACTCTGGCTTTGGTGGTTTGCCCTTGGCTTTGACTCCTCTATGAAGTTTGCACCCACATACCATGCAGAGATCCGCTGATCGGCATTTATGGTGGGATTCCATAGCTATTTATGAGGTGGTGCGCATTATTCATGAAGCGGATGGTGCGTTATTATGTATTTCTGTGAGTGGCAGGAACTGCGGCACCACGAGTAAAACACATATTCCTACGTGAAAAAGATTGATCGTTCCACTCCTGCGTCTTTTTGTACAACTTATAAGGGCGGAAAAAAAGATACGAAGGCCAGACTGAATGGCATTTTTCGCGCCATTTGGAGAGTACATTACAGGGAATAATTTACTTTTTAAAAATTGCATAGCAATTTTGCTTCGCAAAATCGAAATTGATTAGCAACTTGGTTCAGTTGCATCGCAATTTGTTCCCGCCGAGATGTGTGATGATTCGTCATTTGAAT
Organism: Spongilla lacustris; assembly: GCA_949361645.1. NCBI lineage: Eukaryota > Metazoa > Porifera > Demospongiae > Spongillida > Spongillidae > Spongilla > Spongilla lacustris. Next base: position 8,361,847 of record OX442417.1, read on the forward strand.
ATAAAGCTATCCCACGGACACGCCCGCGTGCATTTGGATCGCTTTCAGGCGAACGAGTCGAACGACCACTTTCCCCTCTATACAAAACGAGGTCACCATCACATTAAATATTTGTAGATTTTATCCACCGTCGCGTACGCGTTCTGGCGTATTCATGTGCAGTACGTACCGTACGTGTGTGCGCGTAAACGTACATTTTAATTAGTAATGATTTTTTTGTGGACAGTAGGTTTGGAACACACAACTTCATACTAACACAATATAACACATAAGGGTTCAGCTAACAGGCCAGCTGGATCTACCCCGTTGAAGTTAGCCGCACATTCCTCAGCCGCACATTCCAAGTAATTATCCTGCGATCGCGGCCGTACGGCTAATCGTAATCACTGACTTAAAATTATTCATTGAAGATACTATAGTGTACTACATGCAAACTCGTTCAATTCTACGTGGATAGAATAACCAACTGCTTGCAATTGACAGTTACACACTATTCCTTGAAACAGTGTATCAATCACTACAAAATTATTATATTATTATACGTTGCACAAGACCCCACTTGAATAAGTAAGTTCGAGGTATGGCTTTGGCACCTCCCCCCCCTCCCCCCCCCCCCCCCCCGGCCCTCTTTAGGACCATGACTTTGTCCCCTAACGGCTTGATATTTCATGATCATACGCAACACAAATAGAACGACCCACTTGACAGGTTTTTAGTACTTAGTGGGGAACGATTATAATTCAAAACATTATCGCTGGATCAACAGTGCAATGAACAACGTAGTTACAATTAATGTAGTACAGTTATTGTGGCAGGGTATGGGTAAGTACATGTGAAATGGCTTCTGTTCGTGTTACATTAAACTTTGTAGCAATAAGAGCTGTGACAATCTGGATTCACGTGGTGGGGGGGGGGGGGGGGATAATACAGCATTCAGTAGCACTAATATACACACATAAACTTGGCTCACTTCAGGCCAAACTATGAATCGATTAGTTTTTTGATAATGTCAGTGATGCAGCTCCTCTGACATCGCTTTCCACCTCTGTTATGTACAGATTGATTTCTGACACCTGTGTTGTAAGGATGAATATTACATAGATAAACAAATAGGTGCTGTACATGCACATACCATGTCAAGGCATTTCTGCAGTGACCAGTCCATGTCACTTTTGTTCAATTTTGCAATGGTATGTGCATGTGCTTTAAAATTCAGATGTGCTTTGACCCATCATTATGTTTATGATCCTTCCCTATTATATACTTAGGTTGAAGTCATTTGAATACATACATGAACTTAACCTCTAGGTCCTTCACAATGTTCCTTATGAAGGCTCTACTGAATGGAAATTGCAGTTCACTGTATTGAAGAATCATTAAATCACACATATACAAAAAGCTCTCATTGATATTTCGTGTAAGGGGGTCGTTTCATTCTGGGAAAGTACTTCATATAATGGTGTAGGCCCCACTTAAGAGCATACATATCATCTACATCTTGTTGATTACAGTATGATGGAACTAGGAAGTTGTCCACATCTTTGGTAGTATTGCAGCCTTTTTCACCATCACTATCAATGTCAGAACTTGTATTATCAGTTTCAACATCATCAACAGGATTGTCACTATTTTGGTCGTCACTCTGAACAGAAGGGCAGTCTGCTACATGCATATATATGCAATACGAATTAACACATACCATGTACTTCATGTTGCATGTCTCTTACCATTTTTTGGTGTAAAAATGGCTTCATTATAAATACTGGTGTTGTTTGACGATAATGAAGCTGTGTCACCCTACATAAGCAGTTATTAAGCATTGTTTTAGGCATTACTGGTTATCATTTAGTCATGCATACCTCTTGTTCAGTCAACTTGCTAGGTTCCTCTTATAAACCAATTTAACGATGGGCCTTACTGCTACGATGTGATCAGTATACTGACCTGTTAATGTCCTTAGTGGGTACAAGACACCTTCTGAAAGCTCATGCACCATCTGAAGCCAAAAGTTATGCACCAGGTTCTGTAAGCCGATGTATATATTAGAAATTCAATAAGCTGTTATTCACAATAGTAGGATACCTGGGTATATTGCAGTGCTGTATTTTCTGCAACAAGTCTAGCTGCCTGTTGTGAGATATGCATGCAATTGCAAGGGACACAGCCATAAGCATTTCATATAGCCCCCCTTTTAAACCACACTTACAAGACATGTAAACACACCACAGTCCTTTGTATTTTCCTGTTTGGGCCAATTGGTATTCTGCATGAAAATGTATAACGCTCAAACATATATGTAGACTTAGCACCATGCAGTAGTTATATAAAAATAAATCACTCATATATGTACTCAAACTACAAAGATTTAAATTACATACCAATGAATCATTATAAATCCAGTCAGAACTTGCTAAAATACCATTTTTTGTAGAATTGTACATCATTGTTGATGTATAACCTGATTAAAATATCTTACTAACAACATATTTCAAGTACGTTTATAATCTGTTTACCATATCCAGATCCTCATCACTGTTGTGGAGGGAATCAATTCCTACAATGGTGCATGTTTGTGGGTACACTACCTACGATGCAAGTAAAAATAACACCAAACAAAGAATTTTTATTATATACATACTATTAAGCTCCAATGCAATGGTTTATGTATTGGAAACATAAGGACATCACACTCGACCTCCAATAAACGTTTCCTCTTCATATAAACAGGAAATCAACAATGGTACTCAGTTAAATGTGATATAAACCTTGGAATACCCTTTCACACCTTGATACCCCTTAGACTTAAATGAGGGCAAAAATGAAGGCTCAAAACACATGATATTTTTCCCTTCCTGTGGGAGTCAAATTTAGGTATAACTTTTTTTATGATTATGCAATCCACACCTTATGTGCAGTTTGCATAACTAACTCCAAGTATGCAGAAATCACTTTTGAGTCCATCCACATCCCAGATGCCAAGCTTATGAGATCTTGCCTCTGCAACTGGAACATTGCATGTGGAATTGGTACTCTGTGCAAATCCTTGATGAAATGGTATAGAGGTACATATGCAAACAAGTTTCGTTACAGGATTTTGGAGAACCTCAAGTTCAAGTTGTTGAGATAAACTACAGTTCACCTGTAAGGCATATATATTAACATACCAGTCGCCATTATTATTTGAGCATTGCTTAACAATTTTGCATTAGCTATAACAGAAGCAGAACTATCTTTGTGAAGAATAGGCTGAATAAAAATATGATAGATTTGTAACACATGTACTATTTACACTGTCAATCATCTTTGATACCATATCTGTACAACAGATCTTGAATAACAAATAATAAACCTAAACTATCATATCTGACACTTGGTTAAGGCCAATGTTAAGTAATCACTCTCCTGGGTTATAACCTTTATGTACACTGAGCTTATATTAATGTGTTGTACATGATGCATGCTTTGTACTTACGTTGTCAATGTAGTAGAAATAAATGTCTTTTCATGCTATAAGCTTGATAATTGAATATACATTGTACACTACATACATACCAACGGATTGTTAGGTCACATTATAAACCACATATCAATCATAACTCACACGTTACGTGTATCACAGGCTTAACAAAACCTAAACCAAATTTTCAATGGCTGTAATTATATATTATACACACTTACAGTTTTTCTTCTAAGCACCCATCAATCCACCCTTTTATCAACTGCTTGATGTCACTGGAAACAATGTTCCATACTTCATAATTTGACAAAAGCTCATCAAGCAACACAATCATTCCTTCGCAACTGTCATTTTCTATACCATGTTGTAAAACGTTGGCTATCTTGTATGTGCTAAGTATAGACTATATTAATATAACAAAATAAATACATATATACTCATGTTACACATCGTTACATCTTACAGCAACATGTGAAGGATCACACGGAAGATTAGAGTTTGCTTGAAGGTCATCAATTAAATGGATGTATTTTCGCTGAATTGGCGTTAGACCTTCTTGCTTCAATGCTATCATAATATAACAATATCAATAAAGTGTTATACACATATTTCAACTTGTACTTTTTAGCATGAGCTGCAATTGTGTGCAGGCACATAGAGCTTGTGAAGCTCTTTGATGACGTACAAGAGGCTGCATCCTCAGGAATAATCAACGCTTCAGGTTTCCTGACAATAGTAAGACCCATCATAACATGTAACATCTATTTATTGTATAATGGTATAAAAATGTAAACCGTTCTCAATTAATTTTAATTGTTTATATACTAGTACATTATGATCTATACAAAGAATTGTAAAGTACTAAAGACCGCTATATTTTATAGGCACAGCATACATGAAATTAAAATTCTTATACCTCTCTTCAGTCTGTGCTTATTTCAGGTATGTCTGTTATGTCTGCTGTATCCTGGCTGGATATACAAGTTACATAAATAGGTTTAAATTACTTTATTTTCTACCTTGAGACAGAAAATAAATGGCTCCATAGCGTAGATGGTTTCTGTTGAAAGTAACCAAGTGATGGATTTGGAGCTGCATTTTCTTTCTTCCTTTTAGACCACTTCTCAAGCAAAGGACGAGATGGCTTAACCTTTTATAGATTGCTGCATATAGTAATATTAACAAACTAGCTGCAATACTGGAAAAGGTTTTGCCAACCTTAACGCGTTTCCTTGTTTTTTTGGATTTTAAGTCATCACAGTACTGACGCCGCCTTCCTACTATTACAGGGTAGTGCTTCTGAATGCACACATCTGGTCTCATATGCTTTTCTTTGTGGTCTATTCGTTTTAGGATGTAGTTCCAGGCCTCAATAGTTCCAGCAGTAGTATGTTCAGAAAATTGATTATACTGATATGTATGTGTGTACACATATATATGTGTAAGTTTACAACATCTATTACTACTGCTGCGCTGACAGAATGATCCTAACCAATCTGTTTTTAGGGATTATTGACCAATCAAATGGGACTAAACTACATTGACCATCTGTACTCGTGTTGTGCATATGACAACCATGATCATCATCATTACAAAGCAACATGTTACAAACACAAAATAAAACATTAGTAACTGTTGGTTAATGCTTCTTGTTCACAAGTAGAGCTTGCTGCTGAGGACAACAGAGAAAGGCTCCCTGACGAACCATCCAGGAGCCGAACTGCATGCATGTGAGACAGAGCACATGGGTGAATGCATACATGTATACACACATTTCTTCAATATTTACACATACACACATACATGTACATACAGACAAGACTTTAAAAAAATAAGTACAAGTACACGTACGACACTTACTCTTCTTCACCAAGTACAGACAAATAGAATTACAGACACAGCTCTTCCCTACGTACTGGTACCTTGGTGTTTTTGTGCTGTCACCCTGGTAGGCTATCAAGAGACGGTCCTAAAGTGGGAGGGGCCAAGCCCATACCTTGTGCTCACATATGTCAAGTGGGTCATGGGTGATGTTTCTGTCATGCAGGTATACTGGTACCTTGGTGTTTTTGTGCTCTCACTCTGGTAGGCTAGCAAGGGACGTAGCCACGGTCCTAAAGTGGGAGGGGCCAAACCCATACCTTGTGCTCACATATGTCAAGTGGGTCATGGGTGATGTTTCTGTCATGCAGGTATACTGGTACCTTGGTGTTTTTGTGCTCTCACCCTGGTAGGCTAGCAAGGGACGTAGCCACGGTCCTAAAGTGGGAGGGGCCAAACCCATACCTTGTGCTCACATATGTCAAGTGGGTCATGGGTGATGTTTCTATCATGCAGGTGTACTGGTACCTTGGTGTTTTTGTGCTGTCACCCTGGTAGGCTATCAAGGGACGGTCCTAAAGTGGGAGGGGCCAAACCCATACCTTGTGCTCACATATGTCAAGTGGGTCATGGGTGATGTTTCTGTCATGCAGGTATACTGGTACCTTGGTGTTTTTGTGCTCTCACCCTGGTAGGCTAGCAAGGGACGTAGCCACGGTCCTAAAGTGGGAGGGGCCAAACCCATACCTTGTGCTCACATATGTCAAGTGGGTCATGGGTGATGCTTCTGTCATGCAGGTATACTGGTACCTTGGTGTTTTTGTGCTGTCACCCTGGTAGGCTATCAAGGGACGGTCCTAAATTGGGAGGGGCCAAGCCCATACCTTGTGCTCACATGTGTCAAGTGGGTCATGGATGATGTTTCTGTCATGCAGGTGTACTGGTACCTTGGTGTTTTTGTGCTGTCACCCTGATAGGTTATCAAGGGACGTAGCCACGGTCCTAAAGTGGGAGGGGCCAAACCCATAACTTGTGCTCACATATGTCAAGTGGGTCATGGGTGATGTTTCTGTCATGCAGGTGTACTGGTACCTTGGTGTTTTTGTGCTGTCACCCTGGTAGGCTATCACAGGACGTAGCCACGGTCCTAAAGTGGGAGGGGCCAAACCCATACCTTGTGCTCACATATGTCAAGTGGGTCATGGGTGATGTGTCTGTCATGCAGGTGTACTGGTACCTTGGTGTTTTTGTGCTGTCACCCTGGTAGGCTATTAAGGGACGGTCCTAAAGTGGGAGGGGCCAAGCCAATACCTTGTGCTCACATATGTCAAGTGGGTCATGTGTGATGTTTCTGTCATGCAGGTGTACTGGTACCTTGGTGTTTTTGTGCTGTCACCCCTGGTAGGCTATCAAGGGACGTAGCCACGGTCCTAAAGTGGGAGGGGCCAAACCCATACCTTGTGCTTACATATGTCAAGTGGGTCATGGGTGATGTTTCTGTCATGCAGGTGTACTGGTACCTTGGTGTTTTTGTGCTGTCACCCTGGTAGGCTATCACAGGACGTAGCCACGGTCCTAAAGTGGGAGGGGCCAAACCCATACCTTGTGCTCACATATGTCAAGTGGGTCATGGGTGATGTGTCTGTCATGCAGGTGTACTGGTACCTTGGTGTTTTTGTGCTGTCACCCTGGTAGGCTATTAAGGGACGGTCCTAAAGTGGGAGGGGCCAAGCCAATACCTTGTGCTCACATATGTCAAGTGGGTCATGTGTGATGTTTCTGTCATGCAGGTGTACTGGTACCTTGGTGTTTTTGTGCTGTCACCCCTGGTAGGCTATCAAGGGACGTAGCCACGGTCCTAAAGTGGGAGGGGCCAAACCCATACCTTGTGCTCACATATGTCAAGTGGGTCATGGGTGATGTGTCTGTCATGCAGGTGTACTGGTACCTTGGTGTTTTTGTGCTGTCACCCTGGTAGGCTATCAAGGGACGGTCCTAAAGTGGGAGGGGCCAAGCCCATACCTTGAGCTCACATATGTCAAGTGGGTCATGTGTGATGTTTCTGTCATGCAGGTGTACTGGTACCGTGGTGTTTTTGTGCTGTCACCCTGGTAGGCTAGCAAGGGACGTAGCCACGGTCCTAAAGTGGGAGGGGCCAAACCCATACCTTGTGCTCACATATGTCAAGTGGGTCATGGGTGATGTGTCTGTCATGCAGGTGTACTGGTACCTTGGTGTTTTTGTGCTGTCACCCTGGTAGGCTATCAAGGGACGGTCCTAAAGTGGGAGGGGCCAAGCCCATACCTTGAGCTCACATATGTCAAGTGGGTCATGTGTGATGTTTCTGTCATGCAGGTGTACTGGTACCGTGGTGTTTTTGTGCTGTCACCCTGGTAGGCTAGCAAGGGACGTAGCCACGGTCCTAAAGTGGGAGGGGCCAAACCCATAACATATGTCGAGTGGGTCATGGATGATGTTTCTGTCATGCAGGTATACTGGTATTTTGGTGTTTTTGTGCTGTCACCCTGGTAGGCTAGCATGGGACGTAGCCAGGCCACGGTCCTAAAGTCGTGCTAATTATAAGATTGTACCGTGTGATGGAGTAGCATTCATTTGTAGGTATAGCTATCAGCATGTGCATGTACATGTGTACACTTCGTTACGTACGTTCTCACTTGGTCCAGTGTTCAGAACCGCCCGTGTTGTGTATCGAGTATCCGGATATATCCACAAGGGCGCGCAATAACGGCCGCCGCTTGTGGAATGTTAATTTTATTCATTTTGGAATGTGCGGCTGAGGAATGTGCGGCTAACTTCAACGGGGTGCTGGATCTTGCCAGGATAGCCTTAGCGTTCTCCCTCACCAATGTCATAATTCTATTAATGACACCCCACTTCCCGAAGCCGGCTGTGTACGCTGCGCGCCAATGTCATTCGTACCATAGATAGACTTACTATGTTCGTACGCGTACGCAATCGTTAATCGTCACATTAATTGTCACGATCGATGTCACGTGAGTGTGGCTAATGCAACTTGGCGCCAGCTTTCTGATTGGAATTCGTTTGCGCCATAAATACAATCATGCATTTACACTGTCTGAGCAACGTGCCTGCAAACACGGATAGATTGCATCGCAGTTTTCTGCGACTATGTTTTGAAGTTGTTTCGCACATTATAAAAACTGCTTCGCAAAATGCGATGCGAATCCGGTTAAATTATTCCCTGCATTATGCGCGTGGCAAAGTGTAGAATCACGCTACGCGTTGGGACATGCGTTTGAGTGAAAATAAAAAACAAACTAGTTTTACTAGTTAGAAATGGGTTTAAGATGTGCATTACTGCTACAAGTTTTGCATTTTTGATGGGTGAACTTTTAATGAGATGGCGGCTAGCTATGATTGACTTAAACCGTAAATGATGTCAGTGTGTTCTATTTATAAGCCTTTTGTCCACTCGAAACAGCCGTGCAATGTATGGGTAGGCGGAGATTATGTCTTTTGCGCGAATCAAGCGAGAAAACATGCATGCAGTTTGCTCAACTGTATCTCTGTAACGGATGATACAAGAATTAACGAACAGAACAAATCAATAGCTACAGTGTACACTCCGAATGTGACACGTTTTCATCATTCGTACATGGCGAGATGTGAAATTCTAACCTGTTGGATTAGCGATCTTTGCACTGACGGCATAGAAAATAATTAGAGCTCCAAAATGGAAACGAACATAGAGAAATGATGTGGGAACATGCATGTGTACGAAATATGAAAGGAAACGGTTGTACTGTTGCGAAGATATGTGGGTTAGAGTAACGTGCAATTTTTATAGTGATAAAATTATAATCCCACAAGCTCGATTTTGCTGGACACTCCTGGTTAATAATCCTTGATATTAATAGCCTATACTAGACTCCGCAGTTGTCAGAGATCATATGAACAGAAGAAACTTGTTTGATTGTTTGCGTCGTTAGTCCGATTTCATGGCTGGATATAGCAAGCCAACTGGTTGTAGAATTAAATATCATTGCCTAATTTCAAGCTACGTCACGATCTATTTTTATCAGACGCATTCAATTGGTAGTAATATAATTGTGGATAATGAATCTTCACTCGATCACAGATATTTTTATTGAGAACGTTTGGATGATGCACAAAGGGTAATTACCCAGGCGTTTTGTGTTGGTCTGCGAGAAAAAACATCAACAGTGCTCGAGGGGGGGGCAAGAAAAACTGTACGGACCCCATCGTCCAATATTGTAGAGTTTAAAGACGGGAGTACGAATCTGCTTTCAAAATAAAAATCGGACTTAAAAGAAAAAAGATATAATGGTTTTTAAAAAGGGGCGTAGGGGGTGGTACCCCCTGCTAAAATTACATTTTAAGAAAAATTCACGTGTTTTTTTATCTTTTTTCTTTCGCTTCGAATTTACATGGGAGTTGCATGATTCTATTTCTCTCACCTAAAGGACTTCACTGAGATCCCACATACAATCGCTAGACACTTGTGAAACAGGCAGCGAACGATTTAACATTTAACCCTCTCGTGGTAGTTTCCTAATTTGGTTAGCTATTGTTAATTAACGTACAACGGCAAGCAAACGGAAGACCGCAGAGGTGAACCTGCAGAAAATGCAGCAATCGCAGCCACCTGCAGAAAAGAGGCAGCGGCTCCTGTGCACGAGCGCTGCAAATGCCGAGGAAACCCGTTGGGATTGCTTGCAATGAATCCGTTGCCGTTGCTTGCGAGGAATCCGTTCATGGTGTAGCGAAGCAGAACCAGAGGTTGCCTAAGGCTAAGCCGTTCTGTCGGGGTATTTGCCAGATGTGCCTTCGCCCTTCGTCCAAAACTGGGCATTTGCAGCACACAAGGTCGATCTAGTAAATGGTGCAAAAAAAAAACCATTCTGCTGGTGGACAGGTGGAGTCCAACTGTTCATTTGCCTATATAGAGCTGTGGGAAAAGGTTCAGTTGCCAATGCAATCCATGCACCAACAGACCTGTTCTATGCCTGAGCACAACATGGACTGTACGCCACTATGTGTGGAGCTACCACTACTTAGACCACATGCATGCAGTCTATTCACCCAGGTCAAAAATTGGCATAGCAGGCTGCGAAGTATGCCATCCACAAAGAGGAGTACCTAGGAGTACTGGGCAAAGAGTATACAGCAAAGGAGCAGGAGAAGAGGCTAAAGATAGACCTCACCAGGTTGAAGGATGATGCTGCATCTGTTACCAATCCCTCTTGCAGGCTAATGTTGTGAAAAGGCATTATGTATTCATTGTAACGTGGTTACTTCAGTGCTAATTGTGGTTACGCGTGGGTGAGAAAGGGGCGTAGGGGGTGGTGGTACCCTCTTTAAGAAATCTGACGATGGGTGTTTAAGAAATATTCCTTGCCCCCCCCTCGACAGTGCTTGCAAGTTTTTGTTGCAAGTTTTGTATTTCATTAGTTTCGTACCCAGACCCTGATTACCACAGCTGCGGATGGATTACACGTGTATGGAACGCCGTTCGTTGCAAAATTCGCACCCGCGCTAGGTTGCTGTTATCAGTGGTGAACTCATTGCAATAACATGTGAATTTACTTACTCGTCCTCCTGTGGCTAGCGTTGAAAACGATTTGGCCAGCGTTAGGGTTTCTTTGGCTAGCGTTGGGCAAATCTTGGCTAACGTTAGAGATACGTTTGCTAGCGTTACGTTAGGCATTCCTCGATTCGTTGGCTAGAGATTGTGAATTCGAATCGTCGCTAGCTCTTGGGAACAGCCAGAGTTAGAGAATTAATCGCTGGCTATAACATTTATAAAAATAACTTAGGCTTTGTCGTGTGTTATGTGTATGAGATGCTGGTGTATTGCATACTAGTACGGTTTTTTTTTTTTGCAAGGAGGACCCCCCCCACCCTGCCCACTCCCTCCCAACGGCTTTATGCATGAGTACATGCATTTCACTGTCTCAGGTGTTCGTGGGTGGATTACCCTCCTAATATATTGCTCATTCTTCCTTCTTCCATATACTTTTTATGTGTATATATGTATATGCAACCTCAGAGTGTTATGTACAGCTGTCATGCCACAATCCTGGCATGCATGCTTTTGCCTTTAACCATTGCTGGCTAGGGTTATATTAGCAATTCTTGGTGGATCTACATGATTATGGTGAGATCCCTGTGTCTTGTTCATATTTCAGAGAAGAACTGATGCACTTTTCATGAGCATCTTGTACTACTACAATGCCATATGCTATATGAGGCACATGCAGATATACTCCTTCCATAGGTAGTACATGTATACACCTTCACATCAATTCCATAGGCCCACACCCATTGGTATATTTGTTACATGATGTGTACCTATGTGCATTAATATGAGGACATTTTCCAATACCCATATCGAGAAATTGGCGGTCAAAAGGATTACGCGGTATTCGGTCATTGCGTAATTCAATGTCCATGGAAAATGTATGGACGCGCGCATTCAGAAAACTGCAGCTACCTGCAGAAAAAAATCAAATATTGACTACCTGCTCTCGGATTTGCAATGTGGGGACTAGTTGGCATATTTTGTGTAGTTTTTCGCAACGTAAGCACCTATATCCGCACTTCCACATTAATTATGCAAGGTTTCCAATATCCATTCATTTTTATCTCATTTCCTTATTCAGGCATCAATAGTTTCCAAACCAAATGAAATTTTCCTTACCTGCTCGCGGATTACATGAGAGTAATCAATCCCCGTATTTATCATAATTTTTTCAGAGCTTGGGGCCTTCAAATCGCGCTTCCCTTGAATGGTTAGTGAGATACACCCCACATTCAAAACGTATAATATCACGTGCTACTCTTTCGTCAGTTAGCCGTGCCCAGACCGAGCTGTTTTGTAAGTACATGATAATATGTACATGCATGTACGTATTGACGTCTATAACTACTACCCCACCCACCACTATAATGTACACAACAACTTAACATGCATGCGATTTAAAAATAACTTATTAACCGCTATTTACTGGGCCTGCTCATCGCTTTTGGTTCGGATGATTTCGAACAGTACGAAGACGACGATATCGAAGATCAATCCCACGAGGATAGGACAGACCTGGAAGTCTGCCTGTGGACTCTATGGCTATGGAATACTGGGTATTACGGTATATGGAATACCTCACAGCTAACAGCCAAGGGCGTCGCGCCCTATAGGGCCGGTCCGGCCATGGCCGTACCAAATTTTAAGGACTGCACCCAACCACACCCCTTACATGTATTAACTATTGAGGTTATATGAAAAGTTAATGAATTGATAACATACATATACGTATCGAGAGTTACGTTAGTAACTCATATAGGATTTGACCCCGATTATGAATGTCATTAAAAAAACGGGACTCGCTTCTAACGGGACGTCTATCAATCGGATCGCTTTGCTTGTTGTCAGTATCGAACAAGAAGTCGAAAGTGAGCCGTTTAATGTTTGTTTGATCTTTCAAAACCGTGTGGTTCAAGAGAACAAACGGGATCCTGTTTTTCCTCGTCCCCAGACGGAACATAGTAGCGCCATTTTTTTTCTTCTTCTTCTTCTTCCTTTATTTGTAAAGTACTCGAGATAAAAACCGTTTCAAAGGCCGCGAATGGTGCCAGTACGTTCAGAATTTCAAGCGGTAGTGCCCTTTTGAGTCAGATACACGTGGATCCTATTGGACCTGGAACTGATAACATAAATACATATATTGATAACTTTACTGGGGATAAAACTCGACACGGGAGCTGTTTCAAAGAACGTCAGTGGTATCAATAGGTTCAGAATTTCAAGTTATATCCGTACAAGTGAGTATGTTCATAGGGATCGATTGTTACAGTAGCTCAGGCTAGAAATGGTGGGTTTCAAGCCATACGGCCATGATAGATGCTGTAAGCCACACCTACCTGAGCTTAAATAGAACTACACGTGAGGCTTTGGTGTTCCTGTTCGTAGTTTATATCGTTTGCTTTTGTTAGTGAAGTTGTTTTTGTCAAAATGAGCTAAACGTCGAGCGGAATACCTCCAAAAGCGAGAGGGAATATTGAAAGAACGATCGTCAGAAGAGAGCAAAGAAAAAGCTCGAGAACGATATCATCGGAACCCCAAGCCAAAACTAACCGCTGAGGAAGAACGATATCACCAGAACTCCGATCGAAAGCAAGCCGCAAATGGCAACGTTGCAATGAATATAAAGCGGCCATGAACAGTGCAGAACATCGGGACGGTTCCATCGATTCTCCTGCTAAAATAATGCGATTACAAGAACGACCGACAGATCAACATGCTGCACGAAGCAAATGCTACCGCAAGGATAATGGGCTTAGAGAGATATCTACCAATAAACCCCAAAGGTACGTGTATACGTTCGAATTCGACTGAGTGATACAATACGTATTTTGAGCATGTAAATGCATGCGTGTATTTTATAAACCTTCTATCATTGTGGTCATACAATATAATATTTACTATAGGTGTTACAGCAAGGTGGATGGAGGGATCAAGGCAGATATGGAGTCAGCAAGGTGGATGGAGGGATCAAGGCAGATATGGAGTCAGCAAGCCACATAGTTCTGCAGAAGTCTAAGGGCATCCTCCATTTGAAGACCTGTTGAGGTATGCATAAGTGTCAATGGCCTGCCTGAGCATGCCATGAAGGTTAGCCCTTCCCACTATTGTGTTCTGCCTGCATAATTTTATTCAATGTATCTTTGAAGTGCACTGTGGTGACTGAATATGGCTTCTGTTTACCAAGCATGCTGTCCTGCTTGTATTGGAGTCTGCTTATGTAACAAGTGGTAAGTGTATTGCCTAGTGTATGGTGTTGCTACATGTATGACTTTGTCAACACCTCCAAGACTTGATTCTTCCATTCTAACATTTTAGAACACTTCCTAGCTGTGCAGGTCACATGTGTAACTTTGAACAAAGGTATGGATATAAAAATCATGATACGCTATTTGACTGGTGTACTCCACGTATAGAAGAGTACATCTACATATATGGAGAAGATTGATATGGTCCTCCAGTGGTGGTACAAAAGCGAACGATACACGTGTGTGCTTATCCTGAAATTGGAAAGAGGATTAGTTTGGCAATGCGATGGCAGTTTAATGAAGGTATAGTGTGTACATTGGAGATTGCTAAGTGATGGAGTGAGTGGATTTGGTGATGGTGCATATAGCACTTGTCCTGGCTAGGTGGATGTCAGATGTTGAAATTCACTGTTTTTGTCTTGGTGATATGATGGAGATATGGTGGAGTTGGTGATGGTGTTAAATGTGATATTTAAATTTGTGCTGTGGTCACATATGGAGATGCAGTCATCCTAATGACAGCTCAGACACATTTGACTATAAATGAGGTAGGAGGCAAAATTATGTGTTATCATTGTGGTAATATTTTATAGAAATTTGCTATAGGTGTTACAGCAAGGTGGATGGGGGGGATCAAGGCAGATATGGAGTCAGCAAGCCACATAGTTCTGCAAAAGTTTAAGGGCATTCTCCATTTGAAGACCTGTTGGGGTATGCATAGGTGTCAATGGCCAGCCTGAGCATGCCATGAAGTTCAGCCCTTCCCACTATTGTGTTCTGCTGTGGCTTTAATGTTCTGGATATAGTGTAAAGATGTTGGTCCAATATCAAGGTAAATGAATGCTGCATTGAGTTGAGTGTATTAGTCATGTTTCTTTATCTACTCTGTAGAGATGTGCGTCAGTATCTTCTGTCAGTTGCAAAAATGGTGGTGTGACATTTGGTTGTGAGCCTCTACCAACACCAGAAAAAAATAGCAGCTGTATGGAACACCACCAAGTTACAGCAGTGGGTCCTACAGCTACCAGTGTGCCTCAATGCAAATGACCTTTCTCGGGATGACAACTGTACATTAAAGGGCTAGCACCGCAATGATACTCTCAGATAGGTGAACGTGATGGGCTAAACAAGCGTATGGCAACAGATTTTAGCCCCCTACTAAAATGTCTTTACCTTGGTTTAGACACATGTCCAGATATCACAGCCTTCGATATGCACGCATGAATTGATTAAGCTACCAGGCTGGGGTAGGCTCTCCAAATCCAAATGTACGTAACAATGATCATCCTTGGGCGGTGATGTAATCCATCCGCTGCTGCAAACGGGTCTGGGGCCGAGACTAATAATGGGTATGAACAAAAATTAATGAAACAAGTAAATAAAAAACATTCTCTATGAGAAAGTTGGTGGCATATAGGATTTGAAGGCAATGGTGGTATAAAAGAGAAGGAAACAAGGGTCTAATAATAAGGGAAAATGGAATAGTCCTATATTTAGCACACGAACAACATACCATATCCTATATGTAGAATTGTGCTAAATATAGGACTATTCCATTTTCCCTTATTATTAGACCCTTGTTTCCTTCCTTTTTATACCACCATTGCCTTCAAATCCTATATGCCACCAACTTTCTCATAGAGAATGTATTTTATTTACTTGTGTACATACGTATATACGTACACGCAGCCATATATAATATGACTTCCGTACGCATGCGCGCAAAGTCTGATTGCTTAGCAGCTGCTTGATTTTTTTTTTGTCCTTTCTTTATAGCCAGTAATCAATGAGTTCTAGCTCTAGTACCACGGGGTTGCGCACTACTACGCCTACGGAGAGAATAATAGCGCCAAATCAACCTCATTGCATTGCAGGGTTTTCCTAAACGAAGTTTTGGCCAAATACACCCGAAAAAGCGATCATTTCGGTTTAAAACCTGGAATTGGCTGCACTACGATAAAGCGCGTGACTTAGTGTTGTGCTACATTTGTGTGAATGCTCGTATTGAAGGCAATGTTTCGATGACAGCCATACTACTTTCTCTAGTTCTGGGTATTCGAACTGGAAAGATGCAACAGTAAACTTCAAACGACACGAGCAATCTGATCAATCAGAGCAGATTTTGCATGAGTTTTTCTACTAAAAGCGTTGGCTTCTGGGGCTCCGCCCCAGACCCCGGTGGGGGAGCTTACAGCGCTCCCACACACCCCCTTGCTGGGCGGGAGGGGTGCCCCCCTCCCGCACCCTCCCCGGGACGATGGGTGTGGTTGCCCCTCCCCCGAGCCGTACCGAGTTTTTGACCCTTCCGACGCCCCTGACAGCTACAGTACACTGAGTACAGTATGGAGTGGACCCTATAGTGACATATGGCAGACAACGCTACGGAATAGCCGACAGCTAGCAAACAAATACCGTACTAGTGTGGTGTGGACCAATAAGCTATGGAACTAATGTTGCTTGTTCAGCTATGGACTGGATTCTATGGCAGAACGAAGCCTACTACCCCACAGGTCACAGCTAACTGCTACGCTAACGGAGGTACGGGAGTGCACGGACCCTATTGCAGACAGCTACGGCAGGCAGCTTCGGATACCCCATGTATGGTCGAATGGAGTAGACTCTATGGCAATAGGCGATGCATGGAGAATCACACAATTAACAGCTATGAACTCAAATCTACGGCAGACACGTGCACCTAACAGCTACAGTGTATGGAGTTGGAGTGGTCCCTATGGCAAGACGCTATGGGGTTAACCGGCCCTATGGCAAATATCCCATATAGCAAGCACCAATCCTATGGCAGATACCCCACAGCTGCCAGTGTGTATGTGTGTGTGATTGTGTGTGTGAGCATGTTGTGCATGAGTGTGTGTGATTGTGTATGTGATTGTGTGTGTGAGCATGTGTGTGAGTGTATGCGTGACTGTGTTTGCGTGTTGTTGTGTGAGTGGCTATGAATCCTCTCCCCCCCCTCTCTGTGCATGTATGTCAGTATGTACATGTATATGTATGCTAATAAACAGTTCCTGTGTGTTGTTGTGTTAAGGTCGGCATACACGGCCCGGGCAACTTCTAGTCGATTTGTCGCATGCAACTCAAATGAATATGGACAAATGTTCTGCAACCCATCAGTAAACTAAACAATTACGGAACTTTTACCCTATATATTCATTTGAGTTGCATGCGACAAATCGACAGGTAGTCGCCCTGTGAATGCCGACCTTTACCTTGTGCATACGCACATGAAAGTAATTGGCTAGTTTTGATGACATTCTGCCTTGTTTTCCACAGTACACAGCTCAAACTCCAGCTATCAATGCTCCCTCCCTCCCTCCCTCCCTCCCTCCCTCCCTCCCTCCCTCCCTCCCTCCCTCCCTCCCTCCCTCCCTCCCTCCCTCCCTCCCTCCCTCCCTCCCTCCCTCCCTCCCTCCCTCCCTCCCTCCCTCCCTCCCTCCCTCCCTCCCTCCCTCCCTCCCTCCCTCCCTCCCTCCCTCCCTCCCTCCCTCCCTCCCTCCCTCCCTCCCTCCCTCCCTCCCTCCCTCCCTCCCTCCCTCCCTCCCTCCCTCCCTCCCTCCCTCCCTCCCTCCCTCCCTCCCTCCCTCCCTCCCTCCCTCCCTCCCTCCCTCCCTCCCTCCCTCCCTCCCTCCCTCCCTCCCTCCCTCCCTCCCTCCCTCCCTCCCTCCCTCCCTCCCTCCCTCCCTCGCCTCTTCCCTCCTTCCATGATCCTCTCCTTCCACTTTCCTTCATCAGAGGAGGCTCCGAGTGTTCAGTGACAAAGATAAGGACAAACTCAGCAAGGTGACCCACACATACCAGTCTGAGAGTGAGGCATGACATGGAGGCCACCCTCACCTTGGAGATGGAGACAGAACAGAACAGGGACCAGCAGGGAATCATGGAGAAGGCACAGAATTTGAACCAGGTCTGGGCACTGGTCACCACTTGCAGTAACCCTTTATAGGTCAGTCAGATGCAGTGATATTAGCCCTTTAGTGACACCAGTTTTTACCCTGTAAAGACACCAATATCAGCATTATTCTCCAGAATAAATTTTTATTTGTATATCTACAGTGTCTAGTTGCCATGGTGATTCATGTCCTCCTACTATGCTGCAAAACTCATAGTCTGTTGTATGATGATTAATTAATATCGTTTGTTTTCCATATGTAGTATGGAGGACAACATATACAGAGGACACAACTACACCGAGTACTTCGAGGCCGCAAGGGGAGGGAGACCTCAGAAGGGAGTGCAGCCAGCAGGTGGGTGTGGTCAAGGGAGGTGGTAGCAGATGTGACGAGGCCAAATATTGTGGCATACACGATTCCATGAGTGTTGTGATGTGTGTGTCTGTGTATTTGTGTGTGTGTGTGTGTCTGCAATGTATGGTAGCAAGCGCACGATGCATGAACATGAACTATACAGAAAATGTCACGCATTTCAAAAGGAGCACACCTTAAAGGGCACACTTTAAAAGGAGCACACCTTAATGGGCACACTTTAAAAGGAGCACACCATAAAGGGCACACCTTCCCCTACAAAATAATCTTGGCATGACATGCCATGACATGTTCCAAATTCATGCGTGATATGTTGTCGCATGTGTTCCAGTTTTTCTAGAGCACTGTTGAACATGCTTATATGTATGTCTTTAAATTGCAGGCATATCACTCTTCTAACTTGTACAGATTGACAAGTTTCTAAAACGTGTTCCCCCGAGAAGTTATAAAGCGGCACGCCCCTTAGCATATTAGCGGGTATGCCTCGTCGTGGAATCGCTTTTTAGAAACTCTTCATCCTGTACAAGTTAGAAGAGTGATATGCCTGCAATTTAATGACATATGCATGTTCAACAGTGCTCTAGAAAAACTGGAACACTTGCAAAAACATATCACGCATGAATTTGGAACATGTCATGCCAAGATTTTTTTGTAGGGGATCCATTGCTGGATAATGTGCAGACAGCATTCTACATGTAGGTGCCATTTTCCCCTCACCTAGGAAAGGTCCCCTGTACTGTTCGTTGGGAGTACCAACCTGACATCTGCAAAGACTACAAGGAGGCAGGCTACTGCGGCTTTGAAGGTTAGTGTGTGCTGGTGTGTTATTTAGGTATATGTGCTGGTGTTTGCATGATGTGTGCCCATACACCAGCCTGTACACCATACACCAGCCTGTAAACCATACACCAGCCTATACAATATACACCAGCCTATGCACCATACACCATCCTATACACCATACACCAGCCTATACACCATACACCAGCCTGTATACCATACACCAGCCTATACACCATAAACCAGCCTATACACCATACAATGTACACCAGCCTATACACCATACACCAGCCTATACTGTTACACCAGCCTGTACACCATACACCAGCCAGTACACCATACACCAGCCTGTACACCATACACCAGCCTGTACACCATACACCAGCCTATACACCATACACCAGCCTGTACACCATACACCAGCCTGTACACAATACACCAGCCTATACACCATACACCAGCCTATACACCATACACCAGCCTATACACCATACACCAGCCTATACACCATACACCACCATACACCAGCCTATACCCTATACATCATACACCAGCCTATACCCCATACCCCATACACCAGCCTATACAATCATACTTAAAAAAACCAGACCCATACATGTTCCTACTTATACATGTACATGTACCAGAATAACTGAAGGCTTTTGTCATACTCTTAATCCTAAGATCTGCCCATGGTTTGTGCTGTGAATATAATAAACTTTAAAGGGAACCCACAACCTATCTGATGGTTAGAGGCCCATGTAGTGCTGCTACCTTGCCTGCCCTGAAGCTACATGTAGACCTACCCCCTACATGGACCTACATAGGCCTACCCTACATGGACCTTAGGCCTACCCTGCAGTTCACCCTACATGTACTTACATTGTCCTACCCTGCATGAACCCTACATGGACCCACATAGACCTATACCCTGCATGAAACCTTACATGGACCTACATAGACCTACATGTACCTACCTGAGTACTGAAAATTACTTGTCTTTTGACTACATGTATTCCCTTCAAACTACATGTACAATCATGTACATGTAAGATCTGCCCTTCTGTGCTGTGAATATAATTAAACATGAAAGGAACCCACAATTATCTGATGTTAGACTTAAAATAAACATACTCTGTACATGTACCTATGTAGGCCTATCCTGGACTTATATGTACCTACCTAAGACTACCATATCTACAAGACCTACATGTACATGTGTACATCTATCTAACTACTGGCATGTACTTGTGTACATGTAGGACTACCCAGGACCTACATGAATTTGGTTTTACGAGAGGGCGCACGAAAACTGGGGGGAGGAGGGGATGCAGTCGAAGGGGTACATTTGTACATGTACATGCCCTGTTGTGCTCCACTGCTTTGTTGACATTTGTCAGCAAGTATTAGGACTTTTTTTTACGTATGACACAACATGTAATCTATGTAATCTACTCGCGGGTATATGTAATCATCAACGGAAGCGTGTGTGGCTGGGGGGGGGGGGGGGGGGGCAGCTGGCCCCCACCCCCAAGGCTATGCTTGATCCGGGGCTGCATGGTACCTACTTAGACTTATCGTGAGTACTGAAGGTTAAGTGTTCATGTGTCTTTCCTCTTCACCTCCGTACCACCTACACTGTACCCCTTTCTATTTGTAAACTGTAACGTGCAGAATGTGTGTGTGTGTGTGTGTAGGGGGGAGGGGGGGTAATGACAGGGGCCTCTTGTGCAAGCATAAGCAAGTGATGCATAACCATCACTTTTTTCCTCTAGGTTTCAATATCAGGAGCTGCGAATTTGTTTAAATGTCTGTTTGCAACTGTTTTCATAGAGATGTGCTACCATCAAGTATCTATGATGCTACTTAGGCACTTATCTTTTGTTGTTTTGCTTGGTGCTCATCATATGACTTGCTTGTAGCTGTGATAGCCATCCGATGAGGAAGAAGAGCAGCAGGGTCTTTGTGGTTATTGTCAATTAATTTGTAAACGTAACTCAGTGATGGGGAAGGGCAGCATGACCCGTCGACCTGATCACATCATCAATGTGTTCGGCTCTAGAGAAACGCCCACGCTGCCGGTCCGCCCATCGTTTACATCTCCCATATCACATTGAGTCGATGATTGACTACGAAAGGGGCTAAGAGAAACTATAAATGTAATAGCTTATATCATAGGAAGTCGATCGCGATCATCGGAGATAATAAAAAGCGAGAATTGCCGCATAGAAAGATGGCATAATAAGTGCTGGTGGCGTGACGTGCACAACGGACGCTGCACCAATATTGAAAGAATGGGTAAATATGCATGGCGGAGCATATATGATTGACTCGGTCTCCTGTCGTGAACTACTAGTAATTGCGGACCGGCCACTTTGGACGAAGCTGAATCATCCCTATGGCTTTCGGTCATCTGCGGTGCGTGTTCAATCTGTGTTTACAGGAGCTACAATTTAATGCTTTTACTTACTTAGTGTTAGTAATACGTCATCGGCTTTGTGTGCATCTCGTGAGCTAGGCCATTGCATTATTGATAAATGACATAATTGTTAATAAATGTTACGTAACATGTCTACTTTACAAATAAATTAGTGCGGTAGAAATTAAATTTTTGTCTTGATTTTAGTACAAGAAATTCATAATCAAACCGATTTTTCGTACTAAGTACATGTCTTTAAAAATCAATTTGAAAAAAAGAGAGCTAAATGTCCGCCTACATGTATGTATGGGCAATTTCTCCATATGCCTCAGTCACTATGTCACGACTTCCTAAACCTCATTAACTATATCCATCATATCATGTAAGGGATGTGTACCTATGGAAGGGATGCAAGGAGTGTGTACATTTGAAAGGGAAATGTGCCTATGAAAGGTGTGTGCACCTATGAAAGGGATGTGTAAGTATGGAAGGGGGGTGTAACTATAGAATTTAAGGAATTCAACCTATAGCTAGGGATGTGTACCTATGAAAGGAAGTGATGTGCACCTACATAGTTGCACATATCCCTTCCTATCTTAAGCTGTCAGATTAGCCCTGCATGACCTTCAGTCAAATCAATTTATATAGTCATAAGCTTAAACACAATACAAGAGTAAAAATCAAAAGACATGAATAGCCAGTCTAGAATGGATCCTGGCATGTGCATGGCATGTATGAATAACTTCAGTTAATGTAGTAATTTAGTAAAATTACATTGAGTTAATATAAGTTTTCCAATACAAAAGGAAACACATACAAATCTCTTCAGGCTTCTCTGGTTTACCCAATTGCGACAAGTGTGTTTCTGATTGCATGTAATATAAATTATAATTATATATCAAGGCCATGATAACCACTGTTAGCAAGAGATGAATGGTGTGACTAGAGATATTGAAATTGCTCATCAGTTACTCAAAAATGGTGGTATTTCTGGAACTACAATTGATTCTTGCTCAAATGGGTTGGGGAACTGAATTATCATTGTCACACAGCAATTCAGGGCATTGATTCCGGGCCCGAGAGAACACGTAATATCGACCGGAAGAGCATGCTTCCGAGTTACGCGAGCCATTTTCATCCGAAACCGCGAGTGGACCGATTTCATACGATTGATTTCACGGTCCCGGAAGCTAATTTGTACGCGCACGGATGAGTTCGGATTAATTATCGCACGCGTACGTGCAATTTTGAACGAAACCGGGCAAACACCGTACGAGGACCGCGTACTTGTACGTAAGAATTATTGTATGACGTATTGGCAATTGGAAGATACGTGGTTAATTTACGGGTTATGTCAATTAATTCCTTGTACTGTATATGTTGCAGGTTATTAAAAATATATAATTGGCTTCACACAGTACAAAATAACATAAGCACAAAGTTGATTGAGAACTGGGACAGATCTGTATATAAAAAAGAAAGCATGAATTGGGCAACAATTTTGCCAGATGACCTTACCTCTCGGACAGTACACGCAGGGGTAACATCTGATCTCCATCTAAGAATAATAAAAATGAATATCACACGAATAAATCTAATTGTTTCACTTACCTTTCTTTGGTACCTCCCCGTGCTATTGAAGTGAATCCTCATTGCAAATGCATAACTGGTAGGGTTTACCTTGTGCTACTTTCGTTCTGAACTGCACACAACTGGAATGGTCATGCATAAATGCGACAGGAGGCAGAGAAGCAATACATGCCACGATCTGTGTTGAGACGAAGGGAAAGTATAAATAACAACTATAGCGATGCACTCTTACTTTTAGCGCTTTTGTTCAGCCACGCACCACTGAGGAATCCATTAAATACTGTTCCCGACGTTACGTCGAACCAGCGAAATGGTAAACTCCCAGGAACCGCTTTTGTTCAGCCACGCACCAGAAATCCATTAATACTGTTCCCGACGTTACGTCGAACCAGCGAAAAGGTAAACTCCCTGGAACCTAGCTACTGAACATCGTTACCAGGGCTTACCTTGTGATGTAGCGTAGTACTACCTCCAGTAACCAATTTTAAAACCCCGCCAGAATAAGCATCGAAGAACGACTTTCCCTGCAAAAAAAAAAAAAAAAAGCCTTCGATCAATTCAATCCATAATATAAGGCATAACGAGTGTAACTAAAGGTGTAACTCACCTGGCATCATAATAGTAGTCACGAAGCTATAATATAATGTTCAGCTGTGGTCAACAGATTCTGAAGATATTCTATACGTCGCTGAATTCCTGCCGGCTCAAATGCGCCATATTACCACCCCCTTTACTTACGACCCGCCAAATATCTCAGTCACGTGAATTGGTCATTGGGTAGTTTAATACATAATTCAATTAACTTTCAGCTAGCTCTGTACATGTACATACAGTATATGCGTACATGTAACAACTATAAACCAATCAATTGTATTACTGTAACTGGAAAGGTCACACGACGTCGAAAAGGTAGCATGCATTGCTTCACACCCTCCCTTCACCCGTAAAAGGCGTGATAACCGTATTGCAATATTGATCTCTCGTCCAAACAATGCAACGCCATGCCCATGGCCGTTGTGCAACATATGCATGATCATCAGTCATGATCATATTCGTGGATATCCACTCTCTAAATTTGTTATTGTGCCACGCCCATCATTGTATATTATTAATCGATTGCATATTTATATACTACTAAAATATAGTGCAATGCAAGGGAAAGTGACTCCGGGAAATGTTTATGTATTACAGTTGTTTCATTTGTTATAATGCCCGATACTGCATCCTTACATATGCATGTACACACATACATGTATGTATATGGATGTGTTCCAATTAATAAGGCTGTATTCTTATAGCAGCGGACGCGTCAAATCAAGTTTTGATTCTATAAAGGGTTTTAAAATCCTCTGTAAAACCCCTGTGTAATTGAACATTAAAATTATAAAATGCCATCCTTTATATGTCGGCAAAGAGCATGATGTAGGTTGCTAAGTAGTCTTATTCGTTTCATTTACTGGTAACGCATTATTAATTAGGTATCGTTAGCATATGCATTTATGTACTTTTATATAATAGAGAACCCCTGCATGTGTATGATTTATCTACTGACGATATATACCTACTGTAACTGTTTAAAAAATATATATTATTTCATAGGATCAGTTACTATTAAACAGTTTTTTTTTTACTTCTATAAGTAATGTATGACTGATATCAGTTTTAATTTGCTGGTGTGTCATTAATCACACCAGGATAGAATAGATATTAAAAATTGTATATGTTGTAAGGATCCGTTCCATTGCAACACCACAAGGTACAATCCTCTCAGTTGCAGTTGCTACAATGTCAAAGCATTCCTTACATTATTTCTCACATGCATATGCATTTCATATTAGTTTACCAATCCATTTGCAAACATAAAAAAGTTTAATATGAGTTAAATGTATTAAATGTGCAATGCATCAAGCATTATTGTTGTGTTATTAATATTTGAATGCATAATACAATACTCAATGTACATGTACACATGATATGGGTACAATCTTAAACATACACATGTAGCCTATAGTTAAATCAAAATAGAGAATGGCTGTGGCATTGGTCCTCACTAGATGGAGGTTGAGCCTGCCATAGATGTCTGCAAGTACAGCCAAAAGGGTCTGCTAGTAAGAGTGGCAAGCTGTGATGCCAGATGAGAGATCACTGTTCTGACTAACAGCAGTACTACATGTAGTAGTGTGTATACACACATCCATGGAATTGAGCTTTGTCAGGTATAAGGATGGAGGGGCGGAAAGGTGGTGGGGGTGGAGCACACACATTTTTTGCTTATTATATAAAAGTGGTATGATAATATGCATTAGCTTCTGTGCGTTTTACTGTCCGAGCGTCCATTTTGTCAGAAAAATGTAAAAGGTTTTGAGTTTTAAAGTCTCATTCCAGATCAGAATAGGAACCATTTCTGATGAATGTGCTTATATAAACCAGATATCTTCCATTTATGGCTTGTTGACATGTCTGGACATAGGATAGCAGCTGCTTGCATTGTAAGGGCTGACCTTGAAAGCATGAATATGATTAGGTGTGTGTGTGTGTGTGTGTGTGGAATGTACATGTAGATGTGTGAGTCAGTTTCTGCATTCAATCTGTGGATACCTCTCTCCAAGAGGATCACAACAAGTACCTAAAGTTCTGGCCTGAAAAGGGGCTTTGTCCCAACATAGGCAAGCTAACAGCGTTCTTCATACACCCTGGCTGGCTTAATGTACAGCATGTTGCTGGTGCCATGCATGTCAATAGCTCAGTACACATGTGTGCAATAAAACATTTAATAAGCCTTGAAATTGATTCATTTTAAAAGCACCTTTACAAGAATGCAGAAAATATTCAAATCAGTTTTAGTTTGTGTGATCCTTCATCCCTGTAGACATGTTCAGCTCCAACCTGTCGTAATGGATGACCAAAGCACTTCTAGTAATGTTGCACACAATCACATACACAAGCACACATCACACATATGAATACATGATACAATAAGTGCACATTACATGCCGCCACAAGCACCATAGTAATACGTAAGGGGAGGAGTAGGGGTAATGGTAGGTATAGGGAGGAGTAGGGGTAGTGGTAGGTAAGGGGAGGAGTAGGGGTAGTGGTAGGTAAGGGGTAGTGGTAGGTAAGGGGAGGAGTAGGGGTAGTGGTAGGTAAGGGGAGGAGTAGGGGTAGTGGTAGGTAAGGGGAGGAGTAGGGGTAGTGGTAGGTATGGGGAGGAGTAGGGGTAGTGGTAGGCAAGAGGAGGAGTAGGGGTAGTGGTAGGTAAGGGGAGGAGCAGGGGTAGTGGTAGGCATGGGGAGGAGTAGGGGTAGTGGTAGGCTAGGGGAGGAGTAGGGGTAGTGGTAGGTAAGGGGAGGAGCAGGGGTAGTGGTAGGTAAGGGGAGGAGTAGGTGTAGTGGTAGGTAAGGGGAGGAGCAGGGGTAGTGGTAGGTAAGGGGAGGAGCAGGGGTAGTGGTAGGCAAGGGGAGGAGTAGGGGGGGAGGAGTAGGGGTAGTGGTAGGTATGGGGAGGAGTAGGGGTAGTGGTAGGCAAGAGGAGGAGTAGGGGTAGTGGTAGGTAAGGGGAGGAGCAGGGGTAGTGGTAGGCATGGGGAGGAGTAGGGGTAGTGGTAGGCTAGGGGAGGAGTAGGGGTAGTGGTAGGTAAGGGGAGGAGCAGGGGTAGTGGTAGGTAAGGGGAGGAGTAGGTGTAGTGGTAGGTAAGGGGAGGAGCAGGGGTAGTGGTAGGTAAGGGGAGGAGCAGGGGTAGTGGTAGGCAAGGGGAGGAGTAGGGGTAGTGGTAGGTAAGGGGAGGAGCAGGGGTAGTGGTAGGCAAGGGGAGGAGTAGGGTAGTGGTAGGTAAGGGGAGGAGTAGGGTAGTAGTAGGAATAGGGGGTAGGCATAGTTTCATTTACAATGTAGCTTGGTGTGTGTGTGTGTGTGCGTGCTGTAGTAAACCCTTGAATAAGTACGACTAAAGGGGGTGAGGCGTGCGGAAGGAAGGCCCCTTGTTACACTACTGCAGTGTTACATGCACTGGAGTGTAGGGACGGGTCAGTTACATTTTTTATAAGTACGTGGGGAGGGAGGGGATTGAGCTGAGCCCACACACAATCTACTATGTATCACACAGAGGCGCATATCACATACATGTATAGAGGCACTCATCACCCAACAAGCACATATCACACAGGTACACAAATAAACATTAAAGTACAACCTACCACTTAGTCTACATACATTCTTATTACACCACACATCCCATACATCTCCATCGTATTCCTACATCACCACTGTACACTTCCTCTTTCACCATCATCCCTCCCCCACCCTCCATCACAACAACTCAGCCACCACTCTACCTCCATCACCACTATACCTCCATCACCACTATACCTCCATCACCATGTACCCAATCACCACTGTGTTCTACATCTTCTCCCCACCCACCATCACCCCAGTACCTCATTTTTCATCACATCACCACAGTACCCCTCCATCCACCGAGCATCCAACTGCCAACAACTCTCAAAATCAACTAGCACACAACGCAAACTATACTCAAACAAGCTGCATCACCCATTACATACGCTAAACACATGAAACAGTCCACCCGTCCACCAAAAGTAATTGTAGGTGTGTGGGGATATACATGTATATGACGCTTGTGTGAGCAAAGTTAAAACAAAACTTGAAATGTTCATTAGTGGCCTAGAAAATACGTGAATGGGTCAAAATAAGCTGCTCCTACAGATAAAGGCATAATATAGAGTATGCGTGCAATAATTAGAACTAAAGGGGGTGAGGCAGGTGGAATGAAGGCCCCTCGCGTTTGGCCAAACATTCTAATATGGGGAAGTACCCTTGTTACACTACTGCAGAGTTACATGCCACTGGAGCATAGGAATGGGTCAATGAAATTAAGTACGCGGATGGGGAGGGAGAGAGGGGGGTTGAGCCCCTCAGCCCACACATACATGTACTCTATGCCTATACATGTATCACACACATATCACAGAGAGGCACTCATCACCCCATAAGCACTATCACACAGGCACACATAACATTCTAAAGTCCACACACCATGTAAAATAAATATCCCAAAGCCTATACATACCACCTACAATTTCCCACCACTTAGTCTTAATAAAATCTTTTTACTCTATACATCTAGCAAATCACCATCTGTTCCTACACCACCACTGTACCCTTCCCTTCCCCTTTCACCATCATCTCTCCACCCATCCATCACAACTGTACCCTCACCTACCATCAACACTGTAACCTCCACCCACCATGATACCTCCATCACCACTATACCCCTCCATCACCCAA
This sequence comes from Spongilla lacustris, assembly GCA_949361645.1. Taxonomy (NCBI): domain Eukaryota; kingdom Metazoa; phylum Porifera; class Demospongiae; order Spongillida; family Spongillidae; genus Spongilla; species Spongilla lacustris. Next base: position 8,390,330 of record OX442417.1, read on the forward strand.
CCACAACTGTGTTCTACATGTACATCACTATTTCACCCTCTCCCCACCCACCATCACCCCAGTACCTCCACTTTTCATCACATCACCACAGTACCACTCCCACCATACAACTATCAACAACTCTCAACATGATGTCATCTAGATTCACCTAGCAAACAACACAAACTATATTCAAACAAGCTGCATCATCCATTACATAAGCTAAACGCATGAAACAGTCCAAAAGTAATTGTAGGTGTATGGGATATATATGAAGCTTGTGTGAGCAAAGTTAAAACATACCTTGTAATGCAGTAAAGCTTCATTAGTGGCCTAGAAAATACGTGAATGGGTCAAAAAGAAGCTGCTCCTATAGATAAAGGCGTATTCAAACAGAATATAGTATGCGCGTGCAATAATTAGAACTCACTCCAAACTTTGCCTTGGTCAGCTGCTGTTTATCATATTTCTAGCTCTAGCGTAACACAAGGACATTTGTAAAAAGATACATAAGAAAAGAACTCTTACTTTGAACAGAGATAATATATATTTGAATTAGGACTGAAAATACGAAAGTCCTGTCTTTGCATCGGAGCCGATGAATTTCTATACAAAGTAGGGATTGCAACAAAGCACAGGTCTTATAATACGTAGAAGATACTGTACTAATGGTAGAAAGAAACTTGCCACTGCTTCTGCTTTTGTTAACATCTCAAGTTCGTATCTCTTACGAAAATATTCTACGGCCTGGCACGAATATTTAGATTAGCCCGAGTAATCGGTATCGGTTAAAATGAAATTCTCGTACAGTTTCGGACGGTGCTGTTTCAAAAAATTCATCCTTCCGGTGATCGTGTATGCACGTTTCGTTATCTACACGGATGCGTGACTGAATCCGATATTTGCAATGACCCGCGAGCGGACGCCTGAATTGCTGTGTCAATAATATCATAATCCTCTGTAACAGGCTGGTTCAGTATAGCAGAACCAGCTGCTGCCATCAGTTCAATATCTCAGCAGGGCTCAGCAGTGGATGATTGTTCCAAATGTGCTGAAATCTCTTCAGTTGAAGACTAATACAATGAGAGGTTTTTTTTTTATAGGTACACCCGTCCATAGGTAAAAATCCCTTCCTTCCATAGGTTCACATTTCTTCCATAGGTACATACCCATTGCATAGGTACACACCCATTTCCTAAAAGTACTACAATAGGTACACACCCCTTCTATAGGTACACACCCCTTCTATAGATACACACCCCTTCTATAGGTACACACCCCTTCTACACCCCTTTTATAGGTACACACCCCTTCTATAGGTACACATAGGTACACACCCCTTCTATAGGTACATACCCCTTCTATAGGTACATACCCCTTCCAGGCTATATGTACACACTCCTTCTATAGGTACACACTCCTTCTATCAGTGGCGGATCCAGGGGGGGTCTAAGGGGTCTAAAGACCCCCCCCCCCCCCCCCTCGGCCCGACCAGTTATGAATAAATTAACTTATGAAAAATTAATTACATGATTGACGAGTTGAAAAACGAAGCGTTTAGTGAACGCGAGTGAACTGATTATAGCATTCGACCCAAACTCAGGGTAGTTAAGGCATGGGTAGCCATTCATATTTAACTTTGCATATTGTTCATGAACTGCATGTGCAATATGTATACATAAGTATGATATCAAATCAAAGTATTAATGATGCGGAATTTTATAATCACCATGGTTACGTTATTGCATCACGTGAGTACTGCATAGATGCAATATAATCATATTTTGTTCAGCGAATTATACGGCAGTGAAGCCGGGGTATTTCAGCGTTCATTTTTCATCCATACACGTCAACTGATGAGTACTTTTCACTTCTCGGTAGGATTTCCTAAAGAACAACTTCTTCACGGAGAAAAATGATAATACTTCTCGTCTTGTTAAACATTTCTGTATACACAAATTTTTCTATGCCGACTCGATAAGCATTTCGCTTCCACCGGGCACAACCTAAATAGAGTACTAGGTGGAGCACATTTTGGTGTATTTAAAATAATTTTACCCCTTTGTCTTCACTGTCGTACGGAAGGAATAAGAAATTCACACAGCCATTTTCGCGCGCCGCCCGTATCATAGCAACGAACGATTCACGCGGCACACAACGGTAGGTAAGTATGTTATGTACATTCATCAGTTAGAACTGCATCCCGCTTTGCTTTAGATTAGGGTAACAAGGCAAAGCAGTTAGCACGCCTCACAATCGGTACGCAGTGAGAGGAATAACCACAGAAGTTACTCGCGTGCGATATCAGATAACCAATAACACAAAGTGGTCATGAAAGAACAATAGCGGGGTTCAATGTCTTGAATCTGTAGAGGGAAAACATACACAACATGACCTCAAATAAACAGTGACCACAGACAGACATCTACATCTATGATTATAGTAACTAACCCACACTGTCAGCTGGTCTTCCTGTTCTGTAGATTTCATACACACACACACACACACACACACACACACACACACACACACACACACACACACACACACACACACAATATTTCATATACATACAAGGATTCACACATACTCTACTTCTTTCACTGCTTTTCAGTGTGTGAACTTGAGCTGGATGGGAAAGGTGGGATGGGACATCAAATCACCCACACATCATACTACCAAACCACATCACCCATACCTACACCAACCACAACACCATGTACCCATCACCTATCCATTACACCATCCACTCACCCCATCACCCATATCAAAAACATACCTACTAGTCCTTAGACAATATTACAATGTGATCTCACACACTGTAGGTTCATGCGTACGATCTTTGTAGACTGGTTTTGCGAGGATAGCAATCAAGGAGCTGTCTGCATCAATAGTTACAACCTTAAAGATGAACTGGAGAGTTCTGCAAGGTGGATTGTTGGAATCAACACGGGAAATGGTGCAAGCCTCGCTCGCACCCACAGCTCCTGATACAGGTCCACCTTGGCCGCTGCATTTTCAGTGCAAAGAGATTAGCAACCTGCCAATCTTTCTCCACGCTTGTATCTCCTCCCCACCTGAGCTTAGGCGGAATGAAAGTGGGGCTACTCCCTGTTGTAGATACTTGCCAAGCAACCCTCTAGCAATCTGCCTCATCTTTTCCTCACAGGAAATGGACACACCAGATGCCTTCAACCACCTATTTGAAGTAAGAAAATCAGCCATGTATTTTGGGCTATTCAGTTGTCACAGGAGTAGTGCATCCATGTTAACTATATATAGGCCCTGCACTGCAGTGTACATGTCACCACCTTCTAAACACCATATGCTGACACTGGAAAAGTGAAAACGGAGATTTTCACACAAACTGCACAAAGATAATAGACAATCTGTATTCACCTGCAGTAAATGATTCAATTCATTCACAGTTTTCTACAGAGTCCTCTTCGGCTTCCGTCCCACATTTACCTCCAGTGTCACATGTCCAGGCCTCTCTAGCTCCAGTGCCAGCCCTCTTCACTCCAGTGTCACTCCAGTGTCACATGTCCAGCCCTCTTCACTCCAGTGTCACTCCAGTGTCACATGTCCAGCCCTCTTCACTCCAGTGTCACTCCAGTGTCACATGTCCAGCCCTCTTCACTCCAGTGTCACTCCAGTGTCACATGTTCAGCCCTCTTCACTCCAGTGTCACTCCAGTGTCATATGTCCAGCCCTCTTCACTCCAGTGTCACTCCAGTGTCACATGTCCAGCCCTCTTCACTCCAGTGTCACTCCAGTGTCACATGTCCAGCCCTCTTCACTCCAGTGTCACATGTCCAGCCCTCTTCACTCCAGTGTCACATGTCCAGCCCTCTTCACCTATTCACTCCAGTGTCACATGTCCAGCCCTCTTCACTCCAGTGTCACATGTCCAGCCCTCTTCACCTATTAACTCCAGTGTCACATGTCCAGCCCTCTTCACTCCAGTGTCACATGTCCAGCCCTCTTCAGCTCCCAGTGTCACATGTCCAGCCCTCTTCACTCCAGTGTCACATGTCCAGCCCTCTGATCTTCACTCCAGTGTCACATGGTCCTACACAGCAGTATTGCAATGGAAAAACATTTTAAAACCAAAACTGTAGAACAAGTTAGAAGTTTCTAGGGAATACAAGTAGGAACAGCTAGACACAAAATCAAGATAAAAAAAAGGACTAAAAAACGATGTGGCAAGAATATCAGTGGGAAGGCAGCATGACAAGACACTGAAGGTTTTTACTTGACGAATGCCTGAAAGGCTAACCCCAACAAACAAGGCGAGAATCAATTGTGAAAAAGACTGTTCTCTGCATGAACTGGAAACATCAGATAACGGCGATCTAATTAGAAAGATGCATTCTTAATACCGTACAGTTACAGTGTATCGCTTCCATACACTTTTGTGGGCTAAGTACACATATTGCATAGTATAAAACAGCGTCAGTATAATTTAAGTGCTTTAAATAGAACATGTTTCGTGGTGATACGCAGAAGCTTCGTAATGAGAACAGGGGAGTGTGCTAAGCTTAAACCCTAATGATATATGCTTTTACCTGCGCGTAAAGCTACGGGTACCGTTTACTGTTTTGAAACAAAACAAGGAACAGCTAGCGCATCCTAGTCATCGGCACCCATTGCATTTTATCGCTTTACATATCACACCAAGCAAGATAAAAACTCACCGGAACGGATACTGGAATGACGGATTAATGATAGGAGTCCTGAATGTACGTTGCACAGACATTTACAAAAAAATAATACAATTTGGCCGCATGAAAATATCACGTGCGCTCACGTAAAATATGAATATAATTAAACTCCTGCAATAAATTTTACCCATGCCTTAACTCCCCTGAGAAGTGTGTGTGAGTGTATGTGTGTGTGTGGGGGGGTCTAAAGCCAAGGCCGTCCAAGCGTGCAGTGTTTTATTAGTATTACTGCTGCGCGATGGAATATTGCCCTGCGAGCAAGAAGTAAGCGATCAAGACAAGATAGTTTACATCAGGAAACAGGTAGAGCTAAATCAAGTAGGTATATAATACTGTTAAAGGTAAAACGTGTGTGTCGTTTAGCTTTGCGTTGAGTTTTCTATTCGCTATCCTTATCCACGTTTTAATCGACTCGAATATTGCGCTTGCTAGCTATCAATAATGAACACACAGTACACTTTCAAAGTATGCTTATTTTCAAGCTAAATGAACGCAAAAGTGACAAAGCGGCTGGGGCTTCGCCCCAGGCCCCACTGGGGGAGCTTACAGCGCTCCCCCAAACCCCCTAGCTGTTACGGGAGGGGCACGCCCCCTCCAGTACCCACCCCCGCTTGTGAATATAGTTATTAGACCCCCCTTCCAGAAATCCTGGATCCGCCGCTGTCTATAGGTACACATCCCTTTTATCGGTACACACCCTTTCCACAGGTACGCACCCCTTCCATAGGTACACACCCCTTCGATACCTTCCTATTGAAGGGGTGTGTACTATTTAATGTGTAGCTATGGAAGGGGTATGTACCAATTGAAGGGATGTGCACCTATTGAAGGCTTTCATCACATTAGCCTTCAACTGAAGAGATTTCAACACAGTTGGAACAATCATCGAGTCCTGCTGAGATGTTGACTATAGTGAAATTGCAACAGTTATGCAGTTATGCTATACTGAACCAGCATGTTACAGAGGAAAATGGTATACAAGATGTAACACATTTGAACATGAATCAATTTTGGTTCCAGCCGGAAATACCACCATCAAGTTTTTTTTTAGTAATGAGTAATTTCCATACATTGTATCTCCAGTCGCACTATCCATCTTTTGCTCACAGTGATTATCATGGCCTTGATATATACATTGTACATAGTCAGAGACACATTCGTCACAATGGGGCAAACCAGTGAACCGTGAACAAATTTGTATACAATTTATCAGTTGTTTCTTTTTGTATTGGAAAAACGTATTTAACCAATGTAATTTCTACTGAAGTCATCATGAATATAGTACCAGGCCAAAGATATTACTGACATGCATGCCACATGTTTTCTTGAGAACTATAAACAATGCCAGAGCTGCTATTCATGTCTTTTGATTTTTAGTATTTTTTTGCATTGAAGCTTATGACTATACTGATCAATTGATTTGACTGAAGGCTGTGCCTAGTCTGGCAGCTTAACTTAGGAAGGGATATGTGTACCTATGCAATATAGGTAGACATCGTCCCTTTCTTCCATAGGTACACACCCTTCCTTTTAGTTATACATCCAACACACTCCTTGCATAGGTACACATCCCTTGTATCCCTTCCATAGGTACACAATAGTTACACACCCATTCCCCTTCCTTCCATAGGTACACACTTCTTCGATTCCATATAGGTACACATCCAATAGGTATACACACCATTTCCATAAGAAGGAAGGGGTGTGTATACCTGTGTACCAGTGTGTGTACCAATTTAGAAGTATGTAACGTATGTGTACCTAAGGAAGGGATGTGTTCCTATGGAATGGGTGTATACTTATGGAAGAAGTGTGAAGGTGTGTGTACCTATGGAAGGGGTGTGTAACTATGGAAGGGTGTGTGTATACTTATGGAAGGGTGTGTGTAACTATGAAGGGTGTGTACCTATGGAAGGGGTGTTACCTATATGGAATTGATGTGTATCTATGGAAGGAGTATAACAGTTCTGATACCTGTGAGACTGTTGTATACGTACCCGGCTCTTACATTGGCGTAGTCGGCATTGGCCTCTGACCTGTCTCCTCTGGCAATGGCGCAACGACCTGTGCTTTTGCCGGACCCCTACGACGGCGAGAAGACGAGCTGGTCAGATTGGGTGACTCACTTCCAGCACGTCGCTGCTATTAACAAATGGGAGAGTGCGGACGAAAAGTTGAAGTGGTTACGCGTTCGGTTGACAGGAAAAGCACAGGCTGCCCTTTCGCGGTGTTCTGAGGCTGTTAGAAACGATTATGGTGAGTGTATGAAAGCTCTGGCTAAACGTTTTAACCCCGACAGCAAGCGTGAGGTGTACATCGCGGAGCTACATGCGAGAAACAGACGCAAAGAAGAGGACTGGGCTACCTATGCTGACATTTTGAAGGGGCTCGCTGACAAGGCATACCCTGACCTCGAGGAGGCAGCTCGTGAGCGTTTGGCTCTGAACCAGTTCCTCGGGGAGCTTGACAAACCACAGGTTGCAATTGGAGTTCGGCAGGGACGCCCGAAAAGCTTGGACGAGGCAGTTTCCCTGACAATAGAATTAGAATCATATATTGGCGGTAGCCATGGTAAGCAAGCTCGAGTTAATGTTTCGCATGTAGACGCGGAGGTACCCAGTGCGAGTGCATCGACAACAGTGTCGGAGGAACAAGAATGCAGCGGAGTTCTAGCCGTAACACTACAGTCCATAAATGAAAGATTGCAGCGTCTGGAGCTGAGACTAAAGAACAGTGAGACTACCACGGAGCGGGAGGAACAAAGGGAGCCCCGCAAGCCACGCTGCTGGAACTGTGGGAAAAGAGGCCATATTGCTCGCCTCTGCAGAAGCCTTGATTCAACCCAGCAACAGGGAAACTCCAGACCCTCGGCGGCAAGGGCCAACTGCCAGAGGGACAACCAATAATGGCCCAGAACGATCACATTGTCTCTGTATTATCCTCCCCTTGTAGTAGTTATTGTGTTGAGGGCGTGCATGGTTTGTTCCGTTCCCGTTACATTTGTTATTGATACAGGTGCTGCAGTGTCTTTGATCAACACTTGTGTCTGGAACCAGATAGCCCGTGCTGGACATGTGGCAGAACTGCAACAATGGAGTGGCAACAGACTGGTGGGTGTTAACGGGTCCCCATTGTCTACGAAAGGGTTTGGCTATTTTGATATTGTCCTTGGGAATAAGAAGTTTGGTGCAGCACTAATTGTTACTGGAGATATCACAGTAGGAGCTATTTTGGGGCTGGATTTTCTAGAAAATCACAATTGCTGCCTTGACTGTGGTGCCAAAATTCTAACCTTTCCTCAAAATAAGCTTTCAGTCCAGGTCCAGCACGTTATGCCAGTAAAGGTCGAAGCCCCCCTCGAGTGCGCCGCCATTGGACTGATAACCCTGGAAAAAATTGTGGTCCCACCATCCAGTGAAATGGAAGTCATGGTGAAACAAGCAAGCCCTGGTATTGGTACCTGGATGGTGGAAAATGACACTTCATGCCGAACAGGAGTAATGGTGGCTCGATCCTTGGTGTGTACAGACAGCTCCAGTTTTGTTCCAATACGTCTGCTTAATGCCGGAAACAATCCAGTTGTTCTTAAAAAAGGAATGAAGGTTGCCTGCATGAGTCAGCTGCATGAAGACTGTACTACCCAGAACATCTCGGCTGTAACTGGACATATCCCACTGTCCCAAGGAGACAAGGAGGCCCTATGGAGCATGGTCTGCAAGGGGGGAGATCACCTTAACGATGGTGAGAAGGAACTCCTGTTTCATCTCTTAATGGAATATGCAGACGTATTTGCGTTTAACAGCGGCCAGATCGGTCGCACTAGCATTCTGAAGCATCGCATTGACACTGGCAACACCCCTCCTGTCCATCTTTTGCCTCGACGAATCCCTCAGGCTCATAGAGAAGAAATGGCAAAGCTGGTAAAGGACATGCTTGAGCAAGGCGCTATCCAGCAGTCGGATAGATGGATCAGTTAGGTTTTGCGTGGACTACAGAAAGGTCAATAGTGTAACGAGAAAAGATGCATATCCTCTACCTCGGGTGGATGACACACTTGATACATTGGCAGGGTCGAGACTGTTTACTACACTGGATCTGGCTAGCGGGTACTGGCAAGTGGAGGTAGCAGAAGAAGACCAGCCCAAGACAGCGTTCACCACACCAGAAGGCCTTTTCCAGTTTCGAGTGATGCCCTTCGGGTTGTGTAACGCTCCCGCTACATTTCAACGCCTGATGGACAGAGTTCTCGGTGGACTGAAGTGGTCCAGTTGCCTCGTGTATCTGGATGACATTATCATTGTGGGAACCTCGTTCAGCGAGCACTTGCGTAATCTCGCAGGTGTACTCCAAAGACTCAGGGAGGCAGGACTGAAGTTAAAACCATCGAAATGTAAATGGTGTCAGAAGAGCGTTACGTTTCTGGGGCATATTGTATCAGTAGAAGGCATTGCCGTGGATCCGAGTAAAACAGCTGTTGTAGCAGGATGGCCATCTCCCCAGTCGAAGCGCGAAATGCAACAATTTTTGGGTCTGGCTAACTACTATCGGAAATTCGTCAAGAATTTTGCTGCCATCGCGAAACCATTACATCGTCTCACGGAGAAGAATACTGACTTTAAGTGGACTGTCGAGTGTCAGCATGCCTTTGACGCGTTGCGTGCATGCTTGATTTCTTCCCCTGTGCTCTCTTACCCTGACTATAGCCGGCGGTTTGTTCTCGACACTGATGCCAGTGATATTGGCATTGGAGCGGTCCTCTCACAGGTTGATGCCACTGGGTCCGAGGTAGTGATTGCATATGCCAGTCGTACGCTGAGTCGTCCAGAACAGCGTTATTGTGTAACCAGAAAGGAGTTGCTAGCGGCCGTCGAGTTTATTCACCACTTTCGGCAGTACCTACTGGGAAGGGAGTTTACCCTTAGGACCGATCACAGTTCATTAGTTTGGCTGCGTAACTTCAAAGAACCCGAAGGCCAATTAGCCCGCTGGCTAGAAAAATTACAGGAGTATAGCTTTTCGGTTATACACCGTCAAGGCATTAAGCACGGTAATGCAGATGCCCTATCACGTGTGCCCTGTCGCCAGTGCGGTAGAGAAAGTCATGAAACAACACCCAAAGAAGATATCATTGAAGGAAGCGTGACGTCATTACCCTGCACTTCCTATACTCCTCAATGGATGCGCCAGCAACAGTTAGACGACTGTTCAATTCGGCCAGTGTATAAAGCTCTGGAGTCCAAACTGATGCTGTCAGCAGATGAAGTCAGGCCATGGAGCCGTGAGAGCCGCTTACTATGGCAACAGCATACATCATTGTATCTGAAGGATGGCGTATTGTGGAGGAGGGCACTAGGCGGTGGTGAGGGAAAGTTGCAGCTCGTTGTGCCTGCTAAGCTGAGGCAGGACATACTGCGGAGCCTGCATGAAGGGGCTTTGTCTGCACATTTAGGGGAGGAGAAAATGAGGAATCTACTAAAGGAGAGGTTTTATTGGCCAAGTTGTGCAGATGACGTAAGTGAGTGGTGCTCATGTTGTGCAGTGTGCTGTTCCAGAAAGACCCACGCCCCCAAAAGAAGAGCAGGTTTGCAAACACTACAGGTAGGGTATCCACTGCAAATGGTTTGCGTGGATATATTAGGGCCCCTGCCTGAGACTGAGACTGGGAGCAGATACGTGCTGGTAGCAGTGGATCACTTCACGAAATGGGCAGAGGCGTACGGAATACCCAATCAGGAAGCAGCAACAGTGGCCCGTAAATTAGTGGACGAAATGTTTTGTCGATTCTCACCACTGGAGCAATTACATAGCGACCAGGGCAGACAGTTCGAATCTGAGCTGGTGAAAGAAGTGTGCAAACTGCTGGAGATTAGGAAGACCCACACCACTCCATATCATCCGCAGTGCAACGGAATTGTGGAACGCTTCAACCGCACACTTTTGGGCATGTTGGCCACTACCGTGGACTCTTATCCGTCCAGTTGGGAGCAAAATATTCGTCGGGTGTGCTTAGCGTACAATTCAAGTGTCCACGCATCGACTGGTTTTAGCCCGTTCTTCCTGATGTTTGGAAGACAAGTTAAGTTGCCAGTGGATCTGATGTACGGTACCACTCTAGGGAAAGAGAGTGCAGTAATGGAGTACGTGAAGAATTTGAAAGATGGCCTTTTGGAGGCATACGCTCTTGTTAGAGACAGATGCGAAACAGAGCATAAAAGGCAGAAGAGCATCTATGACAGAAAGGTTCATGGAGAACCATATAGTGAAGGTGATCTCGTTTGGCTGTATACTCCAGCTGTACCGTCTGGACAGTCCCGGAAGCTGCACAGGCCCTGGAAAGGACCCTATAAGGTGGTAGAAAGGCTCGGAGACGCCACCTACAAGCTGCAAGGTACTAGGGGACGGAGACCACAGATCGTCCATTTTGACAGGTTGAAACCCTGTCCACCTAATGTCAGGTTAGCTAATGAACCTCGTCCGGAGCGTCCTCCAGCAGACAAAGTCGTGCCACCTACCCTCAAACCAGGGGAACAATGCGAGTTGCTAGAGACAAAGCTTAAGTTATTTTATATAAATGTTGTAGCCAGCGATTAATTCTCTAACAGTGGCTGTTCCCAAGAGCTAACGACGATTCGAATTCCCAACCGCTATAGCCAACGAATTGAGGAATGCCTAACGTAACGCTAGCAAGCGTATCTCTAACGTTAGCCAAGATTTGCCCAACGCTAGCCAAAGAAACCCTAACGCTGGCCAAAGCTTTTTCAACGCTAGCCACAGGAGGACGAGTAAGTAAATTCACATGTTACCGCAATGAGATTCACCACTGATAACAGCGACCTAGCGCGGGTGCGAATTTTGCACAAACGGCGTTCCATACACGTGCGGTGATGTAATCTATCCGCAGCTGTCGTAATCAGGGTCTGCGTACGAGACTAGTATTTAATTGCAGTGCTTCTGCACATGTACAAGCGTTCTAGCCATTAGAAATACCCGATCAAGTAATCGTTTTCGTTTTGTCAACAATCTCCGAGGAGGTGACTTGCACAAAAGGGGGCGGAATGACGCCGGAAACCGCTTTATCATTGGCTCGGCGTCGCTTCACGTACATATTAGAGTTACTGTCTGACTGAATTTGTATAGAGCGCACAATTGCCTTAATACTGTGCATTCACAAATGGCCATGGTTTCTTCGCTGGGAGATTATGTTTTGGATTGTTGATATACCTTTCGAAGCCGGTATGTTATGAAATTCGTAAAGCGTTACATTTCACCTTAATTAGGTAGATATCAGATATCATGTACAATCCATACATGTAAGTAATGACTAGAGAATTGGACTGTAATGCAAAGAACAGTTTCACACATGCAATGTCATTTATTTCATATCATCTTGTACGCTACAAGTCAACTCAAATGGCCTATTTACACATATAGTCAGTCAGGCATCTACATGGTGCCTAGAACTGCAGCAGCATTACCCTGCTGGAGCGCAACAGAGACTTGAGGTAGCTGACTGATCACTGATCTTCAGTATAAACTGCAATCTCTCGATCTACTAAGGCTAGCCGGCAGATTTCCCTTCACTGCTCTGTGGCATGCACTTCACTAGACCCTTTTGACACTGCATACCATAGCTACATATGATGGCGCAAAGGCATCTGTATATACCAGTGGCACCCCATACCAAGACTCTACCACTATACTCTTTTGCTTCCATTGAAGTATTTTGGCATTGCACAGAATTTATTATAGAAACACTAAACGCACCAGCATTATAGAACTAGCTTATATCTCTCGAAAGGATATCCCTCGCCACGTACAGGTGACTGGAGCATGATGAGAAGCTATGTTAACCTATATAGCTGTTCTAACTAACTACGTAAAAGGAGTCATATACCTCGCGCCATTCAACATGCATACAGCTTTTCTGGTAAACGAGCTTTGTGGTACATGTAGCTGACTTAATGAAGCTGCAGCCCATCAACCAAGGATATACCCTGTGAGATACATCTCCACATTCTTCCACCGAAGCTAACAACTTTAAGTTTCCTAGCTTATTAACTGACTTGCCTCTTCAATCGTTGAGCTTATGCTGCTAGGTGCCCCATTTAATATCTGCAGTTGCCAACTATGCATGAAACAAGGATGGAGAGGGTTAAACATCACGGATTCCAATCCATGTAATAGTAAAATCCTTGCATTTTCTAACTGTACAAAATACTTGGCCAGTTTTCGACGTAATTTTAGATCATCGATTTGCGGACCCACTTACGCGACGGGACCTAGTGATTTATTTGCCTAACTGCAATATATCGCTGCATGCTCGAGCAAGTGATAAGTATTTAAAATAAGGAATAACTGCATTTCTAGAGCATCTGCATGCAGTCTTAATTGTTTCTCAGACTCGACTATTAATAGCTGTCAAATCCTTATATGGAAATTGAATGCGTCAAGTTGAAATTAGTAACATTTGAATGGCAAAGCAGTACAATAAAATTTCATATTTCTTGCCGAACTGCAAGCGATAGCGCAATGCCAATGGTATAAACTGAGGAATATGTTTAATGAAATTCACTTTGCTCAATCATCTAGCTTGCTGAAAATAAAAAAATATAGTACTTTGTCGTTCATAATTTTTTCAATATGCTGCGTCAAATAAGACTTGACCATGTGGAAAATGAAATAAGCTGCTCTAGTTACTCGGCTTCAACATGATATAGTTCAAAAAAGCACGTTCTTAATTAAGGTAGCTAACCGCGCTTATAAATAAGTACGACAAGCTGCAGATTATATAAATTTAACCTAGTTCATTAAAGATTTATTACGTTTATACATGTACATGTACATGCATATCACTGTGCGGGTGGCGACTACTCCGTACTTGTGAAATTATTAATACATGAAATAAGCTGCTCTAGTTACTCGGCTTCAACATGATAAAGTTCAAAAAAGCACGTTCTTAATTAAGGTAGCTAACCGCGCTTATAAATAAGTACGACAAGCTGCAGATTATATAAATTTAACCTAGTTCATTAAAGATTTATTACGTTTATACATGTACATGTACATGCATATCACTGTGCGGGTGGCGACTACTCCGTACTTGTGAAATTATTAATAGCTGACGTTTCCCCATATAAAATCATATATATCTACGATAAAATGACCAAGAAAATGTCGTGACCCATGGCCAGATACTGTGTGTGGGGACAAGACTGATAATTCCAGAACTGTTGAACTTTTGCACCTCAGCTGCCTTATTTTGACATTACCGTTGCATCCCCACTGAAGTGGGCATGTGCCAAGGTGTTTAAGCTAGTAAAGGCAGCAGAGCATAGAAAGCATACAGGAAATGATCCCAAGTGTGCTGAGTTGGGCTGGCGATGTGTACCATTGATAGTGGGAAACAATGTGGCAAGGGGACCAGAGGCACCGAGAACCTTCTCGCAGGTGGCTTCTAGGTCAGCCATTCGTGATAATACCTACATGTACAAGTCCTAGGTAATAACAGAGCTATATGGCCGCCTCAGCTTGTTATTGGTTAGAGCTACAACTCCATCCATTCCTACCCAATTGAACAAGGGGAATAAACTGTACACATAGTTGTTTGTGTGTCTATGTGTTTATGCCTTTGTTCTTTGCATATGATCTTGTTATTAATGATTAATAATACATCCATCAACCAGTGCACTAAAGGAATTGACCAGGCTGTGTCAACCTTGCATTCCTTCCCCAAGGACACTGTGGCTGGTCCCTCATGCCTTCATTTGCAACACTTCCTTGATGTGGTCAGCATTCCTCTTCCCCATCCCATCTCCTCTAGTAACCAACATCCTCATAGCAGGAAAAGCCCCTACCTTAGTGCACGTGTAACGACTCTTGGCTGGAGCCAGTCTTATTGCCCTCAACAAAATCAAGGAGGGCAGATTACCTGACATCAGGCCCGTTGCCATGGGGGAGACAATGAGGAGGCGGACATGAAAGTGCAATCCTGCGGCTGGGTCAAGATATCATGATGAGGGGGCTATAGTGAGGGAGGTGAGGAATTCTTTTTCTTCAAGGTTGATATGCAAAATGCTATCAATGTTGTCTCCAGCTGCAGATGGATGAATACTGTACATTTTCCCCAGCTCTCATACCATGGCTATCTTGGTGCTATGGTTCATACTTTGTTTGATCTCCAATAACTAACTGTACGTACAGTTATTGGAGATCAAACGAAGTATGAATACATTTTAATGTACAATATTACTAGCTAGTGGAAGTATATATCTATTATGCTCCACGATTAATGCAAAGATCTAAGAACTGAAAAGCAGTTGATTATCCTCTACAGAAATATAGTTGATGCATTTCATATTTTTCCACTTGATTCAGGCCAGTGATATAGCTTAATTTGTATGCAATTATACACACCAGTGATGCAAGACTAATCATGAGAAGGAACTTGATTACATCAGTACATATATTTGTTAGTGCTATCATGAAGACGAAAAGGAACACATTTTTAATATTGTGTAACATTGGTATTCTACTGGTTCAGTGGCAGATATTGATTGTGAATACGATATGGCCTCCCCCCCCCCCCTCCCCCCTCTGTATCCACCGCTGTGGTTTATAACATACACGAGATAGAATAACATTAGAAGCTGAACTTAGGTAACGCATTTTTAATGTTTTATGCCCCATTCAATCCCTTTTCATTATGGTAGATACATGTACTCAAGGCATGCAAAGTGAAGCCTTAAGCTTCCATGGCAGGGAAAGAAAATGCCAGTATCCTTAGCTACTTGTATAGTGGTTACATTACTGAATCATAACAACTTTGTTAATAGCCATCTACACATACAGGAAAATTCTCCATGTACTACCAACAGATGATACTTCTAGTGTTCTCCAGTAAGTGTATTGCGATCTTTGTAACACTCATATCACCTCTGATACTCATATCAGTGATTAGGGAGGGTGCATCTTCAGCATCATTTGCCTCTTTACTGGTTCTTTTAAGAAATCCTCATAAACTATTGAAATAAAACCTCTAACTTCATTTTGACATTACAGACCTCCTTAGGCTTGCATGCATGGCAGGTATATTTGATGAGAAATA
Organism: Spongilla lacustris; assembly: GCA_949361645.1. Taxonomy (NCBI): domain Eukaryota; kingdom Metazoa; phylum Porifera; class Demospongiae; order Spongillida; family Spongillidae; genus Spongilla; species Spongilla lacustris. Next base: position 8,406,137 of record OX442417.1, read on the forward strand.
CATTTATGCAACGTTCCAAAGTTCATACTTTGTTTGATCTCCAATAACTAACTGTACATACAGTTATTGGTGATCGAAGTATGAATTTATGGAGTAAAAAATTACTAGCAAGTGGAAGTATATATCCATTACGCTCCACAATTAATGCAACGATTGATTATACATTATATAGTTAATGCAGTTCATTATTTCCCACTTGATTCTGGCCATTAACATAGCTTAATTTGTATGACACTCCAGTACGCAATTGTACACACCACTGATGTACATGTAAAGGTACTCATGAGAAGCAACTTGATTACATCAGTACATATATACTACAACATTTGTTTGTGCTATCATGAAGATGAAAAGGAACACATCTTAAAAGCCAAAATGTAGTATTCAAAAGGAAACACAATGCATTTCTCTTACTATTTGAATTTTACATTTTTATCATTCACTCTATTTGTATCCTACTGGTTTATAAAATACATGAGATAGAATAACATTAGAAGTTGAACTTAGGTAGCGCATGTTTAATGTGTTAAATCACACTCAATCCCTTTCATTATGGTAGATACATGTACTCAAGACATGCAAAGTGAAGCCTTAAGCTTTCATGGCAGGGAAATAAAATGTAATTTATACATTTAAACCAGTATCCATAGCTACTTGTGTAGTGGCTACATTATTGAATCATAACAACTTTGTTAATAGACATCTACACATACAGGAAAATTCGACATGTTCTACCAACTGATGATACTTCTATTGTTCACCAGTAAGTGTATTGTGTTGTATTGCGATCTTTAATACTGACCGGTGTGTGTGGTTTATGGAAGGTTGTGTGGTTAGAAGTGGTTTTGGGTGCCTTGAGAATTAGTACAATATTCTATTGTTAAAGGCTATGGATTACTTCATACCATTGTCACTATAACTACACAGCTTGCTTGGGTACATCCATTAAGAGGTAGCACATGAGAACGAATTATATGAAAAGAGCTGTACATTGATGGAAATTAGTACTCTTTATGTCACCACTATTTATGTCACCAAGTCAACATGTTTAGTGTGGTAATTGCATAATAAACACTATTACAAAGGTCATACTGTTGGCCTCAGGACTGAGCAACCAAACCTAATATCTACTATAGTTTGTGAGTAACAAGTTGCACTTTCTCATTTTATCTTTGCTATCATAATGATATTATACACACATACACGAACAAAAGGAATATAATTATGATATTATTGCATATGTTTTGCTCTATGATTATCTGAGTTGAATGTAGCCTGGCATATAGCCACGTGTAGGCGGCTTCATCAGAGTGATTTGGTGATTTGGTCTTGTCTTCCTCAGCTGAAGAGAGAATGGTGGCAAAATCTTGTTAATTGTCTGTAACACTCATATCACCTCTGATACTCAGATCAGTGATTAGGGAGGGTACATCTTCAGCATCATTTGCCTCTTTACTGGTTCTTTAACAACTTCCTTGTAGACTATTGAAATAAAACCTCTAACTTCATTTTGTTTTTACAGACCTCCTACATGTATATTGCACTTAAATCTAAACTGGATACAGCTCCACACACAGTTAGCTACCATCTTTGGAGTTGGTTGATGGTATGGGCATCATTTTTCCTTCTTGATTACATGGTTAGTAAAGACATTCCTCATGAAATGTCTGTCACGACAATAGATGATGATGAAGCCACATAACCATATGTTTCCTACATATGCCAGTGTGTGAAGTGAAAATGCACTTGTCAATTATATATACAGGAAAGAGTATAAAGTCTTAAAGTTTGTGAAGTAGGAATGAATGGGTAGCTATTTTGGTGGTTTTTGTCATATAATTTTGTACTATACACTTTCCATAAAGGCCTACGTTTAGAAATGTATATTAGCCTGGGTCTCCATTTTTCTGCCGGGCTGTACATATGTACATATGTATACATATGTATAATCATATGGAAATGCTATCCATAGTAGGTGCTGATGGTATCATCATATCACCATCTACTGACTATACAACATTTGAGAACAATCCATCAACATTTACATTCAACTGTTCTGGAAATGGAACATATTTGCTCTGGACAGTGGATGAATATACAGTCACTACATCATATGTACTCAACAAAGGAATATACTATACACCCCTTGTATCACTAGATGGAGTTACTGTATTCTCTCAGCTCATTGTTCCCACCACCAAAGCTAACAATAACATTACAGTGATCTGTACAGTGCAGGATGTATCATTTAACCATCAGTCAAGTGATCCAGTGAGGCTCATTCTTCAAGGTACTGTACTGAACTTAATGAGCACATGAACAAGGTAGTATAACCTCCTAAATCTGGCACAACATTTGTTTCACCACCATGGAATATTTTTACTTTCCCGTTCAAGTTGTTTGTTTACTGCTCCAATCTTCAAACCATCATTGCATGTACAAATACATGTTTTTAACTCACAATGACAATACCTAAATGCAACTAACACATGCAGGGTTATTGTCACATCTTGTATACATCCTTTTCAAACTGATGAAGTGTATATTATTCGGTGCAATAAATTGTTTTTTTTACACATTTCAGGTATTCTGGCTGCTCCATACAACGTTTCAGTAGCCATGTCCAACACCACATTTGTGTTCTCCTGGGGTGCTCCATACTCTCTTGATGTCACTGACTGCTCCCCTGACATATTCTATTACACTCTGTGCACCAACATCACCATATATGGATGTAATAATATCTCCAGTGATCCAGACTGTACCTTCCACAGAACATGTACTACATTACTTGATTGTAACGATTTTTTAATCAATAGTCACAGAAGTGGTCCAATTAAGTTCACTATTTATGCTGTCAATGGTGCTGGGAATGGGAATGTGACCACTGCAAGCATGTTGGATATCAAAGAACAGAGACAGGTTGGTATACATGGAACTGAATCACCACATGTCAGTTTAACAGTATGATCTTATGAAGTTTGTGTACTTTGAAATGTACCTTCACTACACAAAAAACTATTGCAACCATAACACACATTTATCAGTTTTGCAAAATCCAACTACTTCCATAAATTGTTTATATATATATGTGAACCAACTGCAACTGAATCAATGTTATTTTGCTTCATGTACATAGGATTTCAAACAACTGTAATCACAACAACAACTATACTTAAAGTATCCATTGATGGTCCTACTACCACTCCCATTGGACACTACTATGAAACATCATCAAATGCCATTGGTAAGTAGATTGTTATCTTTGATGTGGATATTTCATTTGTGTGTGTGTGCATACACATTTCATTACACAGTGTATGGAGCTATATGTGGAACATCAGCAGTGTTGATATCAATGGTTAGAGTCATGGTCTGTGTAGGTGTCTACATCAGATGTAAACATATAGGTACAGTGATGGTTTTGGTGCTGCACTCTAAATAGTGCACACATTCCTGTAGGTGACTGGAAAAGCACCCAAATTAAACTTCAACAGAACAATGTATATGAAGTGATTCATTTGTCACCATTAGGCGACAACAGCCATTAAAGGGTTATAACAAACAGTCATGTCCTTTGGATGAAGAGAACATGGAGCCATGTCCTGCATATGGAGTAGTACTGTGATCTGACTACTATATATCCACCTTAAAAAAATTGCATGCTTTTTGCAATGGGCAATTTGAATATCAATCATTTTACTCATGACTTGATTGTGAAACTGGATTGCTTAGCTACAGTCTTTCCACAAGTAACACATTTGATCATACATCATGTCATAATGGTGACTTACCTACATGTATCTTGTCAAACTCATAATTAATTGCAAGTATTTAAATAAGTTATTACATGTACATGAGCCTCTAACTACATCACTCTCTTTTCCTACAAGAGAATTCTTTGTTGCCCTGCTCTTTACCTCACTGTTGCTTTTAAATCAAACCAATTTTCTGATAGTTGTTTTTGTGTGCTTGCATTTTTTCTGCGCCACTGACATAGTTTTATCTTGGTATAAGACTGACAGAAGATTTAGGATCACATGGGATACATGGGATCAATGTATATGTAGAAGAACTGCTGTATAGTGCTTTAAGCTGGCAGTCTTCCAGCATGCTGGATAGCATCTTCTTGGTACATGATATGGTGAGTCCACAATGACCACTGCTGAGATGACCACAGTATGTGGGATGACGGATTGAAGTAACAAAATGGAGGTGGCCAGACATGACACATAATCACAAGTACTCATGGGCCACTAATGCTTGCGCTATGCTGTGCTTGTTCCATCACTAGCTAGTTCCCAGCTTCCATTATCAGTACAAAATGGAAATGATTTTCTTACAATGTGCACCAGATTTCAAAAAGCTCACAGCAAAAAATGCTAAAACTTGTGTATCAGCAAATCCTCATTAACTCTTATAGACATAAACGTTTGCACAACTAGGCAAGCTACACACCTTAGATGTAATCTATTTCCATAACACTATTAAACAATTCAGAGAAGTCCCAATTTGGTAATAAAGCAGTTTTCACAACATCTCTTTGTTTAGTTTATTGCTATTAGAAATTTGATTCAGAGCAACATGTATAAATAATAAACAGGCACATGGGACACATAATGATAACACCACAGTACTTCCCACAACCAAGAACCACTGGTATGATATATTCTGCCATGTAGCTAGCTGCTGCTAAGTGTCACTTGAACTTGCATGAGGACAAATATGATGTTGCTAGGCAGTGACATGGTGACACAACAGTTGGGGCTAAACCTCCATGTACATATACTTCTGTTAGCATAATGTAGATTCTATAACCTATCTGTATCCATGAAAACCAGGATAAGAAATTCTATATGACAAAGTTGGGATTTGAATGTGTAAAAAGTAACGAAATAAAGCTATTTGAATTCCAAGATTTAGTACTCAGCAATGAATGGAGTGTTTACAATTTTTTTTTTTTACCAACAAGCTACATGTAGGTAAACACTATCATTTATGCAAGCAAACAACAGTACATGTTACAAAGACAGCTGAACACAAAATGGATACAATAGGTGGAAGTGTGCAGGTACAAAGGTTGCTGCAATAGTCAACAAAAGTACCACTACATATGTCATAGGGAGCACCAGTTTGGGCTGATATCTGAACATATAAAGACAAAACTAGTCCACACTCTAGTATCTTCCAAATGACATGAAGCATTGGTTCCATCTGTTGACAGAAGAATTACATTCAAAGTGACAATGTGCACATAGCCAAACGGTAGTGTATAAGATACTGTAGGCAATGCTCACCTGACATTTGAGCTACCTACATCTACTAACATTATGTACATTATATACATGTATTGTACATAAAGTGTGGAGTTATTGCATTTGGTTTATTTTTAAATTCCCGTTTTGTGGCTACCATTACACGGTGGCAGCGATGAGATCTGAACCCACCAGCTGAACAGATGGTAAAAACAATCAAAGCACTCTTTCAGCAAGCTGATGATCCTCAACTTGCTCTGCTTAAACTACAGGGCAACATCATTGCCATAGTGTGTTCTCAGTCCAGCTGAACTCTTGTTTGGTAGGTGCATACACACAATCATACCACAAATAACCACCTTGCTGATCCCTAAATGATCACACCTCAAAGCATTTTTCAAATCTGATGAACTGGCAAAAAGGACACAGAATGACAACTACGACAAGCGACACGGTGCTCAAGCACAATCAGAATTAAACAATGAAACAGAGGTCTGGGTTCGAATGGCCAATATCCTATATTGTCTCCACCTCTGAAGGCATTGTTTGCAGAAATCGTCTACACCTTATAATGGTCCCAGGCACTCAGCAGGATGGACATTTGGAGGACAACAGCAATGAAACACTTCTCACAGAGGGAGAAAATAGCGTGAATGATGGTGTTAACCCCAGCAACGAAGGAAATGAAGAGTCCAAAAATGTGGATGATGAAGAAAACCATCAATAGCATATCCAACCTGAGAGATCAAGCCCATGCAATTGCCATGCGCAGGAGATCTAGAACAGGCATTGACATTAAGCCTCCAGATAGACTCTGACAAGAGTGGTTGTCTAGAGACATTGTGTCACGTTCACAGACCTTTGTGTAATAAAATGACAATGCTCATAGTCATCCTTTCTGCTCAGACAGTTATCCTCCAGCTGATCAAGCCAATCCAAAAATTACCACACATACATGTACATACACATTTACATGTACATGCACAAAAATCATGAGTAGCAGGCTGTTTTAGAACCCCCCCTCCACACACACACACACAATTGTGTTGTTATCAAGATGGTAGAACTAAATTTCTTATAAACTCTTTATTTATATGTATTCATTAACTTAGGTCTTGTAAAATTCCCATAACTGCATGTAATAAACACACATGACAACAGTGAGATCAATTTTCCACCATTTCAATTCTTGTTTACAAGCTGCAAAATATATATGGATACCCCAGGGACCTACATGTATCACTAATTAGATGGAATTTTAAGTGAGAAAATGATAGACACGCACACACACACACGCACACACACACACGCACGCACACATAATTGTTTGGTGTGTTTATGTGTTATTAAGATGGGTTCTCTCTTGTAACATGTGAGGTTTTCTTTTGTAATAGCCTCATCAATTGTGCACGTTCTTTAAGACAAGTCTTATATGAGAACTATGGCCCACATGTATGTGCTGATATTGAAAGGAAGTCAATGTGTTCAAAACCTTCATGGATTCTTTAAAAGTACTTTGACATGCAATTTTGTATCAGGATAATCATAGGCTGTGTTAGAGCTATACATGTACATGTACATGTAGGGTTGTGCATTAAAATCCTATTATTAAGTTCTTATGTGAAGGCCTGACAGCTAGAACCAATACAAGTTAAATAAGAATTGTGTTCATTATAATATCATTGGTTATGTGTACATGTACATGTTGTGTGTTGATATGTTTCACACACACACACACACACACACACACACACACACACACACACACACACACACACACACACACACACACACACACACACACACACACACACACACACACTATACTCACACAGCTATCAGGCATCCATATACATGTACATGTATGAAGTGAACGTGTATAAGACTTTGTACATGTACATCCTCTCACAAAAAAATCATGAAACGTTTCTAATGAATTCCTTAAATGCAATACAACAACACACACGCACGCACACACACACACACACACACACACACAAACACACACACACACACACACACACACACACGCACACACACACACACACACACACACACACACACACACACACACACACACACACACACACATCAATTCTGGATGATACACGAAACATTTAACACCGGGTTTATGGAGAAAGCTTGAAGATATGAAAAATTCCTTCCAAGTGGAGTTGCTATTTTCTAATGCAGCCATCTGCTATATTAAGCATTTTGATAGTCACTACGTATTTATGACTGCCTTGGAGATAACCGGCACCTTGTTAGAAAACGGCCCGTAATGTTGGACACCTAGCAAATGGGCGGCGGCAGGTTGCACTTTTTTTCTAAGCAATCCCAGATCAATATTACACGTTCAGACCATTGTATTGGTGGTATTTATTATTCTAATGCATTTTTAGCTGTTTCTGTACCTCTGTCTTTTCGTTTGGTTAGTTTTATAAAGAATCGGCACTTTTAACCGCTAATTATGCTACGCCTACTTTATATTGCATGTCGTATGGTATTAGGCATTGGAATTTACATGTATTTAATTAATACACTGACTGCACAAAAGTTCTAGCCGTTAGGCTTTTTACTGAACATTAATTACATACGCAGACCCTAGAGGGTGTGTGTGTGTGCATCCTAGGTTCTGTTCCCACACTTTTTTTATGTGGGTTCTGTAAGGGCTTTTTTTTTTCATTCCTATGTGATACAATTTACATGTAGTAGTTATAAGAGGCTAGGACCCATAACTTGTTTTTTTTTGAGGTGTTAGCAATACCTCATTTGAGCCATCCTATAATCATACACTAGCTGCATACACTTGTTATCATGTAGGTAATAAGTTTAGATTTCTTACATGACACCAATGCAATCATTATGATTACAAACAGCATATACAATTACATGTAGCAGTTATAGAGCCTTAAAGATACATGTACTGTACACTGCATTACCTCCTTAGGGATACATGTACTACCTCCTTAGGGATACATGTACAGTACACTACATTACCTCCTTAGGGATACATGTACTACCTCCTTAGGGATACATGTACTGTACACTACATTACCTCCTTAGGGATACATGTACTGTACACTACATTACCTCCTTAGGGATACATGTACTGTACACTACATTACCTCCTTAGGAATACATATACTGTACACTACATTACCTCCTTAGGGATACATGTACTGTACACTACATTACCTCCTTAGGGATACATGTACTGTACACTACATTACCTCCTTAGGAATACATGTACTGTACACTACATGCATTACCTCCTTAGGGATACATGTACTGTACACTACATTACCACTTTAGGGACACACGTACTGTACACTACATTACCTCCTTAGGGATACATGTACTGTACACTACATTACCTCCTTAGGGATACATGTACTGTACACTACATTACCTCCTTAGGGATACATGTACTGTACACTACATTACCTCCTTAGGGATACATGTACTGTACACTACATTACCTCCTTAGGGATACATGTACTTGCTTCAACCAACATCTTCTCAATTAATGTTCCTCATGATGGCTGTCTTCTGCTGACCATTCAAAGGGTACTCAATGGTATTGGGTAGAAGATCACTCTACAGGGGCAGATTAGAAATATTCTATGGTGAGCATGGCTCTAATTAGAATATTTATGCAGCAAACTGAACAGAGATAATGTGTAAATGTAGAGTACATGTAATAGAGGGTGTATGTACACTAAGGACTACCAACTAATGCATTTTCCATGATTATACATGTACATGTGCATGAAAAACACAACACTTTTGAATAGTAACTCTTGATAGTTTAGTCAATTAAATACAGGTGATTAAGCCATATTAGCAAAAAAAACAAAACATTTTGAAGCTAAAATTGGAAATACAATGTATATCACTCTGTACACTGTACAGATCTCTTGAACCACACGGTTTTGCGACATCAAACAATAACGAAACGGCTCTTTTTTGACTTCTTGTTCGATACCGACAACTAGCTAAGCCATCCGATCGATATACGGCCGGTGTCGTAGTGTACAATGTCCCCCCTAAAATTTGTCCCCCCGGACGTTTTGCACTAGTGTACAATGTCCCCCCGGATATTCTACACTAGTGTACAATGTCCCCCCGGACAATCTACACTAGGGCAAACTGTCCCCCTCCAGGGTAAAATGTCCCCCCTCATAGCATTTTATTTCATCTATGACAAGGCTAGGAAATGTTTACGGCTTTACACGGGATCGCGTTGACGCCATTACTCAGTAGCTGCATGTCGTTCCGCCGCTTGAAATGCTCATTGTAACCAATACTGACACACATACACGAACATTTAGAATTTTAGTATTAAATTCCTTAACGAATACACAGCTCTTATCCTTTCCGTGTCGTCAAAGCACTCATTGAAACCAATATTCACACACATATATACATTATTAAAATTCCTTAAGGAGTGGTGATTGATATACTTCATGGCTGAAATCTCATCAGTATGAGAGATAGAAATATATTGAGATCAATAGGATCATAGCCCGAAAAGTAATGTCACATAAACACAGCTCCACACTGCATGCGTGCACCGCCTGATATATCTCAGGAAAGGCTATTCCTATCGTCAGTTCATCTGTTGCGTTATAGTACAACCGATCAGTCGGGTACCCAGACTAAAACCCATCCTAAATAGCGTAAAAACCATGCATCCTGCGTCCAGGGTGGGAATGTTATAAAAACCTTACTTGGAGGGTTTTTGTCGAATGTTGACGTATGAATTGAATTATTGCTTCCACATTTGACAGAACTAGGGTAGAACCACATGTATTCCCATCCTGGACGCACAATCCGGGCAGGATGGTTTTTATGCTATATAAGGAAGGGTCTTTGTTAAAAACCATCCTGTTGGACGTTTATAACTGCCTATCCTATAGGTAGGACATTGCGCCCTAGTGTGGAGTGTCCGGGGGGGGGGGGGGGGGGGGGGACATTTTACCCTAGTGGGGGACAGTTTGCCCTAGTGCAGAATGTCCGGGGAGACATTCTGCACCGGGGGACAATCCGCCCTCCCACACCGGACTTACCGTCAGTATAATTAATGGCATACTTAATCAGCTTAGAGTTCCGGAATTAATTGGAAAGGTAATAACAGGACCATGGATGCATGAAGATGTTGTATTGCAATAATGAAGGTAAGAGTAATTTAGAAGTGCATCATGACCAGTGGCTTCCATCCTTGTAAGGAAATATATTGCAATACCTTGTAAATGGACTTGAATTATTTTTAACCACATCTGAGGATTTGTGTGCGGAGAAACGGAATGCGAATGATGAAACTAAAGTGCTTGCAGAGTGAGATTCCACCTCTTGAAAAGCAGCAATACAACATCTTAATGGCTGTGCATGCATTACAATGTGACCCGCTTGATGTTCTGCATGCAGAGACAGCGTCAACCATATCTAACTGGTGCATTATCGAACCCTACACTGTTAAAAAAAGGGTGTTGCCACAACACCCTTAGGGGTGTTCGTACGCCTGTTTAGGAATAACACCCCATGGAGTGTTGTGGTAACCGCTCAGGGGTGTTAGAGCTAACACCCCTGAAGTGTAGCCAGTACACTCTAATGGGTGTTGACACAGGTATCAATAGTTCGTGCATGCACCGTAATCTTATGATACAACGTAAATTAATCTTCATAAAGTATACAACAACAGTTGATGATTTTAATAAAAAGTTGACAATAAATACAATCATACAACATAACTATAAACATGTCTTTAGGGCTTATACGACGATCGAGTAGTCGTAGTCCTGGAGTGTTTCTCTGCATACTTCGGACACTAAACAAACGGAGAAAATATATAATGGTCAGGTTCCAATATGAGACATGTCTAACCTTTTTAATTGAATCTTGGGTGAAGCCCTCAGTCCGACGATGGTCATGTTCGCTAAGCGGATCGGTGACAATAACAGCGTCAATCGTACCGATTCTTAAGCTTACCTGGAAGGCTTGCTAGAGCGAGCGTGTCATATGACCTTTGTAAGGTAAGGTAGGGCGTTATTTAGCGCGACAAGGTACTTACATGCCTTATGCAATAGTGAGGCAGCGCAGCGAGCGGTAGTAGCCGTATTTTCCTTAGCTAGACCGTATAAACAGGCATTCCGGTCCGATCGCAAACTGCTGTTCTCGATGAACTCTCTTCAAAGCGCTCAACTCGTCTTACTCAAATGCATCGCTCATGAAATGCTGGAAGAAAACAAATAGCTTACCAAAAAGTCGGAACTTACTTACCTGTTCATAAATAACAGAACGTGTTTTTAAAGGTCACGCATGCGCAATGAAATATATATTTTTAGCATGACCTTACATATTTATGTTACAATTGTGAATACACGTTGCCCAAATGTGAGGAAAGCTATACATGTACAGGACTTTTGAGTAGTTCCGATTGCAAAAAAGCGCACTTCTCTCAGAGTGTATTTGCTGTCCAACAGTATTTCTGTGTATGTGTGAATGTGTGTGGACATGTATGCACACACATACACACATGTGCATGTGTGTTAATGTGTGCATTGTGTGTGTGAATGCGTGTGTGTGAATGCGTGTGTGTGAATATGCATGTGTGTGTATGTGCATGTGTGCCATGTGTGTGTATGTAGGCCTGTAGCAAGGGGGGTTGGTCAATCTCCCTTGTTTGATGCCTTATTGCGAGGGGACCCCCCACCCCCCCACTTTCGTATCAATGTGAGGCCCCCCCTCCCCCTTCCCCAACAGTCCTGCAGTCCTATTAATCGACGCTCCCCACTGCCGGACTTCCTGCCTACGAGCCTGTGTATGCATGTGCATGTGTGTGCATGTATGCATTGTGTGTGTACTTAAGTGTACATGTGTATGTGTTTATATGTGTATGTGTGTGCATTAGCATGAGTCTGTGATGCATGTGTGTGCATTGTGTGTATGTCTGCACATGTATGTCTGCATGTGTGCATGTGAGTGTATATGTGTGTGCATTTATGTGTGTTAATGTGTGTTAGTGTGTGTATGTGTGCATGTATGTGTGTGCATGTGTGTCATATGTGTGCATGTGTGTGCATGTGTGTGTGCATGTGTGTGTGTGCATGTGTGTGTGCATGTGTGTGTGCATGTGTGTGTGCATGTGTGTGTGCATGTGTGTGTGCATGTGTGTCATATGTGTGCATGTGTGCATGTGTGTATGTGTATGTGTTCATGTGTTTGTGTGCATGTGTGTATGTGTTCATGTGTGTGTGTGTACATGTGTGTATGTGTGCATGTGTGTGTATGTGTGCATGTGTGTCACGTGTGTAGGTGTGTATATGTGCGCATGTGTGTATGTGTGCGTGCGTGTGTGTATGTGTATATGTGTGTGCATGTGTGTGTATGTGTGAATGTGGCGATATATCCCTGATGTGTATGCTTGTGTGTCATGTGTGTGCATGTGTGTATGTGTGTATGTGTGCATGCATGTGTGTCACGTGTGTAGGTGTGTATATGTGCGCATGTGTGTATGTGTGCATGTGTGTATGTGCGCATGTGTGTGTATGTGTGTGCATGTGTGTGTGCATGTGTGTATGTGTGTGTCATGTGTGTATAAACGTGTGTGCATGTGTGTATGTGTGTATGTGTGTGTGTGCATGTGTGCGTGCATGTATGTATGTGTGCACAGTGGCGTAGGAGCTGGGGCGGCAGCAGCGGCCATGGCCGCAGCACTTTTCCGTGAACAACAAAATAAAAATAATCGATCACTTATACATGTACCTTCACAAGCAAAACTTTGGTATTAACCAATTACTGTAGATGCAAATAGGCATCAAATAGGTGTTTACTATTACATGTACCAAGGTATTTTGGGTGAGGTGACCACAAACCAATGAAAAATAATACCAATAGACCCTTCCCTTTAACGGCGTAAGGAATGCAATTATTCTTAATTGCGTCACTTCCGGAGTTCATCCTGTGCGCGAGTACTAACCAGGTTGTTGATAATTTTCGACCGACCAAGCCTCTGTCACAACAGTACTCACTAAGGCAGACATCCCAGGTGCGTTTCTCGAGGAGCCACAAGAGATCTGTAGTATGGCAGCGCTCCGAAGGTGGCTAATTTGCCACGGGATAAAAATGCAATCGGCTAGCCGAAAGCAAAGCCTAATAGATATTGCCAAGACATTTATGTACTGTGTTGATATCAGCGTTGCTAGTCTCGTTCCCAGACCTATATGACGCAATGTTTATCGCAATTTGTACATTGTATAAACAAGCTCGTACTTGTAGAAGTCTGGTGTTTCGAATGCTAAACCTTAGAATTCGTGCGCTTATACGCAACGTTGCCCTCCTACTTCTTACAGTACATAGATACACCCTTGTTGTCCACCTTGCGAGTCATTTTACCCGGTACACATGACACATTACATCACCGGCAGGAAGAACTCCGGACGTGACGTAAAATTAGCAAATTGCATTCCTTACGCCGTTAACGGGAAGGGTCTATTTGAAGTTCTTCATGAACATGGCTTCAGTGGGTGTCATTACATTATCCCTTCCTGCCACACAAATTTTTTTTTGACCACATATGAGATCAAATCACCAAACAAAGGCATTAATTGGTTTTAAGCTACCATACTATGTAGTTTACAACTGCTACCACAAGTGCCCTTGGCTGCACTATACATGTAGCTGTTTTATATTACATGCACAGAGGCAAGGTCTCAAAAGAAACTTACTGTTTACTGCTTACAGTCTTTGCGTAGTTTTTGGAGTTTATCTACGCAAAAAGTGTTGGCTTCTGGGGCTCCGCCCCAGACCCCTATGGCGGGACTTCCAGTGCTCCCGGCCCCCATGCATACCCCTGGCTGGGTGGGAGGGGTGCCCCCCCTCCCGCACCTTCCCCATGGAGGCAGGGGAACCGCCGTTATTGGCCGCTGCACTTTTTATTCCCTTCCTACGCCACTGGTGCATGTGTGTGTATATATGTGCATGTGTGTGTGTGCGTGTGTGTATGTGTGTGTGCGTGTGTGTACATGTATGTGTATGTGTATGTGTGTGTGTATGTGTGTGTGTGTGTGTGTATGTGTGTGTGCATGTGTGTGCATGTGTGTATGTGTGCATGTGTGTATGTGTGCATGTGTGTATGTGTGCATGTGTGTATGTGTGCATGTGTGTGCATGTGTGGGCATGTGTGTACATGTGCATGTGTGTGTGCATGTGTGTGCATGTGTGTATGTGTGTGTGCATGTGTGTATGTGTGTATGTGTGTGCATGTGTGTATGTGTGTGTGTGTGCATGTGTGTGCATGTGTGTGTGCATGTATGTGTGCATGTGTGTATGTGTGTATGTGTGTGCATGTGTGTATGTGTGTGTGTGTGCATGTGTGTGTGCATGTGTGTGTGCATGTGTCAGCATGTGTGTATGTATGCATGTGTGTGCATGTGTGTGCATGTGTGCATGTGTGTGTACATGTACATGTGTGTGTACTGGATTGCCCCTAATTTGACTAACCCACCCCCTGGTTTACACAAAAATAATACTACATGGCATGCCATATAACAGTGCAGAGGGAAGACATTCATTTTTGCCCAACCCCTATATTTTTATATATTCTGAAACCCACCCCCTGTTGAAAATGTGTGTATGTGTGCAGGTGTGTTGCCCCTAATTTAAATCCCTGGTGTTTATGTTTGTGTGTGCATGTGTGTGCATGTGTGTGTGCACGTGTGTGTGCATGTGTGTTTTCATGTGTGTGTGCACGTGTGTGTGCATGTGTGTGTGCACGTGTGTGTGCATGTGTGTGTGCATGTGTGTGTATGTGTGTGCATGTGTGTGCATGTGCATGTGTGTGTACAGTGCATGTGTTTATGCATGTGTATGTGTGCATGTGTGTATGTGTGGGTGTGTTGCCCCTAATTTAAATCCCTGGTGTTTATGTTTGTGTGTGCATGTGTGTGCATGTGTGTGTGCACGTGTGTGTGCATGTGTGTTTTCATGTGTGTGTGCACGTGTGTGTGCATGTGTGTGTGCACGTGTGTGTGCATGTGTGTGTGCATGTGTGTGTATGTGTGTGCATGTGTGTGCATGTGCATGTGTGTGTACAGTGCATGTGTTTATGCATGTGTATGTGTGCATGTGTGTATGTGTGTGCATGTGTGTATGTATGTGTGTATGTGTGCATGTGTGTATGTGTATGCAACATGTGTGTATGTGTGCATGTGTGTATGTACATGTGTGTACGGAACGCACCTCAGTACTGATGGAACGAGGGAGAATGCAAAGAGTGTCCAAACTCCTGCCATTAAGGCCACACAACAGTGTTCAGCAGCATTCATCCAGCATATTTCATTATTGTCTACTTTCTATCAGGACCTGCATGTGGTATAATGATATAGACATGTAGCCACATGACTGCATGTCAAACACTTTTAGCATAAACCCAATATTCAAGCCGTGAAATATATATTTTTTGAAATTAATATAGACTGTTTCCTTGCTATATGCACATAACAAAATACTTCAGTGTGAATATATGCTCACATGTCATTTTACTAGGGTGTGATCTAAATAGAATCCAAGTAGGCTATGCCATGCTACTTATTAACCTTGACTTCACTCTCAACACAAAGTGGCATGAACAAGCTTGCATCAAATTTGAAACTTAGTATAGGGCCTATGCATGCGTACTACAACACACTACTGATAGCGAAGCGCTAGCATGAGCACAGCGGTGCACATTGACGAACACTGCACACTAGCCTTCATAAGCACAGCTAGATTACACGCACGAATACGGTAATTGCTGCGCATTTCGAAAAGGCAACGTGTATACGCACTGCCCTAGTCTAGAAATCCACACCAATGCACGGGCCATGGCCACCCTATGTTAGACATTTTTAACTGGTATGTTGTGTGCGTGCATATACCTTTAAGATATAACTCTGTTACTTAAAGTCCAGTAACTGTATCTATATCACCACAAATATGAAGTCACAGCTATGCTGCCATACTATATCTCGCAAACCACGCCCTCAACCGTCAGAAAGTAATTACACACAAGGCTGAACATTGGGGTGTAATGCGGTAAACCAGTGTTGTGACAACACACCTCTAAAATCACCCAACACCCCACTGTTGGTGGGGTATGCTGCTAACACCCCAGCATAGCCTGCTAACACCCATACATGTCAGCTGAACACCCTAGTGTGTTGCCATAACACTCATCGGGCTGTAACACCCCTCAAACCTAACACCCCTTGGGCCAGTTTTTTTAACAGTGTATATTGATCGAAAGTCACATGGCAAATTAACTTTATCAGCTAGTCATCAGTCAACTCCTTATAGGGAAATTGAATGCGTCAAGTTGAAATTAGTAATATTTGAATGGCAAAGCAGTACAATTAAATTTCATTTTTCTTGAACTGTAAGTGATAGTGCAATGCCAATGGTACAAACTGAGGAATGAAAGTCTGACGTTTAAAGCCACAAGAATACTGATTGCTCAATCATCCAGCTTTCTGAAAATATAAATTTATATAGCACTTTTTCATTCATATTAATTCTGTCAATATATGCTGCATCAAAGCCACTGCTAAATTAATTCCTCGGTGACTTCCACCGCTAAAATACGCGAGCGAGTTATTAAAATCAGTATACAAGCTAGCTGTTCTAAATGTAAATTGACCTTGGAAAAAATGAAATAAGCTGCTTTTAGTACTCTTCTACATGGCAATGTACATGTAGTTCAATAAGCACCTCCTTAATTAAGAACGTTAACCGCGCACTTATATAAATCGGGAGGAGATTAAACAAATTTTTAATCTCTTAGTGTAGTTATAAAAATATTTAATTACGCTATACTGCTGAAATTACACTTTACTGGTGAAATTATTAATACCTGGCGTTAGCCCATATAAAATAATTATGATAAAATGCCCTAGAAAATGTAGTGACCCAGATAAATTCCAGAACACCACCAGCAGGTATTGTCAGTTTGTCACACAACGGATGGTCCCCCCAATAATTGGTCCCCCCGGACCATCCATGGCAACTGCAGATGGTCCCCCCGGACCATTCGTGGCGCTGTGAACGGTCCACCTAGGACCATCCATGGTGCCATAGATGGTCTCCCTCTGCCACAGATGGTCCGCCCCCCGATTAGATTGGTGATAGAGGGGGAGGGGGCATTTTTAGCGATCTAAAACAAGCATCCACTTATCATGCATGCGCAGCGCATAAATGATGCGCGAAGCTAGCTACCGTATAGGCGTATACTAATTGTATGCTGCATAATTAGTGAACTATATTTGGGGGGGGGGGGGGGGGGGGGAGGGGGGGAGCCGCCCCCCTCCCCCCCCCCCCCCCTGGATCCGCAACTATACACTATACAACGAATACTGCACAATACTGTCAGCAGATTGACACAGTACACATACCAATACTACACGTTACATACATGTAACTGTGTCAAAATGATTAGCTGTACATTGATTATCTTAAATTAAGCTTGATGCATATGCATGTCGTTGCAAATGGTATCTCTCCGTCCGATACTGCACTTGGAAGTTTTAGAACATTGAGCGTAACGAAGGAAATCTGTGCACGCATGAAGAGTTGTATGTCATCTAATTTGTAACAATACTATTCCTTTTTGCTGATATCTTCGCCCTCATTTTAAAAACAGCTCAGTGCGTGCTCTGCCTCGAGAAATATGGCACGGATATGCTTCTTAACCCCCCGACACCTGGCGGTTTGTCGCGGTACCGGGACAAGAAAGTAGCGGTACCGCGACAAAATTTAGAAAGGCCTCCACCAAACCCTAGCGATGGAAATATGCATCGGTATATACTGAATTTAGTATAAAAATTAATGGGTTGTAAAGATGTTAATTTATTCGCGAGATAATAGCAGATCATTATTGCGCATGCGCAATTTGTGATACTGCTTCCATAGCAACGCTACGTATCTTGCATAGTGACGTCACGCTATATGCTTGGTACGGTTACGCCCTTTTCTTGAATCGGAGTTCTCTATTAGTTTTAATCGTCGAAAGGCCTATTCAGCTAATTGACTTGACGTCTTATCTAGTGTTATTTGTGTCCAATTCTAAACTTTTTTGTTGCCACATGTACTAAGTTAGTTATGGCGTGTATGAGTGGTTTGGTGCTTTGTACTAGTTTGTAGCAATACGTAAACAAGAGTTGTTTCAGTGTTTATGGTACTGCCTCACGCTATATATGCGTGTCGTAGACTCGTAGGCGCACCGAATAATGACTGCAATTGTCCTTACTAGTATTTACCACCTTTCAGCCAACAAATTATGCAATCTCCTCCATGTTATTGACTTGTATTTGAACCGTACTTCTTCTGACATTTTGCATCAACAAACAAATTGTCTAAAAATGGCTACCAGAAACGAAATACACTTGTGGTTTTAAGCAAAACCCAAGCCAAAGATTAGAAGGCAATTGTCGCGGTACCGCGACAGAATGAGCGGTACCGCTGCGTCTAACGTGCGGTAACACTTTATATAGTTTGTCCTAAGTTTAATAACGTGTCATTCATTATTGCATTCGTTTCTTACCGTCTGAGTCTAGTTCAAGCTTTTTTGTTTAGTAATACTGTTTAATTGCAAAGGTAATTCCTTATTAAAAAGTTTCAAATAAGGTTAGAAAAAGTGTAGCGGTACCCACACATTCGTAGCGGTACCGCGACAGCAGGTGTCGGGGGGTTAACTTGTAAGTCATTTTCTGAATCTTACGTTTTATGGTCGGCTCGAAAAGGTTGACATATTTGTGACTACAAAAGGGGGACCATATGTAGCAGAGGGAGATGACCATGGCCGATGGTCCGGGGGGGACCGTCTGTAGCACCATGGACGGTCCGGTCGGACCGGTTATAGCCCGGACCATTTACGGCGTGATAGTATCCCTGTTTACCAATTGGGATTTTTGCTCCACAGCTGCCTGCCTTTGACATTACCGTTGGTAATGTCAAAGGCAGGTGAGGAGCAAAAAGTATTTAAGTAAAGGCAGCGGAGCACAGAAAGCAGGGGCCCGCGGAGGGTATTATAAAGTGGGGGGGGGGGGGGGGGGGGGCAGATTAATATTCATATGTCAGCAATTAAGATTGTTATCTAATATTCCTTCGCACCTCTCTACATGCGGAAGTTATTAATAGAAAAGCGCATACAGATATACATGTATACAGTGTAAGCCAAATGCACAATAATATCGATTCTACCAAAATGTCGCTTTCGATTTCTATAGAGGCGAACCCAGAGACACCTTGGTCCAGGCCAATATTAGTTGTAGTAGCTAGGTTACTAATTTGAGTCATGCTTGAACGAAGCCACTCTTTTTTTCAGGCGAGGACGAAAAAGATATTTCATTAATAATTGCATTACTATACATGTATAGTAGCGGGATTGATCAAGATCAGTTTAAATATAGTAACAATATTAATCTCCGAAATTAGGCCCTTTTCACATTGGTCAATGCTTCGAAAAGCACTGTAAATGTCGGGAATGATTTTAAAAATTCTCCACTTAGCAAGCTGGATCTTTGTTTCGGGCAGTACTTTAATAATTTACCCTCAAATTCTGTTCGCATACACGCGTATGGCAATTAAAACACTTTCATTATTAGTCTCATCGTAGATATCTTTCGGATTAAGCATGGTTGGAAGAACGTAGCCATGCTACACTGCTTCTTACAAGGAGGTTTGCCCGTTGTGTTACATAGCGGACCGGCCGGGCAATTAGAATTCGAATCATGCAAATATATTTATTTTTCGGTTTCCTTCGTCAAGCGAACAATCAAATCACTGTAAGAATCATGCGTCAAGCATTGCACAATAACAAAATAAAAAAGAGTCTACGTATAAGATTAATAATTAATGGAGCCGCCGCGGTGAGAACACCACTATGTAAAGTCGCCTGCATGCGCGCGTACTTGTACGTGCCGGCCGGGTACGCATATCCGCGATAATTGCAGTAATATATTAATATCGGCCAAAAAAGTGGAGGGGGGGGGGGCAGCTTCCCCCCTTGCCCCCCCCCCCCCCCCGGCTCCGCGGGCCCTGACTGCATATAGGAAATGACCCCAAGTTGGGCTGGCGATGTATAACACTGGTAGTGTGAAACAATGGAGCCTGGGGACCAGAGGCACCGAGGGCCTTCTCACAGTTGGCTTCTAGGTCAGCCATTCACACAAGTCAAAGGTAGCAGGAGAGCTATATGGCCCACGATTCCATTGAAACGTGGACATTAGGTTCACGTCCACTGTGAATATTAAGTACCTAGCAACATGGCTAATTTGTTCCATAGCAACGCCTACCTTGGAAAGAACCCTTTTTTCTACGCTTCTAATCGCTAGGTTTCACGAAGTAACAGGACAGGTGGACAGAGAAAGCAGTTGGTAAACGTCGGTGCATTTTGCTAGTCATTAAAACATTTTGGACTTCCGCTATACAGATTAATACGGCAGGATCCTCGTAAGACGTCGTGTGAACATTTCATGTTTTTGGCTAAACCTCCAGATGATCTTGTGTGAAAACGATAAGGCATAGTGAGCAGAGTTTGTTCTTTGAATTTTTGTCGTCAATACGTTACTACTCGATTTAGTGTGTGAGTTGTGAACGTCGGAATAAGTTGGTTTTTAACGCAGATTCATTACGTGTCCTGTGGAGCTCAAGCACACGACGCCTACGTGTGCGTTTGCTCAGCTATGTGATGGGCGCTTTTGGCACTGTTACACGAGTCCAAAGTCATCGGCTGTAAGTGCAAGTTAAAGAAAAATAAGCTTACTGTTCCTCCAGTTATAATGCAAATGCAGTTCCCATTCTGTGTACAATGGTATGCACAAGCTGAATTTCCTCTTTGTTCACCTTGATTGTTCAGTGCAAGTATGTGTGTGTCATAATTAACAGCTCTCACCATTTAGCAGCAGCTGAACCAGGACACTGGCTTTACTGAGTTGTGTGCACTCCAGTGGAGTGGTGTCATAGCAGCAGGGACGAAATGAACCTCTCAGGTGGATCCATTCAGCCAGACAGCAAGTACACACAAGTCTGTCATATGGCAACCTCAACACACTGAGGCAAATTGGACAGTTCAGCTGACTAATGGCAGAGAGTAGCTGTCAATGGTGGTTGAATGGAATTTTTTATGGTGCTATGGTCGCGATGTGCTCTACAACTTGGGCTGGAGTGTTGCCAGATATCTCAGCTAGGGGCCATTATGCCTTTGGAGGTATACCCTTATAAGTATCACATGCAAGGGGATTTCCCTTCATAGTTCATACTTGTACCCAGACAAGCTGCAGATTTCTGCAGGACAGTCACAGAGGCGATAGTGACGTGTCCCTAAGCCACCTCCTGAATGACATGTTAGAGAATGGTGATCAGATGGCCTGCCTCATCCAATCAGGAGGAGCAAAGAGGACAAATCACTGTTAGTGTGACCTAGAACAAGGCCGGCTTGTGCCTCATCAGCTTCCAGGGGAGGAATTTGGATTTCAAATTTATGTTTCCAGGGCCAAATAGCAGTCATAGTAAGGTTTCAGACCACATTTATAAGGTTTCTTGTATAAGGCAGCTGTTGTAACAGTGAGGTGGCAACCTGTTGCACAACATTGGTGGGTGGATCTGATGGCTGTTGCAATAATAGCACTGCATACATGCAGGGTATCGTTTTTATAGCTGCAGCTGGTTTTGCGCACCCACACACCCTACGCAACTCATTCAATTTGCACCTGTGTACTGCAGGCTCCATAGATCTTGTGGTGTGCAGTTCGATTATTCATATTTACATCGTAGCGGTCGAAATGGAATTAAGACCCGTTACAGACTGTGTAGTAACTTATTTTATGCATAGAAATACTCACCACAGCTGGCTTACTTCGTGCAAAGGTTTTGAACCTAATTTATTTGGAGGATTGGGAGTACCACCGCTTAGAAAACCTGCTATTTTCAACCCCTCGTTAAGTCCCTTTATGCGCGTAAGCTGTAGCATATTGTAACAAGCTGTTTTCAATTGCGCCTATATTTACGTAGCATTTCGAATATGTGTGCGACACCATTCATGTAATGGTTTTTATTTTTCTTCCATGTTTTTTGCATAAAATACCTCCAAAGTTGGTGGTTTCATAATGAGGTTTGTGTACGCCATTTTAAGTATATACCGTAATTCAGTTAACACAATCTAATTGTAAAACCTAATGGCACGTACGTAACAGCCGTGGGCCATCTCAGGATATTAGTATTCTTGTTATTGGTTAGAGTTAACACTCTATCAATCCTGGTCCATTCCTATACTCCAAAACCCAATTCAACAAGAAAATCAATAGTACACATATAGTTGATTGTGTGTCTGTGTGTTTGTGCCCTTTGAATAAAACATCCATCAACCAGCGCACTAAAGCAATTGACCAGGCTGTGTCACACTAGGCAGATCTGGTATGTGGAGGAAAGGCTTGCCACATCCTACAGTCCAGCGGAATCACCCATAACAACAATGATACATGGCAGCTGTTGAAAGCCAAGCATCCCAGCTGTCCCACACCAGTAACTCCTGCTGCATGCTTACACAACACATGTTTCATTGGAGCCAGACTTCAATGTTATATCAACCTTGTGGTCCTTCCCCAAGGACACTGCGACTGGTCCCTTAGGCCTTTGTGACCTTCTCGATATGCTCAGCATTCCTCTTCCCCATCCCATCTCCTCTCTTAGACACGTAATCAACACCCTCATGCATAGCAGGCAAAGCCTCTGCCTTAGTGTTGCATCTCTTGGCTGAAGCCAGTCTTAACAAAATCAATGAGAGTTTCCCACCTGTCTGATATTATTATAGCGGTGGGGGTAACATTGAGGAAACTTGCAGGCAAATGTGTTTGCCTTGTTGAAAGACAAGGTGGCTGTGTATTTCCAGCCCCTGGTGTGGCATGTTGGGCAGGTGTGGAGAAGATTGCTTATGGTCTCAGGAGATGCATTGAAGAGCACTCGATGGATGTTTCCTCAAATTTGATATGCAAAATGCTTTCAATGTTGTCTCCAGACAGCCTGTATTGGATGTATGTTCTACATTTTCCCCAGAGCTCATACCATGGGTATATTGGTGCTATGGGGTCCCACCCCCTGATATTGCACCCACTTGGCCAGAGCATGAAGTGCAGCAAGGTGACCCCCTCGCTCCGTTGCCAAGCTGGTAGCAAGTTGGAAGGCTGATGACGAAAGCTTTGACCTCCTTAAAGAGAAGCTGTTGATCTATTTTGTTTGTTAATTTACTTAATAGAGATACAGCTCTACTGGCCATAACAGATGACACGAAAATCAATGAACATGCAGGTTTGAACTCAGTGGTTTAGTGCAAGACCCACAAATGATTGGTACCTAGACGATGGAGCCTTGGCTGACAGGCCGCCCAGCTGTGCTGCATGCCTTGCACCAGATTGAGGAGTTAGGCCCTGCACTGGCCAAGTGTGAGCTATTCAGCAGGAAGGGCAACACCTTATTCCCACCTGATGTGATGTGCTCTCTCCTGCCTAACCTGGACATCCTCGGTGCCCTAATTGTGGATTACCTACACATGCATGCAGAGTCCAGGAAGCTACTGTCTGGAGCTAGTGGATGTGGCTGCAGTTGATCTCCAGGTAGCAGTTACGATGTGTGGTAGCATCTGCAGGATGGTCCACATAGCTAGGGTCACTCCACCCAGCCTGGCCTCAGATGCACCAAAGTTCTTTGATGATTGTTGGAATTCATTAATAGTTAGGCTTGCATGCATGGCAGATATATTTGAAGAGAAATACATTTATGCAACGTTCCAAAGTTCATACTTTGTTTGATCTCCAATAACTAACTGTACATACAGTTATTGGTGATCGAAGTATGAATTTATGGAGTAAAATTTACAATATTACTAGCAAGTGGAAGTATACATCCATTACACTCCACGATTAATGCAACGCAATTGTACACACCACTGATGTAAAAGTAATAATGAGAAGGAACTTGATTACATCAGTACATATAAACTACAGCATTTGTTTGTGCTATCATGAAGATGAAAAAGAACAGCCAAAATGTAGTATTCAAAAGGAAACACAATGCATTTCTCTTAATATTTGAATTTTACATTTTTATCATTCACTCTATTGTATCCTACTGGTTTATAAAATAATAACATTAGAAGCTGAACTTAGGTAATGCATTTTAAATCTTTTATGCCACATTCAATCCCTTTCATTATGGTAGATACATGTACTCAAGACATGCAAAGTGAAGCCTTAAGCTTCCATGGCAGGGAAATAAAATGTAATTTAAACCAGTATCCTTAGCTACATGTATAGTGGTTACATTATTGAATCATAACAACTTTGTAAATAGACATCAACACATACAGGAAAATTTACCATGTTCTACCAACTGATGATACTTCTAGTGTTCACCAGTAAGTGCATTGTGTTGTATTGTGATCTTTAATACTGACCGGTGTGGGTGGTTTATGGAAAGTTGTGTGGTTAGAAGTGGTTTTGGGTGCCTTGAGAATTAGTACAATGTTCTATTATTAAAGGCTATGGATTACTTCGTACCATGGTCATTATAACTACACAGCTTGCTTGGATACATCCATCAAGAGGTAGCACATGAGAACGAATTATATGAAAAGAGCTGTTCATTGATGGAAATTAGCACTCTTTATGTCACCAAGTCAACACTTTTAGTGCATGTGAAGATTTCATAATTGCATAATAAAACACTATTACAAAGGTCGTACTATTGGCCTCAGGAGTGAGCAACCAAACCTAATATCTACTATAGTTTGTGAGTAACAAGTTGCACTTTCTCATTTTATCTTTGCTATCATAATGCACATACACGAACAAAATGAATATAGTTATGATATTATTGCAAATGATTTGCTGCATAATTAGGCATATAGTCACGTGTAGGATGCTGGATTTGGTGATTTGGTGATTTGGTCTTGTTGTCTTCCTTAGCTGAACAGGGAATGGTGGCAAAATCTCATTAATTGAGGAGTGTCACAAGGCATCAATGTCTGTAACACTCATACCCCTCTGATACTCAGATCAGCGATTAGCATCTGTAACACTTACATCAAATAACATCATGGTCTGGGGCTCCATACACCTCTGATACTCATATCAGTGATTAGGGAGGGTACATGTTCAGCATCATTTGCCTCTTTACTGGTTCTTTTAAGACTTCCTTGTAAACTATTGAAATAAAATTCTAACTTCATTTTGACATTACAGAGTATTGCACAGCTCCACACACTGTGCTAGCATCTTCGGAGTTGGTTGATGGTATATGTGCATAATTTTTCCTTCTTGTTAACATGGTTAGTAAAGACATTCGTCATGAAATATCTGTCATGGCAATAGATGATGATGAAGCCACACAACCATATGTTTCCTACATATGCCAGTGTGTCAAGTGAAAATGCACTTGTCCCTTATATATACAGGAAACAGTATAAAGTCTTAAAGTTTGTTAAGTAGGAATAAATGGGTAGCTATATATTTTGGTGGCTTTGTCATATTATACTATATACTATCCATAAAGGCCCACATTTAGAAATATATTATAGCCTCCATGTTTCTGCCAGGCTGCACATATGTATAATTATATGGAAATGCTGCACTCATAGTAAGTGCTGATGGTATTCTCATTTCACCATCTAATGACTATATACAATATACAACAATTTGAGAACAATACAGCAACATTTTCATTCAACTGTTCTGCATGGAAATGAAACAGTTTTGTACTGAACAGTGGATGGCTATACTGTTATTACTGACAACATATGTACCCAATACAGGGATATACCATACACCCATTGTCTCACCTGATGGACTTACTGATCCTCTCAGCTCATTGTTCCCACCACCAAAGTTGTGTGGTTTTAGGCGCCTCTATTATTAAAGGCTACCACATATTATACCATTGTCATTATAACTACACAGCTTGCTTGGGTACATCCACTAAGAGGTAGCATATGAGAACGAACTATATGAAAAGAGTGTACATTGATGGAAATTAGTACTCTATGTCACCAAGTCAACATGTTTAGTGTGAAAATTGCATAATAAAATCTATTACAAAGGCTATACTGTTGGCCTCAAGACTGAGCAACCAAACCTAATATCTACTATAGTTTGTGAGTAACAAGCTGCACTTTCTCATTCTACCTTTGCAAACATGATGATATTATACACACACACACACACACACACACACACACACACACACACATAAAATTAGTATCAATATTAGATATTATTGCATTTTATATCTTTTGCTCTATTATCGTTGGAGTTAAATGTAGTCTGGCATATATGTTCACATCATACTGAAATACATGTTAGGCTGCTACGTCAGGTGATTTGGTTTTGTTGTCTTCCTCAGCTGAAAATGGAATCTGCCATACACCTCTTATACTCAAATCACCTTCAGCATCATTTGCCATCTACTGGCTATACAACATTCGAGAACAATCCATCAACATTTATATTCAACTGTTCTGGAAATGGAATACTATTGTACTGGACAGTGGATGCGTATTGTACTGGTTCATCATATGTTCTGAGTAGAGGAATACAGGCTAGACCCTACATAGTATCACCAGATGGAGTTACTGTATCCTCTCAGCTCATTGTTCCCACCACCAAAGCTAACAATAACACTGTGGTGATCTGTACAGTGCTGGATGCATCATTTTTACCATCAGTCAAGTGATCCAGTGAGGCTCATTCTCCAAGGTACTGTACTGAACTTAATGAGTAAATGAACAAGATAGTAGAACCCCTTAGATAAAACATGAATTCACATATATATTTTGTGGATGCAGCAGAGGGTAGGTGTAGTTGCATTCCATGAGCTTTTCACCACACAACAATGCAGTTGCAACAAGAAAGCCTGGCACCACATACCACTTTGTCTCACCACCATGCAATATTTTTACATATGATTCCTAGGAGTATTAAAGCATCTCATTCAAGTTGTTTGTTTACTGCTCATAACCTCGAACCATCATTGGATACATGTAGAAAAACATGTTTGTAACTCACAATGACAATATCTAATTGCAACTAACACAATTGGTGCAATAACTTGTTGCACTCACTTCAGGTATTCAGGCTGCTCCATACAACTTTTCAGTAGCCATGTCCAACACCACATTTGTGTTCTCCTGGGGTGCTCCATATTCTCTTGATGTCACTGACTGCTCCCCTGACATATTGTATTACACTCTGAGTACCAACATCACTATATATGGATGTAAGAATATCTCCAGTGATCCAGACTGCACCTTCCCCAGAACTTGTACCACATCACTTGATGGCCTCTTAATCAATGGTTCTCAAAATACAACAACCATTGCTTATGGCGGTCCAATTGAGTTCACTTTTTATGCTGTCAATGTCGCTGAGAATGAGAATGTGACCACTGCAACTTATGTTGGAACACAAAGGACAAAGACAGGTTGGTGTATATGAACTAATCATGTGTGCATGTAACAGTATGATTTTATGAAGTTTGTGTACTTTAAAATGTCATTTCACTCAGTACACAACAAACTACTGCATCCATAACACACATTTCAGTTTATCTAAATCCAACTACATGTACTTCCATTAATTATTTGAACAGACTGCAACTGAATCAATGTTATTTTGCTTCTTGTACATAGGATTTCAAACAACTGTAATCACAGCAACTACTAAACTTACAGTATCCATTGATGGTCCTACAACCACTCCCATTGGACACTTCAACATATCACCCAATGCCATTGGTAAGTACATCTAATCATTATAGTTATCAAAGTTCCATATTGCCCTTCAATGTGGATTTTCCATTTCTGTGTGCATGCACATTTGATTATAGTGTATGGCACTATATGTGGAACATCAGCAGTGTTGATATCAATGGTTATAGTCATGGTCTGTGTAGGTGTCTACATCAGATGTAAACATAAAGGTACAGTGATGGTTTTGGTGCTGCACTCTAAATAGTGCACACTCCTATAGGAAACATCAAAAGTACCCAAATTGAACTTGAACAGAACAATGCATATGAAGCGATTCACAAACTGTCATGTCCTTTGGATGAAGAGAACATGGAGCCATGTCCTGCATATGGAGTAGTGACTGTAGCCTGACTACTATATATGCCGCTTAAAATAATTGCATGTTCTAAATTTGCAATGGGCAATTTTAATATCACTTATTTTACTCATAACTTGCTAGTTACACATTGTGAAACTGTATTGCCTCTATAGGTACATGTAGCCTTTCCACAAGTAACATATGATCATACATTAAGTCATAATGGTGACTTACCTACATGTACATGTCCACATGTATCTTGTCAAACTCTTCTTTGCAACTATTTTAATGAGTCATTACATGATGCCTCTAACTACATCATCCTCTTATCTCTCTTATCCTACAAGAGAATTCTTTGTTGCTTTTAAATCGTACCAATTTCCTGATAGATGTTGTTGTGCCTTTTTTTCTGCAGCACTGTAAATGATAAGTCATTAATATAGTACTATATTTATGTAACTTGTGTCCCAGCCTGCATGCATGCAAATCCAATTTTAATGTTGATACATGATCAGGTGAATTTCTAATTAGTTAATTAGCCCATGTTGGGATAAGACTGATAGCAGATTTAGGTTTACATGGGATATGTGGGATCAATGTACATGTACATGTAGAAGAGTTGCTGAATAGTGCTTTAAGCTGGCAGTCTTCCAGCAACTCTGTTGAGTTGATAGCATCTTCTTGGTACATGGTCAGTCCACAATGCCCTCTCAGTATACAAATTTTATTTACAATGTGCACCAGATTTCAAATAGCTCACAGCAGAACTGTGCACACTTTGGATATACCAAGAAACCAACTGTTTCCACAACACCAAATGTTGAGCAAATCATGGAAGTCCCAAAGCGCTGCTTTTCACAACATCCTCAATTTGTTTAGTTTTAAATTTTGATGCAAAACAAATTCAGAGTAGGACAATCAATATACAGGCACATGGGAAACATAATGAAAACACCACACTACTGCCCACACCCAGGACCACTGGTATGATACCTGTATATCCTGCCATGCAGCTAGCAGCTGCAAAGTATCACTTGCATTGCAGGAGGACAAACATGCTGTTGCTAGGAAGCGACATGGTGTCACAACAGCTGGGGCTGTTATTGCATACTATAGATTCTATAACTACACATGTATCTTGTCCGTGTAAAACAAAATTCAATTTGAGTAAGTTGTCATTTGAAACTGTAACAAGTAAGCTCTTTGTTTACTTCGATTTAGTACTCTGATCAGGAGTGGAGTGTTTAACAAAAGGAGGATATTCTCGTTCGTTATAATTTGTTATAAAAACTGAGCTACAATATATAAACACTATCATTTGAGCACACACATATGCAAGCAAACAACTGTACATGTTACAAAGACAGCTGAACACAAAATGGATACAATAGGTGGAGGTGTGCAGGTACAAAGGTTGCTGAAATAGAATACCACTACATATGTCATAGGGAGCACCAGTTTGGGCTGATATCTGAACACATAAAGACAAAACTAGTCCACACTCTAGTATCTTCCATCTAGAATGGCATGAAGCATTGGTACCACCTGTTGACAGAAGAATTACATTCAAAGTGACAAAGTGCACACAGCCAAGAGATATTGTATAAGGTACTGAAGGCAATGTGACATTTGAGCTGGAATATTACAATCCTTCAGTAGTACACTGCCTTAGACTACTTGTATGAATACGTGCATGGTTTCTTGTTTGTATTTCATTACATCATCTTGTCCCTTACTCCCACTGATGGTATTTCTCTTCTACATCCACAGAACATAGTTTCATTTCACAATCATTGCACAGTGTACATACAACAGCATTCAGGTAACTAGACATACATAATAACAGTCTATACATGTACATGTAGCTAGTAAAATTTTTATTAATGTTCCAAATGAAGAGACTAAGAAATTACTTTTTTGATGTTACTAAATTCGTGAAGGAAATGAGACCTTGCTATCAGTAAGAAGATACAGTGGATGATGATAAACAGAAGTACAAGCACTATTAGATATGGACCACAACTGGTGTACATGTGTGTGTATGATTGTAAGTTATTATCAAGATGGTAGCAGAGCGCCAAATGTAAATAAATACATTTTAAAAATTTATACACCCAATATTTGTGTTTTGTAGATATTCCATGCAACAAAATGGTCATTGCTTTTACACACAGATGGCTACAAGAAATGCATGCAATTGAAAAAAAGTGTGCAGGAATTTTAAGTTACATCTTACAATTAAAACACACACACACACACACACACACACACACACACACACAAACATACATGGTTAAAAGAGATGCAGTTACATGTGCAGTTACATGTACATGTACATGCACATGTAACTGCAAAATAAGTGTGCAGGAATTTTTAAAATTAACACAAACACACACACACAATCACACACATGATTAAAAGAAATGCATGTAACTGATAAAGGTGCGCAGGAATTAAGTTATAGCTTAAAATTAACACCGCATCTGCGAGTAAAATGGATAAATTTAGGCCGATTTAGGGGGGAAGTAAAAATACTAAAAGATCCGCTGATGAGTATTTTACTTCTCAAATACTGGAATGTGAAAGTACAACGCTTGAGACAACATTGGATGCCTTTTGTAAACTTGCTGAATGCTACAAATGCAGCGATATACACACTGTAAAAGGGGTCCATTTCGATAAAACCATATTTCATCATCATAGAAAATTGGCAATAATCACATTTCATAAGCCAAGTTGAACTTTTAAACATTTCAATGCTTTTTCAATCATATGCAATGTATTTTTAAAAACTATGTGCATGTGTTCTATCGTGTCTATAAAACGCTATACATTATCGCGTGTGGTTTAACTTTGCTGCTTTGCACGCTGCTTTGCGAGTCTGCATGCAGATGTAATTTTTATTTTCAGGGAAACCAAGAGCTGCATTGATATAGATGGCTTATGCATGTTACGAATTTACAGTAAAGAAGGGAATGGGTGTAAACGGATAAATTGATAAGCGTAGTGCTCTTATAAATTATAATGTGAACATAGTGTAAAAGGTTACTCTACTTATTTTACAACTAGTACCTGTGATTCTGTTGCTAGCGGATCTTTTAGTTGTTTAGTTTCACCCTAATCGGACCCACTTTACTCGCGGATGCGGTGTTAACACAAACACACACACATAAATACACACACATGGTTGCATGCAACTGAAAAAAGGTGTGTAGGAATTTTAAGTTAAATCTTACAATTAAAACACACACACACACACACACTCACACACACACTCACACACACATGGTTAAAAGAGATGCATGTACATGTACACACAAACACACACACACACACACACATACACACATGGTTAAAAGAAATGCATGTAACTGCAAAAAAGTGTGCATCAACACACACACACACACACACACGGTTAAAAGAGATGCATGTAACTGGTTAATGGAAATGCATGTACAGATGTGGATGAATTTTAAGTTACATGTACAATTAACACACACACATACTTATACAGACACAGTTAAAAGAAATGAATGTAACTGAAAAATGGTGTGCAGAAATTTTAAGGTACAGCTTACAATTAAAACAAACACACAACACACACACACACACACATGGTTAAAAGAAATGCATGTAACTGAAAAAAGGTTTAAAGTTCTAACCCTTTAAATTAACACACACACACACACACACACACATACACACACACACATGGTTAATGGAAATGCATGTACAGATGTAACTGAAAAAAGTTGTGCAGGAATTTTAAGTTCCAGCTTAAAATTAACACACACACACACACATACACACACAACACACATGGTTGAAAGAAATGCATACAACTGAAAAATGGTGTGCAGGAATTTTAAGTTACAGTTTACAGATTACAACACCCACAAACACACACACACACACACATGGTTAAAAGAAATTCATTCAGCTGATAAAAGGTGTGCAGGAATTTTAAGTTACAGCTTAAAATTAACACACACACACACACACACACACACACACACACCTGCATAGGCGGATCCAGGGGGGGTGCCTAGGGTGCCCGTGCACCACCCTCCAAGGTCCAGTATTAATTACTATTTTCAGAATTTAAATTGTCTGTTTGTGAATCCAACTTATATTACTCAAAAGAGGCTGTATACATGTATGAGCAGTTAATGCGCTTGTAATTTACCGTGCCCCTCCCTTCATTAATATTCATGTGCACCACCCAGCCAAAAATCCTGGATCCGCCTATGCACCTGCACACACACAACACACATGGTTGAAAGAAATGCATACAACTGAAAAATGGTGTGCAGGAATTTTAAGTTACAGTTTACAGATTAACACACCCACAAACACACACACACACATGGTTAAAAGAAATGCATTCAGCTGAAAAAAGGTTTGCAGGAATTTTAAGTTACAGTTTAATG
Organism: Spongilla lacustris; assembly: GCA_949361645.1. NCBI lineage: Eukaryota > Metazoa > Porifera > Demospongiae > Spongillida > Spongillidae > Spongilla > Spongilla lacustris. The sequence goes on from OX442417.1 coordinate 8,438,951, forward strand.
ATTAACACACACACACACATATAAACACAACACGCACACACACATGGTTAAAAGAAATGCATGCAACTGGAAAACAGGTGTGCAGGAATTGAAAGTTACAATATACATATACACAATTAACACACACGCGCACACAAAACACACACACCTTACACATACATATACATGTAACCCACACAGATTTTGTGGGGAAGGTTTTGAACACAATTCACAAACAAAAGTTGTGCTATCAAGACATGTAAAGCTACATGTACAGTGTATCACAGATGAGAATTTTCACAACGAACCCATTGAACAAAATGTTGGAAGGTGATACATGTGCACATGTATGTACAATATAATGATTAAAAAAGAATATACGCATGTACGTGTAATAGGGTTTTTTAATTAACAGATAGATCATAGAAGCCTCTTAGACCCCAACTTGTGCACATGTGTGTGTGTGCGTGAAAGTAAGTTTTATCAGTAAGGCGTAAAAATTTAACTTTTTATTTTTGTTTTTATAATCCCTACAGTCAATTTTAGTGCTCATTTTGTAAATGTTTCTTGCATCAAGATGCTTCTGTAGGGCCCAGAACTGGTGCTATGTTGCATCTAATTGTGTGGGTGTGTGTGCATGCTCATTCATATACATGTACATGTACCACAAGGTTACTAATTTATAAACATATCTTGAAATGTATTTGATTAAAAAAATATGGATCATTATCCATCTGTTCCAAGGCACAGGTACGCTTCAGGGACAGGCAGCTGGGCAAATAACACTGTAGCCATTTTTGACATGTACCAAGAACAAAATAAAAATATGCACAAAACTCTTACATAACCCATGTGCTTTTGTAATCGTACATCCATGTACACACACACACATCTTACAAAACCCACATAGATTTTCTAGTGAAGGTTTTAACACATTTCACAAACAAAAGTTGTGCATTTACATAACAGAAGAATTAATGCTATTGTGAAATAGAATTTTCTAATGACCCAATTGAACAAAATTTGGATCTAGATCATGTATCTAAATTTCTTATTTGACTACCTACATGTACATGTAGAAAGCTTTTGCAGAACCCATGATACTTTTTAAATAATGACCAACTCAACATTTGTACAGAAATCATGAGTCAGATTCTTGAATGCAAATCAACATCCCATAACACCAGTTGTGGTACATTACAGGAAGAAAAAAAAAAAACCAAAACTACTTGTAGGTCTTAGCCTCTGATAAAAACTAAATTTGTACATTGTACCATGAACAAATGAAGTACAATGTAAGCTCTTACAGTTTTTGTACTTTAAAAATCAACATGAACAGAACCTACATGTACATGTAGGAGGCTGTATTAGACCACACACACACACACACACACACACACACACACACACACACAATTGGTGTGTTTTATGTGGTTATCAACATGACAATTTAGACATAGATATCACCTCTAAAGTTGAAAATACTCTTCAATAAAGTTCCATAGGTACAAATATCACTATACTGTATGGCTATGCATGAGCACTGACATAATCTTTTTATTCAGGGTCCTTTATCAGTGTATGGTGAGTACATGTACCTGCATGTGTGTAATTGTGAGTTATTATGAAGATGGTAGCAGAGTATTAATTAATTCTGAATAAGAACTTTAATTTTAAATTTATTTAAATTAAATTCCTACAACCAATTTTCGTGTTGATTTTGTATGTTTCATGGATTAAGGTGCTTTTTAGGGCCCCGAACTGGTGTGTGTGTGTGCGTGTGTGTGTGTGTGTGTGTGTGTGTGTGTGTGTGTGTGTGTGTGTGTGTGTGTGTGTGTGTGTGTGTGTGTGTGTAATTAATGGTAAAAGGCTACATGTACATATACTTATGTAATGACATCAAATGAACTTACACCAGCCAGCCCCATGAGTATGCCCCCATGTTGGTCCAGGGGATGAGTCATTCCAATACCTGCACATGTAAAATGAAAACAAAACAAGGTTATAAAAAATACAAGCTAGGGAGCAGGAAGTAGTGTTACTGCTTACATGTACATTGGTCTGCTCCTCTACAGGGAGTAGTGTTACTGCTTACATTGATCTGCTCCTCTACAGGGAGTAGTGTTACTGCTTACATTGGTCTGCTCCTCTACAGGGAGTAGTGTTACTGCTTACATTGCTCTGCTCCTCTACAGGGAGTAGTGTTACTGCTTACATTGGTCTGCCCCTCTACAGGGAGTAGTGTTACTGTTTACATTGGTCTGCTCCTCTACAGGGAGTAGTGTTACTGCTTACATTGGTCTGCTCCTCTACAGGGAGTAGTGTTACTGCTTACATTGCTCTGCTCCTCTACAGTGAGTAGTGTTACTGCTTACATTGGTCTGCCCCTCTACAGGGAGTAGTGTTACTGTTTACATTGGTCTGCTCCTCTACAGGGAGTAGTGTTACTGTTTACATTGGTCTGCTCCTCTACAGGGAGTAGTGTTACTGAGCACATTGCTCTGCTCCTCTACAGGGAATCAACTATGTACCTCTGGACATTGTTTTGGCATGCACACCCCCAGGACATGGCTATCTATCCTCCCCCCCCCCCCCCCCCCCTCTTGAAGGCAACTGCTAGATCTATACATGTGTTAATCAAATGACGCTACGAAATCATTATCACATCGATATGTGGGTACTCTGAATATATTTAGCAGTAAACGGCATACCGTTCGTTGTTTTCTGAGCTTCCTTCGACGATTAAGAGCACAAGACCACCAATAATACGCGATGTTTAATAAATGAATTATGTAATACTAGCAAGCCTATAGGCCTATGTTTTAACTCCGCGATTTAAAATTATTATTCCTCATTTACGAAGAGTAGAAGAGACGCCACATGAAAGCCCACTCCCAAGAGATCTTTGTTCGAAGAATGCAATAGTAAGTGTCACTCATTGGAATCTTGCCAAAGGGCGGGCAATTCCACACCCAGAGTCGGTTGGATCGATTGATCGTGAGCTGCACTTACTAGTACATTTCTTAGTGCTGAAGAGTATTCACACTGAACTTACTAATTATACCACCTCGAATTTTGCTATGCGATTAAAACGAAAGCACACTGTTAAAATACGAGGTAGGCATTTGATTTATATATGTATGCATAAAAAAGGAGCCAAAAATACATATACATTGTACAAACATGAAAGACTAAAAAGCAATTAAACAAGGGATTATGGAAATTATACATTTATGATTTATTACAGACCTACATTTAGCAGTTTTGCTACATTAATTTATGCAATGAACTGTCCACTTGTCTGGTTTCCTACCATACACAGTGGGTGTGGTCACATTTGTTTTGGAGCACATATTTACAATTTATGTATGCATCACAGCTTGTTGTCATACAACAATGCAGCTGGAACAAAAATCTGGCACCACACCAAGCACCATTTCTAGTAGTTGCTGCTGCAGAAATACACACAACCTGCTGGTCTGTGGTACTTTAGGTCACTACCAGTACATTTCTAATACTTAAAATGTCTCCAACCTTCAGTGCATGTGACACTGTCACACTGCCTTGTTTTGTAATACAAGTATCAGAAATACAATGAATGATAATATATGGCATGTTGGAGAAGTTGCTTAACAGGCGGAAGAAAAGAAGATGTAGAAATAGAAACACCTTGACTCATGTCACTTTTTTACTCCAGTGGCAATAGAGACAACTGGAGTGTTTGGACCAAGGAGAACTGAGTTCCTTAAAGAGTTAGGCCATAGGTTGAGGCAGGTGTCTGTATCTAGAGACTATCAGTTGCCGTCCAACATGGCAATGCAGTTTCGGTGTTGGGCAATGAAGGTAGACAGTGAAGATGAAGAGTTTTTTGTATAAGTTTTGTTTTATTGTTTTATTGTAATGTGTTATTATTATTAAAACAGGAAAAATTGACATACACAAATTCACTGATATATAAACATAATTATACTATATGTAACTACCTAATCTAAATAGTCTACATGTCCGAGGCCAAGCATCTAGACATCATTTGCTCATGCTTCCTCAACTCAGTAGCTATTATTTTAAATATAAAAATAATAATATTAATATATATATGTGATATTCACAATTTACACACAAGAAACAACAGAATAAATAAGATACTGTCAACCAGCAATGACCAATGAAGGTCCAGCTCTTGACCGCAGAGCTCTAGCACAGGACCTCACCACAGTGAGGCTGAGTCTGCCATAAATGGAAGCAGTGGCCTGTGACTTGCTCGTCATGAGTATGGCCAGACGAGTGGCAACACGTGAAAGTGTTCCCCTGGCCTCAGCACCCCAGCAGCCATAGGTCTCCACTGCTAGTGGTGTGCATTTCCAGCCTAACTCGGAGCACTTTGGGTCATTCATAACATGCTTGCGACACTCCGCCACTAAAGCTGCAGACCCTGCCGTCACTCCCACTTCAGACAAAATTGAAGGGTTTAGCGGTAAGTTAATGGTAAGATCAAATGCAGCTGGCTTCCCAAGAGACCAGTTGGGGACCAGGACATCTGCCGATCTGGTGTTGCGTTTGTCATGCCCAAAGCCACTGCCAACCTCGACTTGGGCAGATACATTAGCTCACCTACAACACTCCACAAAAACATCACCACATTTATTGTGGCGGGCAACCACATCGCCCCCATGCTTGCATGGTGGCCCAAAGGATCCAAGGCAAGACTTGGACAGAAGGTGCAAGTGCAGTTGAAGCCCTGAGCCAAATCCATACCAGCCGCCAATTTAAGGCTACTTGGAATTTCGGAGGGTTGATGTGCAGGTTGAGGGAAGAACTGAAAGCCAGGCCGCAGCATTGAGGGAAGTAACTGATAGCAAACGGGTTCTGTCAGGCAAGGATGATTGGTCTAAAAGCAGCTTAAATTGGTGATTCTCAATCTTTACTAGACAGAGCATGCTGACGGCACGGTGAGGAGACAATGTCATCTAGAATGATGGCATCAGCAGATGGAATGTGTGCATTGAAGAGGTTTAATGAAGTAAGCAGGTGTGTCATGGACACTACACACTGTTCGGATGCACTTACAAATGAAATGTAGGCTGCTGCGGAAATGGTGTGAAAGGCTACGTAGACCCAGCCCACCTCTGCTAAGAGAGAGTTGGGCCAGTTCCCAGGAGTTGCCAAAGGCATCCACTGCAGTGCATTCAGCAAAAGCCTCATGAATGTCATTGTCAAACATTTGCAATGCGTCAGCCATAGGAGAGGGAGGAGTAGAACGAGCAAGATGTACCATCTTACAGAAACTGCAGCACTGACGAAGCAGAAGCTGTGCCACCTGAGGATCCACAGAACCAACATCCTCCAACATGTGCAAAAGCTCCTGGGCCTTTACACGTTTCTGAGATGCATAACAAAATTCCCTCAGGATACACATGCATGAGCAATCTATTAAATATAGTAGAGAGGTGCCACACCATCCACCCCAAGTCCACTCACTTGTGAACCCCTTAAACACTGGGCCTGAGAAAATGGAAAACAAATTTTGAATGCCTCCTGAAATGTGACGTCAAGAGCTTTGCAATTTACTTCCGTGAGGAAGGTGACATTTTGAGAGGTGTGGAGTTTTCTTCAATTCCATGTAGCAGTCTAAAGGTTTCCCTAATACAAATTATATACAAAATCTCAGTTTTTTACACTTGTCAGATTTTGGAGCCTTGTGGTTCATACAAGTTATGTTTAGCCAAGTAAGCAGCTGTGGCAAATTTATAACACTGTTATTTTTAGAGTAATAATATTTGCAGTATAATATACACTATGTTTAGACAATGTACATGTTTACATGAGCTGTTCCTTTTTAGTTTTGAATTCTTTGTCAACATAGCAATACACTAAGATTTCAAATTGTCTTGTTGTTCTGTGGTGGATGGAAACACAAACACAAACACTAATTGCTTAATATCCAAAATGGATGCGTACATAGAGTTAAGATGCATGCATTTATAAAATGGACAAACCTTGCTTCTATCTGATGTCAAACAGTAAGTCATTGCTGCCCCACTGGATTGGTTGCATATATTATGTCAAGATTGGACAACAATGAAAAATGGTCAAAATGAGTCACAGCAAAATCAAATAAAGGTTAGTATGTTTGCATGTACATGTACATCTAAAGCACCTACCATCAATATACATGTAAATGGCAAGCTGGTGACGAGCTTGCAGCAACCTTGTTTTAACCATGTAAACAATCTTATCATTGGCTTGTCCCTACTAAGTATTTGAAACTGTTCCCAGCTTGTTACAACCTGTTACAAAGTTGTATTGAGCCAAAACACGGTTGTACCATTAAATGTGCTAGGTGAATACAACTAGATGCAAGTACATTACAAATCCAAACTAAACTTGTTAGCTTTCATAGCAAACCTTACACAATCTGTACCGCTTTGTTGGCAAGCTGATAGGTTTGCAAGGGCGGATCCAGCGAGGGGATTCTGGGGTAAGGACCCCCCCCCCCCCCCACTCCCCACCTCCAGGAACTACGATGAATATAATTACTATCAGTACCCCAGTTGCGTGCGTATAAATGTGCTTCGTGCATCTGTTTCTTGACGACACGCCTTTAAAAACGTGTTACATTTTCTTAGTGTACCATTGGGGTAAATTAGGTAATTTAACCTGGTGGCGGAGCACGCGTACGCATATTTTGTAACTTGATCCTAAAAATTGTGCTCACAGGGGAAAAAAACGCGTCGAATGAAGTTTTGAATTATATAAGGATTATAAAATCCTCTGTAAAATCACTGTTTGATTTAACATTAAAATGGATTTGTGTGTGATTTTTTAATATGTTCTATCACGCAATGATTTCACGCGTTTTTTTTTTTACTGTGTTTTCTCACTCGTTGCGTTGAGTCCAACCATGTGCTTACTGCCATCTATGACTAGCACTAACTAGTATATGGGCTTTTGTAGTCAAAATTATGTCGACTTTTCAAACAGCAGGCTTTAATTTATGCAGATGTCGTGTATCCTGCAGGATGTACAGGGGACGAAATAGACTAGCGTCATGCTGAATGATACTGTTCATTTGAAGTCTAGCCCTAGAAACTAGCAAATAGAATTAAAAATAGAACAAAGAATACAACTTCAAATATCGTGCGTGAAAATCCACGTTTATTTGAGACACCCAGATATTGTATACAGCATCTCACTACACAGGCAGTGCGATTACGGGGATACATAGCTGGCAAAATTTGTAACTTTATTCTATGTGCACATGCGAGTATAATTTGTGCTTTAAAGTGTAAGTGGCCTAACTGATCATGACATGAGATTATGGTCAATTTATAGATATAGCTGTGAAGCATGGAATAATAATCACGCGGTACAATGAATAACACGGTCAGCTATTATCCCTAGAAACCTGCAAATAGTAAGTGGCTCAAATATTATTACTGAGCGCATGTATCAACGTACAAATCTAACAAAACTGATCGATAAAGCACGCCCATTTAAAATCGTCTCCAATCCCTCTACTTACATGTGCAATCTATGGATAAATTTAGGTCATAAATGTGGTGCAAAAAATTCGAGCGCGCTAAGCGCGCGCCCCTTTCTCGTTACTTATTCATAGCGGACCCCCTTGCTTGCCGAAATCCTAGATCAAAGCCAACAAGCCAACAAGTTTCTACAATTTTACTGATGCATGTGCGAATGTAATATCCGAATGAGATCGCTGGTATACTATATAGTACACATGTAAGTCCAGGTGTTAGGGGGAGGCTAATCTATAGTGTAAGCGAAACAAACCTTATAGTTGCAAAACAAGGATTATTAATAGTAGTTAATAGGTGGCTAGGGTCGAGGTATATAGCTATATAGGTACTGCGTATAATAATAATAATTACAATTATAATTATATATATAGGAACATGTAGATCACGGTCGATCGGTCAAAATAAACCACTTCGGCGCCCTGTATCACAACAGCCGCAAAACTGAAAGCACAGAAAAACAACGAACGGTATGCCGTGAGCTAGTGTAGTATTTTTTTATATTATGCGCACTAGCTAGTCAGTATAATATATATTATATTTACCCGCGATACATGTACATGTAGGCCTAATACCACGGGACCGGGGGTATAGGTAATTGATAAAGCACGCGCGATGGGCGATCTTCCAATAACGAGTGTTCTTCACTAAATCATTCTCCCGAATGCCTGTTTGGATTCATGGGCGTGACTGGTAGTAGGCCCTTTATCTTATGCATGTAGCTTGGATGGATGAGAGAACTTGGTGCTTTTTCGTTTGGAGCAGTGCGTTGAAGGATACCAGGACATCGCATTTTGGTGGTTCCTTGTTAAGCGGTAGTGTAATAAAGGTTTATATCCTAAAAAAAAACGAAAAAAAAAACAAAAACAAAAAACTTCGATGCATGTCTATAGTTGACCGTCTAAATTCCACCAGGAGACTGACGTTACGTTCATGGTCCAGACAATTTTATAAGTGCTTAGGCATGGGGCAAAGATGCCAAAACTGTAACTGCCTTTTAAAATCATTTTTAGGTAAGGGGTATGGGGATATACATGTACGTACGGTAAAGGGAGTGTGGGAAAGTTGTGTCTGCACAATAATTCCCATTGAAACTGGGTTCATCTTACGAGCACTTACAGTCCTGCCAGGCATGCTTTTTGTCATCATGGTAATGTGATTATGGCTCAACCCTTTGGAAAGGCACTTAGTTTGCTAATGGGTCTATGAATGAGAGTGTATGGGAAAGTTGTGTATGCATGTACCAAATCTGCCCATGAAGCACCTGTGTTCATGGTCCTTAATGATTACAATTGCTGAGCACTTGTATAGGCAATATTTGGTGAAGTGTTGCCTCAAGATTTTGTGTGCAATTGTTGCTTTTCTTTACAATAGGTATTGCATAATACCGGTATATTGGCTATCACTATTACAACATGTAGCTGTACAGTTCAATATAAGTTCTGGCACGGAGCAAGTGCAAGACCCCAAAATGTATTTTACCGTAGAGAAATGGTGTGGTATGAAGTGTTGACAATAGGAAGTTGATAGCCTTAATCGTTCGGATGTTATTACGATTCAAATGCAAAGCGATTTTATAATTATAAACGTAGGGCCATTTTCGTGGAAACTGTCCCATATATACCGTATATATATATATATATATATATACATTTTACATGTAAGGAAATTAACTCTCATCACCATAACTGTATGTGGCCCATTGAATATGTATGTGTACATTTGGAGCATATACATGTACGTGTACTTCTAGGCATATGTATAGTCTCTTACCAGCAGGTCTGCAATGTCAAAAGTTGACACTTGTAAAAGTAAGATTTTGTGCATGTAGAAGTTTATAATATATCAACAAAATGAGAACTCTTAAGAGAAAGCTTGCAATTATAGATCCAGCATATGATAATCCACCGAGAGCTAAAAAAATTTGGTACCAAACTGGCACATTGGCTGGCCTATTTGAATACTTTTGTGTCAGAATTTATGAACGAATTTCATACCACATGCATTTTAGCTAAGCTGACAATTACATGGTGTACCAAAGCATATTGTAAGGTGTATGGCTTGCACTATATTAGCTGTGCATGTGGTGGTTCATTTCTACATACAAAAAAACTGTATAATTTACAAGTGTAAAGTTCACATATAGATAAAAGGACTAAACAACTGCTAGGACGGCTGCTTAGGGTTGGTATAGGATTTAATTTTGTCATGTGGGATGATTATGCAGATACATGTATTTCCATTGATACTTGTAGAATGGATGTCTTGGATCAATATGGTACCACACTCAAGGGTCTGGCTGGAAACCTTCCACATGTGAATTTTGCACCAGAAAGCTTTACCTTCATAGATTCAAGCATATGTAAGTTCATTTGACATATGTAGAGCAAGAAACAGCATAGGGCCAAAGTGTTCAACACATATATGGAGAGATGCAATCGTATAAAAAAATTAGTACAGCATGCAGTGGTACTATGTATGACAAGAAAACATTTTTGTTGAGAAATTGTATGTAGGCAATGGTGGTGTCAAAAGGAAGGGAACAAGGGATTAGCTAGGATACAAAAATAACATAGTCCTATGTTTAGCAACGAAATGTCTGCATACTACAAAAGTAGGACTATTTTATTGCCAGTATTACAATATCCGATACTCCAGAGGGTTCAAACCAGAAATAACTAGTCAAATCGCTTTAAATTCCGATTGTAGATAGAGAGGTCAATTACCTATTGATTTGTTTTATTCATTAATTTTCATGGGAGAAACAACTGTGCAAAGTAATTACATGTTTCATACTCAAGTAGCATCTTTAGATGTGCATGACATACTCTGAAGTATATCTCAATAATTCCTGTAGACCTGGATTTTTGTAGCCTAGGGATGCACACCCACAAGGCCACCAATATTGCCACGTGACTGAATATCGTATTAAACAAATGGGTGGCATAATTGTAGTGCATGTTATGGTTGTTCTTTGGTGAAGATAAAATATATGGCAATGTATAACGCTATGGAAGATGAGAACTTTTGTAGAGTTTCAGTCGGGGACGAACGGGATGAATATAATATAGATGATATGTACATTTGACGAGGATGGGGAGATTTAGAATGGTACCCAGATGACTGATGATGGGGGTTGTGGCAGTGATAGGGCCACTAAATTTTAGGAGCCACCACCCCCACCCCCACATAGCCAGGGCTAATGGGGCTTGCCCCTACTGTGCAGATGGGCCCCATAGCCCCACATTGCAAGTCCAGTCAGAGCCCACACTATCATTACCTCCCTAGATGGAGTTATCATACCCCACACATTGTGAGGGTTAATGGTTAAACTGATAGTGTTTGGAGGTATTGTGGAGGTTGGTCTGATTAGCTGGTAGCTCCTATACTGGTGGTGTCGGGTCTGATAACTCCAACTGGCGGGGGGTGGGGGGGGGGGGGGGGTGGTACCAATAAGGTAGTGTGGGCTCTGACTGGAGTTGCAATGTGAAGCTATGAAGTCCATCTGCAGTGTTGTATGGGCTAGCCCCATTAGCCCTGGCTATGTAGGGGTGGGGCTAAAATGTAGTGGCCCTATCACTGCCACAAACACCATCAGTCATCAGTACCATTCTCAATCTCCCCATCCTCGTCAAATGTACATATCAATGTACATATCACTGTACATATCAATGTACATATCAACAGACATGATTGGTACAGTTCGAACTTGTCTGGTCATTGAAAGTTGAGAAACGCAACAACCTCATTATACATGTATGTTCTCATATTGTTCACATGCAATGTACATTGTATTTCCACCAAAAAACAACCATAACAGGGCTTACGGTACTTATACATATACTATCGCAGTGCGTAACATTAATCACGTTTGTTTCCTTTCACTGTCACTGAGTCATGAATAAACCATTTTGGGCAACACTCAGGTTTATGCATAAGTTGTTTGTGGGATGTCATAGATATGGAAACTGTTTGTACCGCTACATGTACAGTACATGTACATGTATTTGGGAATGAAGTGGCAATTACATGTAAAGTTCATGCCTTTCTTGTGTACAGATTATAATTTTTGTGTGGTGCACAATTTACTACATGCACATGTACATGTAAGTGTTCAGGTTCCCTCGTTTGCTTGTCTTGGGAATCGGACATTTGTAAAACTGCCCAGGACATCCAAGAAGGTGTTTTACTTGCATGTGTGGCCAATTAAAAATCATTAACTCATGCATGTGATGGGCAGTTGTATACACTTACATGTCATGTAGTTGGTATTGTGTACTGCAATAAATTCAAATCTTTGTTGCTGTTGTTATGGACTGTCCTATACACAGTCGATTAATCTTAAAAAAAAAAAATTTCTTGGCACACATTTTACACAATTAATTAAGTGGGCACTGAACACTACACAAAACATCTGATCAAGGATATGCTCCACTCTACTCGGTCAAGGTAACTTTTTGTACTACTGTGATTATAAATATGAGTGTACACTCATTACAAATGCTAACTGCTGGCTGTATGTGGCTCATTGATATGAATATGTGTACATTTATATACACAATGTACATTTACATGCATTAATGGATTGGTGTAATTGAGTTCCTCTATACACCTACATGTATTTTCATCAGGTTTAGAGGCTTTATTTATCCACGTCAACAATAATTCTCTGTTTTTCAGTTTCTTTCTTGCTACATTGGTTGTGACATAAATATTTGTTCTGCACATAAATTTCACACATGAAGTGCAAGCCATGTATAATGTCATCAAATTGGTAAAATATTACATATGTGGTTGTTTGAGATGAATCTCTGAAGGGTTTGTTGTCGGCTGTAGTGGTGTATCTTTAGAAGGTTGTGGTGATACTGGAATAGTCTGTGCATGTAGCTGATGTTGTATCAGATGCTAAAGATGAAAGCATGTGGCAAATCAAGACACACCTGTATTTCCCCACCACCTATAGCCGCAACAAAAATGTACAATACAATAACAAAACTGAATTAAACTTAGGTCACATGTGATGTTAGATATATTATAAATTATTCTTTGAATTTGACACACTATAATATTATATAATTGGAGATCCCAGTTTACTCTTTCTTAGTAAAAAAAATACCCGTCAGTCATATAGACATCACTACTGAGTAACAGAGGTTACTGTAAATTATGCCCAGCACCAAGGCCATTAGCAAAAAAAAACACAATGGAGTATACACAAAGTAATGCACAATGAAATGTATGCATTATTGTATTTTATAATTCTTATCAGCTAGGTTATAACAAAAGTATACATATAATATAACAACAATGAAATAGCTGAACACTTACCTTGATCACGTGATGCGCATATTACACCACTCTCACACTATCCCTCATCACAAGCACCTGCTGTGTTGCTGGTGTCCATGGAGAGATATTCACCTGAAATTTTTTCAGACTCATCATCATTGTCATCAACTTCGGACACATCATTATTCTTTGGATCACTACCATCAGATGTCATTACTTCATTCTTTGCATCACTGGCATCATCATCACCATAACTCTAAACAAACAAAATTCAAGGCAAATTGCAACAAAGGTATAGTTTTGAGTAACTTTTTCATAACTAGGAGTATGATACTTCTTCATATGTACAACATGAATTCTAACATCTTCATTCTGAACACTATCAATCCTGTACAGTCCTCTGCCTAATGCTTTCACTATTCTGTATGGGCCCACCCATCAGAAATCCATTTTCCCACCAGCTCTTTTCTCTTGTGTGCAAAATCTTTATTCAAGACAATAGAACCAAGCATGTAAACCTCTGGTTTTGCATACTTAATATCATATTGCTCCTTTTGTTTGGTCTGAGCAATGATTATGTTCTTCTTGACTGATTCAAGAACCTTCTTTCGACACTGCATATATTTTCCCACAACTTCATCATTTGCTCCATCATCAACAGTGATTTATCTGGTGTACCCAATAGAGCTCAACGTCCAAACATGACCTCAAATGGTGTAAACTTTGATGATTCATGTTTTGATGTATTGCATGCGAATACACAATAATCTAGATTATTGTGTATTCGCATGCAATACATCAAAACTTCCCTGCCATGATTTATGATGCAATGGGTGTTGATACCATCAGAATAGGATGGACTTTGGTGTGCATATTTTCATTTTTCTTCCAAGTCTTTGGTAAGAATCACAGTATTTCACCTTGTTTTAGGAAAATTAAACATTGTGGTGTAATGATAATACGTGTATGCATGAAGTTAGCAAGTATACAAAACGTACCATATGGCAAATGTCTTTGTTTACTCCAGGCCAAATGAATCGCTCAGTTATTAATGTTCTTTTTGTTCCCATGTGTCCAGAAGTTTAATCTTGGTGGCAAGCAACAAGGATTCTGTGCCGCTCTTCCTTATCAATGACATACCTCACCTAAATATATATATATATTACTTTGATAACAGAATGTGCTGTATTGCATATACAAAAGTCTTCAGTAATGTATTTTACAGCATATATCACAGCAATATATTTACCTACCACGCTTCCATCTTTTTTTCTGTACAATATTTTGCCATCTTATAATAATTATTTCAAACTTCTTCGCTTTTCTTTGACCGCTTCTCTTCCAGTTTTTTGTGCAGTCAGCTCGATATACCTTTTCCTGCAAATAAAATACAACATCTTCAATAAGATTCACATTCTTGAACTCGTCATTCTTTTCATTCTTTTCATCCACTTCCATTTCAAATCAAAGCACCAAAACTAACTTCAACTGTGAAGTGACAATGTAATGTGAACATGTGGCTTGATATGCGCAATACATACACAGCGACTCGCTAATGCAAATACGGTACTGCATGCTTACGTAAGTGCATCCGTATTCGGAGGAGTACGGACATCGGCAGTCATAGGCTTCCGATCCCCGTGTGTGGACTGATTGCATACGGATGTGGATACAGATCCCTGCAGTTAGTACGTCCGCTTACGTATTTAATTTGTATGCATTACATTTCACCCGTCTTTCAATCCGTTCTTACACTGTAGCGGTACGTATACAATATCAATGCCCCGCCTTTTAGTAGCTAGTATACCTACTCCGCTAAACATCGCACATTTAATGACTATACAAACGATGTTTATTATTATTATTATTTAAAAAACACAACAGCAAACAAATCACTTGATCAAGCAAAGTCACTTCACAGTCATAGATATTAGAGATACCTCTAATATCTATGCTTCAGTTAACTCATAAATTCACACTCTTGTGCTGTATGGGGAAAAGGCAATACTAACACATGCAGAGACGTCGCGAATAGCACTAACCTGAACATGTTGCGCTTCTGTGGCCACAATGAGGATTGTTTTGAACTAGCGTATTGCATTGGATGACGTGCGTTACAATCGCTACACATAAAGTATTAGTCACTCACCAAGATTGGAAGAGAACTGACTTCTGTCATAGCGCGTGACACAGCAATGACGCTAGTAGTAGGCTAGGAAACAATAACAATGCTAACTTACAGATTTTCTGCGAAATCGCCTATAGGACCAGTAGCATAAAAACAAGCAAAACACAATTGGTTATCAAAACGGACGCACACCTACATCCATGTAGCATGTTCGAGATCGAAGCCATCCCTAAATAGAGGCACATGCATGTTGAATTATGTTTCGCTTACCACCTAGCATGTCCGATTGGCGCTCGAACCGCTATAGCCATGCATGCGCTGTTATTAGAACGAAAGGCATATAAATAACGGCACGTTTTGTGTTTACCTAGCTTTCTCAGCGTCCGAGGCATCTTTTACGTTGCAAATATCGACAAGTAGGCCAATTTATATATCCAGAGCAGCGTGAGCATCGACGGCGTGAGCATCATAGGCTCATGATCACATAGTCGAAGTGTACTCTGGATTCGCACACAACAAAGGCCATTGCTTTGCTATCAGGTGAAGCTGCATGCTGTTGCCTCTCTCGTATGAAATGGAGCATCACAAATTCAGCTTCCCGGGATTCAGTCCAAAGTGACTCTAGTAATAATATAGCGCATGCAATAAATAGAAATACGATGGCAATCCACGAGTAATACAAACCTCATTTCAGTTGACGTAGTAATCTGTCTCGTTTACTGTTAAATGAAGAATCGAAGAGCTCTAAGGTCGCCATTTCAACCGCCAAAAGCTACAGCCAAATAATATAGTCACGAGATCAAAACGATAATAATTAATAAACTTGACACACAAGAGCTAGCGAGGCGGATCTGAAGCGATATAATAAAATTGTATTAACACCTGACGCGACTCTAAGAGCTGTATGCAGGGGAGCAGATTGCCTTTTGGAACGGAGTCAATGGACGATGATTACGGCAAGAGCTAGCTAGCTCGAGGCGGAGCTGAAGCGATATAATAAAATTGGATCACATGACGCGACTCTAAGAGCTATATGCAGGGGACCGGATTGCTTTATTGGAACGGACGATGACACTGCATGTGGACTCTCTTTCATCCACATGCATTGAATGAAAGAGAGCATACAGTAGTGACATACTACAGACTACTATACATGTATATATAGTAAAGAGAGCATCTACAGCGGACTACCACAGAAAAGAGAGCACACAGTACATAGTACTACAGACTTCTGACTACATGTAGTAGTCTGTAGAATGCAGTATGTATAATGATAATTTTTATTTGTGCTTGTCAGTTACCTGCATGCTTGCATGTGTCTTATATATACACATGCATGCATGTATATGCATCGATCATTGTCCATGCTGGGTGTATACTGTAGAACTGCATGATGATGCACAAAAGGCAATAGCAATTGCCGTATATAGTGCATCTTGTATGAATAAAAACCCAGATAATTGGTTTGAAAATTCATGTACACTGCATATAAAAAGTATAAGATTGTATAATCATTCCATGCAATACATACCGGCGTATTTAGCTATATACATGTATAGTATAGCTGACTACTCCATGCCGGAGTACTCGCTCTTATTATAAGCAATGTACTGGAATTGAAGACTTTAGAGTTAGGTTTAACATACTATAGCCGGCTGTGACACTCCGGCAGGTGCACTGATATGATGCATATATCAGTATCCTATCTTGATATGGCTGTTCTTTTTATGTTTGTGTACTTCAGTTTATTCAGCTGTGCGTCTTCTAGTATAAGACCTCTAAGAGAAGAGGTATATCGATCGAGGCAACTGCAAAACACTTTCACTTCTGATTTGACTCGAACTGCATGCATGCATGCATGGGTTAATAGTGATTCACCTAATGTATATTTATATACAGACCATATACTATGATTATTGACACAATAAACATATAATGTTTATGCTTGTGTATTAGAAAGGGATTGATGTTTTAGTGAAAACATGTATTGAGGAGCGGAATTTAGTTTCTGAGTTCGAGAGACGAATAATTACTACGCGTTATACTGATAACTTTTCAACTGTTCACGTAGCTTCGCATGCATGTATGTATTGTTATAGACCGATGTCAGCACTAACATCACAGCAAAGAGAAGGAGCTCTGCCGTTAGAGAATGCATGCATCTGTAGTGCATCTAGGCTATAGGCCTATTTCTGATCCGTCAGTGCAGGTTGATGACGTCCACCAAGACATGTACATTAGCTGCATGGAGGACGTGATTATAAATGTAAATTGTACATATTTTGGTAACCACAACGTGTACCGGTGTCTCATGCAGTCACATCTTGAGATGTTTACCTGCCCCGCCCCCGATATAGTTACAGGTATGAACAATCGAATATCAGCACGCACTGATTGGTTATCTCGTGAGAGATTTTGTTACTAACACAACATGGTAATCCAGGTGCATGTCGAATAGATTCTCACGATCACTTGTGCAAAGCGCGCGTTTTTAAATTAGTGAACCGCCATTCCATTTCGAACTCAACGAGGATTAAGTGACAGCCATAATGTTCAAAAGCAAATATTCACGTCATAAAAAATATATCATATGTACAAACTAAACGTCTATTAACTGGAGAAAATCGGCTGGGAAGGAGGCGGAACGAAGGAAGAGTCTGAAAATTTCTTCTTGAACATTTATGCATTCATGGGAGGCAACAGGAACTGTGGAACACTGTGACTCAAGTAACGGTAACGCCCACTTCTGGTCACGCCATTCTCAGGGGGTAGTCACACCACATAGATCCGTCCAAATTGGTGTATCAAATATGAAGTGTACCTGAAATAGGTCAATATAAGTGGATTCTGCATGGAAGAGTATGGCTCACGTGACGGTAACGCCCACTTCCGGTCACGCCATCCCCAGGGGGTAGTCACACCACATACATCTGTCCAAATTGGTGTATCAAATATGAAGTGTACCTGAGATGGGTCAATATAAGTGGATTCTGTGTGGAAGAGTATGGCTCACGTGACGGTAACGCCCAATTCCGGTCACGCCATCCCCAGGGGGTAGTCACACCACATACATCTGTCAAAGTTGGTATATTAAAAATGAAGTGTACCTGAAATAGATCAATATAAGTGGATTCTGTGTGGTAGAGTATGGCTCACGTGACGGTAACGCCCACTTCCGGTCACGCCATCCCCAGGGGGTAGTCACACCACATACATCTGTCCAAATTGGTGTATCAAATATGAAGTGTACCTGAGATGGGTCAATATAAGTGGATTCTGTGTGGAAGAGTATGGCTCACGTGACGGTAACGCCCAATTCCGGTCACGCCATCCCCAGGGGGTAGTCACACCACATACATCTGTCAAAGTTGGTATATTAAAAATGAAGTGTACCTGAAATAGATCAATATAAGTGGATTCTGTGTGGTAGAGTATGGCTCACGTGACGGTAACGCCCACTTCCGGTCACGCCATCCCCAGGGGGTAGTTACACCACATACATCTGTCAAAGTTGGTGTATTAAATATGAAGTGTACCTGAAATAGGTCAATATAAGTGGATTCTGTGTGGTAGAGTATGGCTCACGTGACGGTAACGCCCACTTCCGGTCACGCCATCCCCAGGGGGTAGTCACACCACATACATCTGTCAAAGTTGGTGTATTAAATATGAAGTGTACTTGAGATAGGTCAATATAAGTGGATTCTGTGTGGTAGAGTATGGCTCACGTGACGGTAACGCCCACTTCCGGTCACGCCACCCCCAGGGGGTAGTCACACCACATACATCTGTCAAAGTTGGTGTATTAAATATGAAGTGTACCTGAGATAGGTCAATATAAGTGGATTCTGTGTGGTAGAGTATGGCTCACGTGACGGTAACGCCCACTTCCGGTCACACCATCCCCAGGGGGTAGTCACACCACATACATCTGTCCAAATTGGTGTATTAAATATGAAGTGTACCTGAGATGGGTCAATATAAGTGGATTCTGTGTGGAAGAGTATGGCTCACGTGACGGTAACGCCCAATTCCGGTCACGCCATCCCCAGGGGGTAGTCACACCACATACATCTGTCAAAGTTGGTGTATTAAATATGAAGTGTACCTGAAATAGGTCAATATAAGTGGATTCTGTGTGGTAGAGTATGGCTCACGTGACGGTAACGCCCACTTCCGGTCACGCTATCCTCAGGGGGTAGTCACACCACATACATCTGTCCAAATTGGTGTATCAAATATGAAGTGTACCTGAGATGGGTCAATATAAGTGGATTCTGTGTGGAAGAGTATGGCTCACGTGACGGTAACGCCCACTTCCGGTCACGCCATCCCCAGGGGGTAGTCACACCACATACATCTGTCAAAGTTGGTGTATTAAATATGAAGTGTACTTGAGATAGGTCAATATAAGTGGATTCTGTGTGGTAGAGTATGGCTCACGTGACGGTAACGCCCACTTCCGGTCACGCCACCCCCAGGGGGTAGTCACACCACATACATCTGTCAAAGTTGGTGTATTAAATATGAAGTGTACCTGAGATGGGTCAGTATAAGTGGATTCTGTGTGGAAGAGTATGGCTCACGTGACGGTAACGCCCACTTCCGGTCACGCCATCCCCAGGGGGTAGTCACACCACATACATCAGTCAAAGTTGGTGTATTAATAAGTGTACCTGAAATAGGTCAATATAAGTGGATTCTGTGTGGTAGAGTATGGCTCACGTGACGGTAACGCCCACTTCCGGTCACGCTATCCTCAGGGGGTAGTCACACCACATACATCTGTCCAAATTGGTGTATCAAATATGAAGTGTACCTGAGATAGGTAATATAAGTGGATTCTGTGTGGAAGAGTATGGCTCACATGACGGTAACACCCACCTCCGGTCACGGTATTCTCAGGGGGTAGTCACTCCATATAGACCTGAAATATCAGATAGGTCAATACAACGAGAACAACTTTGTTTTCAAGACTATGCAAGGGATTGTGGGTGGCCTCTGAACAACCTTATTCAGTATTTTTATCGTGAACTACTTGTTGCAAAGCCTAATATGCTGTCTTTATGAAAACTCTGTTATGTAGAGGTGGAGTGCCTAGGGATTGTGGGTGTGGACATGTGTGGAGTGCCATGAGATTTTCACTTGTGGGTGTGCATGTACATGTGTGGGTTGTGGGTGTGTGTACATGTGTGTAGTGCCGTCGGATTGTGGGTGTTGTACATGTGTGTGATTGTGGGTGTGTACATGTGTGTGATTGTGGGTGTGTACGTGAGTGGAGTGCCTAGGCTTCCACTGCAACCATCGAGCGGGTACGCTTACGCTCCTCAGCTGTGCTAATTTAGAGTGCGTAATTATAAGATGACGACATACCTTCAAGTGCCGTTTAATACTTTGGTGAAATTTGCAAAGTAAGTAGACGTTTAGATAAATTCGGCGCAGTGTTGACAGAAGGCTGGCGTAGTTTTCCATTCATCGAGATTTGCAAATGCAAAGTGAGGACGCTTTCTGATATTACTTTCGTACCGATTATATGGAATTTTATTACACGTATATTGTACGGCTATCTCACGTACGTTGACTATACGCAAACATTTACATTACGGAACTTACGATTGCCCAAAACCACACGTTTCGTCTGTAACACGCTAGCAACATGAAATACAGGATTTGCGACGATACGTATTCAGCCCACCGAAGCGCTGTGATATATTATATAGATAGTTTTCATCTCTATTTGAAGCCAATTGATGAACAGCGTCAGCAGACTGGTAAACTTGTTTTGCAGAAAGCAAGTCAAATTTGGTTAGGGGGGAGCTGTTATAGCATAGGGGGACCAAAGGTCGTACCCACAGGTGGTCCTGGGGGACCATTTATGGCATTATTTATGGTCCAGCTGGACCATTTACCATGCGGATCATTTACGTATACAGCGTGACACATGTCCCTAGCTGTACATGTGATGTTATGCAGATGCATTTTCCACTTGATGTGTGTATCAGAATGGATCAAATCGTGCATTCATTTGAGATCACTGGACTGCCTGGAATGCTTTCTCGTGGGAAATTTTCTGGTGTAGAAATTCCTGAACGTTTTATCTCCATGGATTCAAGCATATGTAAGTCATTTGTAAAGTGTGCATATTATATTGCATGAGATACTTTATAATGCAGCGTAAAAAGGCCTAAAGAGCATACGTTTTAAGGAAGTGTTCGTGAGCAAGGAAATAAGTAATGGTACATTCTAGTTGATACACTTATAAATGAGTACTAGTACATAATTATATAGGCCCTTAAATTTATGATCTGAAAGTGATATTGCATTATGCATGTAGCTTCAGGGTTTACAGTGCATGTACATGTACTATCATTAATCGATCTGGATTGTGTCATTTATAAATAATAAGTTTCTCACTATGTTTTGGCACTTGGTGATATGGTGCCCTTACACTGAATTTATAATAAAATTTTTAGCATACATTTACACTGTATCCCATTTTGTTTCATGGATTTCTTAAATGTAGGTATAATAAATTCATATGGCATAAATTCTGGAATCCCTTGTTTGCTAACTTTTTACACAATTCACCAATTTCATTTATACGTTTAAATTTATATATATTAATGCATAGTTTGCCCTCCTAATAATTTCCAATAAAGTAAATGAATTAAATCATTTGTTAAACAAATTAGACTGTGTTTTGTCGACTAAACATATACCACCTAGATGCCTAAACTCCTGCTTCGAAAATATGTCTGGCAACGTTATCTCGAGCAATCTGTAAATAGTGTCCTTTATTAACTACTCCCATTGAAAATTTATTCAAAATTGAAATCTTAATTTTTCATTTAGGGACCATAGTATAAATTTAAGGTAATGATGGAGCTTTTGGATGCCTCAAATCTTTTGTAATTGCGTGTTATCGGGAATTATTAATTTGTTTCTGTTATTTTAATACATTGTATTTTTTGTTAATTGATTATTAAAATAATGTTTACTTCGTTTCAATCAACATTTATTAGAACATTTTGCAATAATTTGATTCAGTGTTTGTGGTCAATTCATAAGCAATTTTCCTTGATTGAGAAACACCCTGTATATTATGTCACATATTTCATGGCCTTCACCGCAAAGAAAGTATTTGCAAAGCGTCTTGTAACAAGAGGACAACATTTGTAACATGACATTTAAGATATGTGACTTAAGTCAGTCTGAGTGGACTTAAGTCACAATACCACCATCAATCTAAAATAAGTATCAGATATGCTTTATCTAAGGTATATTTGTGTAACTAATAAAACTAAATGCGTGATGTAAGGCTGATAAATTTCTTCCATGTCAGTCAAAACCCACATATGCAAGATCCAGAATTAGTCATTTTGATCATTATATATGTGTATTAGGTTACGTAGAAAAAGTAGAAAATCATCATATACATGTAAATATGTCTTTTAACCGATTATATATGCAGTATACGCAGATATGCATATGTAACGTATGACTTAATGATTGTGTAATTACATAGCATTACCATATATTCACATAAATATGAGAATATATTGTGCAAGTAGAAGGAAGGTTTTCCTTTGACAAGGTCAAGAGGAGGTTGTGTAGCAGACATATAATGGCCAAGGTGATAGTGTGCCCCTCGAATGCACATACCTGAGCTTCAGAGTAACGAGTAGGCACAGCAGCATTTCAACCACATGATGGTTAAGCTATAGGCCTGGCTCCATTTAGCAGAGAGCAGAGAGACCAGCACTTATAGCTTGTTGTGGCGGAGGCCCAAGGCCACCAGTGCAAGAGAGAATAAGTGGAGTAAAAGAGGCATGTTCAACTTTACGGATACGTTGGTCATATTTCCTCCTTTTCTCGCTTTCATGGCTATGGTAGCATGCAGATAAAGGAGCCTTATGATTTGAGGGGGCGTAAGGATTAAAAACCTTCATATCCGAAAATGCCCATTCGAACTGACTCCCCCAAAATCCATCTGCTGCAATATCCAATCCTGCACCATCCTGGAGAGTCCACTCATGATCTCACCTGTGATGCGGCTCTGGGGACACACTGTGGCACACTTTTGACAAGAAAGCAGATGTTAAGTCTCTGATTTCATTGTGATGGATACCCACCCTTAGGGCATGACAGCATATGTGGAACTGAAAAAAGTTGGCGACGCAAGCACAATTTAGTGGGGCATTTGAGTTTGAGATTCTCGGGGTTATTAGTAATTAATATCTGTATTTTGAAAAAACAGTATATTTTCTGCGTAGTTAAAACAAAGTGTTTATTATTGTATTCTTTGTCGATGCATGTGTTATAAATGAATTCATTGTTACCTTTCATGTCCCAGAAAAATGAATGAAATAATAAATGGTAAAATTTCTTCACATATGAAGACACACAACTACATGCATGTATATGTATGGGTATGGATTGACCCAATTATTATTATTATTTTTAATTACCATACACAAATCTCGAACACCTACATTTACATGTGTACTTTTCTTGGCACACATTTTACACAAGTAGCCAGTGAAGATATCTACAGAAACCATGTGATCAAGGAGACTAGTCAGTCAGGGTAAGGATCACAGAAAATACATGTATATACATGTACATATACTTTACGCATTCGTTTGTTCAAGAAAGTACATTTACATATGAGCTATTAATTACTTTGCCTGCAATATATACATATAAACATGACCTGTATGTTATACCTACAGCTTTGTCTATTGGCCTGAATAATTGTACATGTACATATTATGATAGGTTTTTGATTTTTATCACATTGTACATTAGTCCTTTTCCTGGATTTTCTTAAACCCTTCTGTCAGATAGAAATTATGTACAGAGTAAGAAGAAAAAATGATTCATTTTCTAAACAAACACTTGAAACCTGTATGCATTTACATGTAGATGTATTTTCAGCTGACATCTTAAATGACAAAACTTAAATTCCCAATATTCATGATTCAAACTACTTAGCTTATGTCATGGTACAGGTACATGTACATGTACGTATATATTGGTCAATGCCATTAAATCATTGTTTGTGAAATTGATACCTGCCACCTGCTGTCCTAATTGAGATAAGGTGTGTAGTAGGCACGTTTGTGAGTGCATGTACATGTACATGTTACACATGTGTGTATGTTGATTTACAGATTTTACAAATGATTGGATCGTGATGACAGTTTTCCATCATTGATGATGATGGAATTATTTGTGCTGTCAGTACAAAAATATATACTGCTGTTTGTCTCTGAATCAATGTCCGGGAGTAGTTTGGATAGATGTACATTTGTACATGTACATGTATGATCCATGTACATACATGTCCATGTATATTTTATTTTACTTGTAGAGAAATTTCACATGGCTTCAGGATGAGTCTCATAGACCAAACTGGTCTCATATATGTAAGTGGTGCAGTATGGGGATCAAATCAATGTACATGCACTTTGTACATGAAATGGTAATGAAGTATATGTATTGATAGTTCTACTAGGAGTTTAATTTTAATTTCACACTTGGAAGAGTTCATGTAAAATCTGAAAGCATGCAATATGTAATAAAGCTTTTGCTTATAATATTAACACTCATCAATTTGATCTGCGAATAATTTATTGTTCTTTATGCAGCATGTGAAGTCATTCATGCAGTATTTGGTCCATAAGATTACATCATTTGCAGGTGACCATGAAAGTGGTAGCCGGTATAATGCAATGACATGTACTTGTACATTTGACTGCAGATGGTTCTGAAATGAGATTACAGAATGATGAGACAAAGCTCCAGATGAATGATGTGGATGAACTGAGAGACATATATGTACACGTAAGTGTTTATGTCAAAGTTACATGTACATGTATGCTGGGAAAATGAATTTATGTACATGTTTAATGATAGATTGACTGCACACGTACAATGTACATGTAGTTGGTTTTAACCTACATGTAGGCATTCATTCCATTGAGGCTTCTAGTCCAGGCATGAAATGGTGTATAAAAATTTCAACTGCAAACTAAAACATATGGCTTCATTTTGTCATTTGTTGTTCAACCATTGCCTCTGTAGAAACCTGATCAAGATGGAGGAGCGTTTAAAAATTGCCCATGATATCTTGATGTCAGCGTGCATTAAAGTTGGAAATTGTGTTTGGCCTTAGGAGTTGATCGATATTCTGTCTGCCTAAAAAGCGAAGAATGCTTATAGCAAGTTTTTTTTGTAAATCAGCTAAATGAGGGGGTGCCCCAACCAAAGTGTACGTAGTACTAAGAGCACGCTGGTTTTGTTTTCTTCTGCCACCTTGCAAGTAGCCTTCTTTGCTGTATTGATTATGTTTATTTCAAGTGTTGGCTGTTTGTTCATTGTTTGGAACGCAATGCCTACATGTAGGTTAAAGTGCCTACATGTAGCCTGGGTGGTCGACCTATCATTTAAAAAACTTACAGGTACTAAATCAAACAACAGTCTCAATACTTGCATATATTTCATCAATATAGTGTATTGAGGATAACAAATTTGGGCTTTCGGACTACAAGATAGCAACATACATGTACCAATCAAATTCAACAACCAAATGGAAGTTGAAGAAGCTGTACCTGAGTGGATGTGAAGACAAGGAAGATACAAATGTAAGTTTGCATGTGCACATGTGTATATTTGTATACATGTACGCTAAGACCTTTATTGTACATGTGAGGAATCAACAACTGTGGTATGTTAATCCATAGTGGTGTTTTCCAGCTTGAGCTATTATTTAATCATTAAAACATGACACTATACATGTACATGTACAAGGACACATACAAGTTAGTAGCTCTACAGATTAATACAGTGGTACATGTACATGTGCAATACTTCAAAATTGCAAAAGCAGCTTCTCGGGGAAGAGTCAGGATTGAATGGTTTTATAGAGTGCCAATAATACCAAATTTATCTTTCAATATCAGATATATATTGGGCATGAAACTGTTATACATACTAATGAGGTAATATACATTGTGTAATGCAACACTTGCTTTCCCAGGGAAAGAGCATCCCCAGACCACAATTCCCATTGTAACCACAGTTAGAATCTGAGCTAGCCCTAATTAACAAACTACAAATTCATTTGTACCTGGAATCGATAATGAGCTGCAATCAGGACGCAAAACATGATTATGTATATCAGTATGAGAATTCAGAAGTAAAACAGGCTTTGACCACGAATTCACTACGCCATTGCGTCCAAGGATGATAGATGTATGTCCTTATAATACTGCAAATGTACATACTCTTTACATGTACCTGTACTTATGTGTTACTGCAATACAATTTACATGTACAAATGATTTGATTGTATTGTTATCTGCACTGAGCTAAGTGTCATTTGAATCACAACTACTACAATGTAGGCTGTGATGTAACAGCTGGAGATAAACCTGGGCCATCTAACTGCATGTGTGTCTGTAAACCCTACACAGAAACAATTAATTAAAACCTTCCATCTGAGTATGCTGTAGGATTCGAAGACAATGGTGGTGAAAAAATGAAACAAGGGATATACAAAAACAATTGTCCTATACTTAGCATCGTAAAATGTAACGTACATGTGCTTAAAGTGTTAAGTATAGGAATTGTTCTTATTTTATTTTGATCAGTAAATATTGAACCCTTGTTTTCTTCTACACCACCATTGCCTTCAAATCCTATATTTACATGTATCACTACTTTCTCAGTTTCTAATGTTTTTTATTACTAGTTTAACTACATGTGTATACAGAATGCAGTTTCTAAATATACATGAACCTTTTAAAACACCCTGCATTAAATTCAAACTTGTTCATTGCATGGAACATGCACTTTTTATTTAACATGACTCTTGGGGAATTACTAGTAGTTGTTTACATTCCAACCAGTACATGGCAAATGTATACGACCAAGACAGACCAAGTTGCTTGTGAATGCTGCTTTCAAAATTCACAGCATCTAGAGCACTTTTTTGGATAAACTGTCAGGAATCATGTAGTTACATGTACATTGTACAGTATGGAACCTGTGCCCTGACATCATAGATATGCTTTGTAATAATCCTCACTCCTGAAGTACTGTAGCTGGAAGAAGAAAGCAGAGAAACTTGGGACTGAGTACAAGAATGGGCAGGACTCCTTTTATTCTCAATAGCCGCACATTTTTGCGACATAAAAAATGCTAGTTTTTATCTTCTTACTTGATAACAACAAGCTAAATGATCTGATTGTCAGAAGTCATCTTAAAAGTTACAGGTCATTGTAGCACTCAATGAGTCACACACAAGTTGAGCATGTGTACAGTTTAAGTAGATATTATTGTACATGCAAGAAGTACATGTATTAAACTATTACAATTTTGCACAAGATAAAACAATACTTATTGTACAATGACCTTTTTAAACAGAGAATGTGTAATATTAATGTACATGTACCTCTTGTGTGAGATGAGCATACACATATACATAAACATGTACAATAACTCGCAATGCCCAAATATAAATATCGTTTCGAGAAAGATTGAAAGTTGGGTTAAATGTAGTGAATTATTACCTACACTCTTATGATCTGCTATGAACCTGTGGTTTGTGCATGCTATCCATCTACTCAACTGCAATGGGTGCTAAAGATCTTCAACCTTCTGTATAATATTCTATTTCCTCAGTAAATAATCCCTAAATCAGTGCTATTTGCGCCAGTGTTGAAATCCAAGTATATATTTTAACAAAAAACCTCTTCTCACAATTTATACATAACATTAGAAATAACACTTAGGAGGGTGGCATGTACATGTAGACAAATGCATGCAAGAAGTATATGTACATGT
This sequence comes from Spongilla lacustris, assembly GCA_949361645.1. Lineage (NCBI taxonomy): Eukaryota > Metazoa > Porifera > Demospongiae > Spongillida > Spongillidae > Spongilla > Spongilla lacustris. The sequence goes on from OX442417.1 coordinate 8,466,731, forward strand.
ATTATACTATTACAATGTTACACAATATAAAACAATACTTATTGTACAATGACCTTTTAAAACAGAGAATGTGTAATAAACCTTTGGAGAATTACCTATTCTTCACAACAGGAACATTGTGTAAGGTGGTACACAATAACCTTACAGAACCCTTACCTTCCAAAAAGACAATGATAAATGTATAACACAAATAGGTACAATGTAGTACCACGCTATGAACACTTCTACCTGGATGTCCTTGTGCTTCCAACCTCTCTCTACATGTATACTGTTTATGATTCAAGCTCTTGCCTCCATTTATTGCAGGAGTTGTTTTGTTAAAAAGCTTTATCCATAGTTTTTTTAACTTTTAATAACTGCAATATAAAATATTTTCCAAATCCAAAGATACAGTAATAGCACAAATGGTTCGATGAAACGGCAAATAAAATCTGTATTGGACGCTTTTAAGGTTGCATTGGACTCATTAATAATTACCATATTCATTAATATTGAATGTACATGTGTAGCCATAAATACATATCACTGATCAGAATTACATGTACATGTACATTGTACATATTCAATTAAATAATGTACTTGCAGACATACATGCACAGACATACATGCACATATACATGCACATGTACAGGCAAATACAGTACATGTGTGTCGATACTTGTGTGTTAATTGTTTACAGTGAATATAGTGTAATGTGTGTATACATTTACATGTACATGTGTATGTAAATTTATATTCTTTATTACAGAAAAGACAAGAGGATGAGCATGATGTAGAAATGTGGAAGAAAGATAAGGAAACGAAAATTGAGAAGGAAGATGAAAAAGAGAAGAGAGAGACAAAATTTGACATTGAAAAGAGAATTTACTATCTTCAACCACTTCAGGTGAGCAAAATACAGACTAGGGGCCAACTTCATATTTTAACATTGTACACTCTAGATGCTAAGGTTGTTTAATATTCAAATTACGTGTACACTGTACGTGATGTACATACATCACAGCAATTCAGGCGTCCGCTCGCGGGTCATTGCAAATATCGGATTCAGTCACGCATCCGTGTAGATAACGAAACGTGCATACACGATCACCGGAAGGATGAATTTTTTGAAACAGCACCGTCCGAAACTGTACGAGAATTTCATTTACCCGGGCTAATCTAAATATTCGTGCCAGGCCGTAGAATATTTTCATAAGTGATATGAACTTGAGATGTTAACAATAGCAGAAGCAGTGGCAAGTTTCTTTCTACCATTAGTACAGTATCTTCTACGTATTATAAGACCTGTGCTTTGTTGCAATCCCTACTTTGTATAGATATTCATCGGCTCCGATGCAAAGACAGGACTTTCGTATTTTCAGTCCTAATTCAAATATTTATTATCTCTGTTCAAAGTAAGAGTTCTTTTCTTATGTATCTTTTTACAAATGTCCTTGTGTTACGCTAGAGCTAGAAATATGATAAACAGCAGCTGACCAAGGCAAAGTTTGGAGTGAGTTCTAATTATTGCACGCGCATACTATATTCTGTTTGAATACGCCTTTATCTATAGGAGCAGCTTCTTTTTGACCCATTCACGTATTTTCTAGGCCACTAATGAAGCTTTACTGCATTACAAGGTATGTTTTAACTTTGCTCACACAAGCTTCATATATATCCCATACACCTACAATTACTTTTGGACAGTTTCATGCGTTTAGCTTATGTAATGGATGATGCAGCTTGTTTGAATATAGTTTGTGTTGTTTGCTAGGTGAATCTAGATGACATCATGTTGAGAGTTGTTGACAGTTGTATGGTGGGAGTGGTACTGTGTTGATGTGATGAAAAGTGGAGGTACTGGGGTGATGGTGGGTGGGGAGAGGGTGAAATAGTGATGTACATGTAGAACACAGTTGTGGTTGGGTGATGGAGGGGTATAGTGGTGATGGAGGTATCATGGTGGGTGGAGGTTACAGTGTTGATGGTAGGTGAGGGTACAGTTGTGATGGATGGGTGGAGAGATGATGGTGAAAGGGGAAGGGTACAGTGGTGGTGTAGGAACAGATGGTGATTTGCTAGATGTATAGAGTAATAAGATTTTATGTAGACTAAGTGGTGGGAAATTGTAGGTGGTATGTATAGGCTTTGGGATATTTATTTTACATGGTGTGTGGACTTTAGAATGTTATGTGTGCCTGTGTGATAGTGCTTATGGGGTGATGAGTGCCTCTGTGATATGTGTGGGATACATGTATAGGCATAGAGTACATGTATGTGTGGGCTGAGGGGCTCAACCCCCCTCTCTCTCTCCCCATCCGCGTACTTAATTTCATTGACCCATTCCTACGCTCCAGTGGCATGTAACTCTGCAGTAGTGTAACAAGGGTACTTCCCCATATTAGAATGTTTGGCCAAACGCAAGGGGCCTTCCTTCCACCTGCCTCACCCCCTTTAGTTCTAATTATTGCACGCATACTCTATATTACGCCTTTATCTGTAGGAGCAGCCTATTTTGACCCATTCACGTATTTTCTAGGCCACTAATGAAGCTTTACTGCATTTCAAGTTTTGTTTTAACTTTGCTCACACAAGCTTCATATACATGTATATCCCCACACACCTACAATTACTTTTGGTGGACGGGTGGACTGTTTCATGTGTTTAGCGTATGTAATGGGTGATGCAGCTTGTTTGAGTATAGTGTGCGTTGTGTGCTAGTTGATTTTGAGAGTTGTTGGCAGTTGGATGCTCGGTGGATGGAGGGGTTCTGTGGTGATGTGATGAAAAATGAGGTACTGGGGTGATGGTGGGTGGGGAGAAGATGTAGAACACAGTGGTGATTGGGTGCATGGTGATGGAGGTATAGTGGTGATGGAAGTATAGTGGTGATGGAGGTATAGTGGTGATGGAGGTAGAGTGGTGGGTGGGTTGTTGTGATGGAGGGTGGGGGAGGGATGATGGTGAATGAGGAAGTGTACAGTGGTGATGTAGGAACACGATGGAGATGTATGGGATGTGTGGTGTAATACGAATGTATGTAGACTAAGTGGTAGGTTGTACTTTAATGTTTATTTGTGTACCTGTGTGATATGTGCTTGTTGGGTGATGAGTGCCTCTATACATGTATGTGATATGCGCCTCTGTGTGATACATAGTAGATTTTGTGTGGGCTCAGCTCAATCCCCTCCCTCCCCCACGTACTTATAAAAAATGTAACTGACTCGTCCCTACACTCCAGTGCATGTAACACTGCAGTAGTGTAACGAGGGGCCTTCCTTCCGCACACCTCACCCCCTTTAGTTGTACTTATTCAAGGGTTTACTACAGCACGCACACACACACACACCAAGCTACATTGTAAATGAAACTATGCCTACCCCTATTCCTACTACTACCCTACTCCTCCCCTTACCTACTACCCTACTACTCCTCCCCTTACCTACCACTACCCTACTCCTCCCCTTGCCTACCACTACCCCTACTCCTCCCCTTGCCTACCACTACCCCTACTCCTCCCCTTGCCTACCACTACCCCTACTCCTCCCCTTGCCTACCACTACCCCTGCTCCTCTTACCTACCACTACCCCTACTCCTCCCCTTGCCTACCACTACCCCTACTCCTCCCCATGCCTACCACTACCCCTGCTCCTCCCCTTACCTACCACTACCCCTACTCCTCCCCTTGCCTACCACTACCCCTACTCCTCCCCATACCTACCACTACCCCTACTCCTCCCCTTACCTACCACTACCCCTACTCCTCCCCTTACGTATTACTATGGTGCTTGTGGCAGCATGTAATGTGCACTTATTGTATCATGTGTTCATATGTGTGATGTGTGCTTGTGTATGTGATTGTGTGCAACATTACTAGAAGTGCTTTGGTCATCCGTCACGACAGGTTGGAGCTGAACATGTCTACAGGGATGAAGGATCACACAAACTAAAACCGATTTGAATATTTTCTGCATTCTTGTAAAGGTGCTTTTAAAATGAATCAATTTCAAGGCTTATACAATGTTTTATTGCACACATGTGTACTGAGCTATTGACATGCATGGCACCAGCAACATGCTGTACATTAAGCCAGCCAGGGTGTATGAAGAACGCTGTTAGCTTGCCTATGTTGGGACAAAGCCCCTTTTCAGGCCAGAACTTTAGGTATTTGTTGTGATCCTCTTGGAGAGAGGTATCCACAGATTGAATGCAGAAACTGACTCACACATCTACGTGTACATTCCACACACACACACACACACACACACACACCTAATCATATTCATGCTTTCAAGGTCAGCCCTTACAATGCAAGCAGCTGCTATCCAATGTCCAGACATGTCAACAAGCCATAAATGGAAGATATCTGGTTTATATAAGCACATTCATCAGAAATGGTTCCTATTCTGATCTGGAATGAGACTTTAAAACTCAAAACCTTTTACATTTTTCTGACAAAATGGACGCTCGGACAGTAAAACGCACAGAAGCTAATGCATATTATCATACCACTTTTATATAATAAGCAAAAAATGTGTGTGCTCCACCCCCACCACCTTTCCGCCCCTCCATCCTTATACCTGACCAAGCTCAATTCCATGGATGTGTGTATACACACTACTAGTACTGCTGTTAGTCAGAACAGTGATTTCTCATCTGGCATCACAGCTTGCCACTCTTACATGCAGACCCATTTGGCTGTACTTGCAGACATCTATGGCAGGCTCAACCTCCATCTAGTGAGGGCCAATGCCACAGCCATTCTCTATTTTGATTTAACTATAGGCTACATGTGTATGTTTAAGATTGTACCCATATCATGTGTACATTAAGTATTGTATTATGCATTAAAATATTAATAACACAACAATAATGCTTGATGCATTGCACATTTAATACATTTAACTCATATTTAAACTTTTTTATGTTTGCAAATGGATTTGTAAACTAATATGAAATGCATATGCATGTGAGAAATAATGTAAGGAATGCTTTGACATTGTAGCAACTGCAACTGAGAGGATTGTACTGTGTGGTGTTGCAATGGAACGGATCCCTACAACATATACAATTTTTAATATCTATTCTATCCTGGTGTGATTAATGACACACCAGCAAATTAAAACTGATATCAGTCATACATTACTTATAGAAGTAAAAAAAAAACTGTTTATTAGTAACTGATCCTATGAAATAATCTTTTTTTTTAAAACAGTTACAGTAGGTATATATCGTCAATATATAATTCATACACATGCAGGGGTTCTCTATTATATAAAAGTACATAAATGCATATGCTAACGATACCTAATTAATAATGCATTACCAGTAAATGAAACGAATAAGACTACTTAGCAACCTACATCATGCTCTTTGCTGACATCAGTATAAAGGATGGCATTTAATGAAGTGATTATAATTTTAATGTTCAATTACACAGTGGTTTTACAGAGGATTTTAAAACCCTTTATAGAATCAAAACTTGATTTGACGCGTCCGCTGCTATAAGAATACAGCCTTATTAATTGGAACACATCCATATACATACATGTATGTGTGTACATGCATATGTAAGGATGCAGTATCTGGCATTATTAACAAATGAAACAACTGTAATACATAAACATTTCCCGGAGTCACTTTCCCTTGCATTGCACTATATTTTAGTAGTATATAAATATGCAATCGATTAATAATATACAATGATGGGCGTGGCACAATAACAAATTTAGAGAGTGGATATCCACGAATATGATCATGATATGGTGATCATGCATATGTTGCACAACGGCCATGGGCATGGCGTTGCATTGTTTGGACGAGAGATCAATATTTGCAATACGATTATCACGCCTTTTACGGGTGAAGGGAGGGTGTGAAGCAATGCATGCTACTTTTTCGACGTCGTGTGACCTTTCCAGTTACAGTGTGACCGCTAATACAATTGATTGGTTTATAGTTGTTACATGTACGCATATACTGTATGTACATGTACAGAGCTAGCTGAAAGTTAATTGAATTATGTATTAAACTACCCAATGACCAATTCACGTGACTGAGATATTTGGCGGGTCGTAAGTAAAGGGGGTGGTAATATGGCGCATTTGAGCCGGCAGGAATTCAGCGACGTATAGAATATCTTCAGAATCTGTTGACCACAGCTGAACATTATATTATAGCTTCGTGACTACTATTATGATGCCAGGTGAGTTACACCTTTTGTACACTCGTTATGCCTTATATTATGGATTGAATTGATCGAAGGCTTTTTTTTTTTTTTTTGCAGGGAAAGTCGTTCTTCGATGCTTATTCTGGCGGGGTTTTAAAATTGGTTACTGGAGGTAGTACTACGCTACATCACAAGGTAAGCCCTGGTAACGATGTTCAGTAGCTAGGTTCCTGGGAGTTTACCTTTTCGCTGGTTCGACGTAACGTCGGGAACAGTCTTAATGGATTTCTGGTGCGTGGCTGAACAAAAGCGGTTCCTGGGAGTTTACCATTTCGCTGGTTTGACGTAACGTCGGGAACAGTATTTAATGGATTCCTCAGTGGTGCGTGGCTGAACAAAAGCGCTAAAAGTAAGAGTGCATCGCTATAGTTGTTATTTATACTTTCCCTTCGTTTCAACACAGATCGTGGCATGTATTGCTTCTCTGCCTCCTGTCGCATTTATGCATGACTATTCCAATTGTGTGCAGTTCAGAACGAAGGTAAACCCTACCAGTTATGCATTCACTTCAATAGCACGGTGAGGTACCAAAGAAAGGTAAGTGAAACAATTAGATTTAATAGTGTGATATTCATTTTTATTATTCTTAGATGGAGATCAGATGTTACCCCTGCGTGTACTGTCCGAGAGGTAAGGTCATCTGGCAAAATTGTTGCCCAATTCATGCTTTCTTTTTTATATACAGATCTGTCCCAGTTCTCAATCAACTTTGTGCTTATGTTATTTTGTACTGTGTGAAGCCAATTATATATTTTTAATAACCTGCAACATATTCAGTACAAGGAATTAATTGACATAACCCGTAAATTAACCACGTATCTTCCAATTGCCAATACGTCATACAATAATTCTTACGTACAAGTACGCGGTCCTCGTACGGTGTTTGCCCGGTTTCGTTCAAAATTGCACGTACGCGTGCGATAATTAATCCGAACTCATCCGTGCGCGTACAAATTAGCTTCCGGGACCGTGAAATCAATCGTATGAAATCGGTCCACTCGCGGTTTCGGATGGAAATGGCTCGCGTAACTCGGAAGCATGCTCTTCCGGTCGATATTACGTGTTCTCTCGGGCCCGGAATCAATGCCCTGAATTGCTGTGTAAATAACTGCTATGACTTCATAATACACACAATCACTATGCAGATGTGTGCGCACTTCGAGGACATGTGAGGAGGTCAACTGTTGGCAGAGGCTGCCAACCAAAGGCCCGAGTCACACCCAATAGGTTCATAGCACTTTGGAATATTGCCCCACCTCCATTCTTCTCTCATGATCATTGTCCACCTGAATTGCTGTGCATGTAAATGTATGTTAATGTTTAAGTATCTGTCTTCTGCCACATGCATCTAAGTAAAGAAAGCTACCTAACATACATGTATCTTGGATTATTGCGGTAATCTCTTGCTTCCTTACTGTCACCCAATGGCTATCCACAAATCCATCTAAACCTACATGTGTATATTATTATTACATGTACATGTACATGTACATGTAAATATGTTAATATGGTGATGAGAGTAGATGTACCCATACATGGGTCTGTAATATTGCATCAATTCATGTTATTATGACTGAATGCATGTAAAACAAGGTGTACATGTACTCCTTTTAAGGAATGGAAGTTCAATAGACAATGAGAGTTACAGTAATTTGATATAGAAAATTAAATTCAAAAAATGAAATACATGAAAGAGTACAAGATGGACAGGAGTATGTTTTGTTATATAAGGGCCATTGGTCTCCCATACGTGCAGAGGTTGAGGGAAGATGTACAAAGTGCATATGCATTTGTGAGAGACAGATGTGTGACTGAATACAGATGGCACAAAGCTACAATATATACAATGAAAAAGATCATGGGGTGGTGTTCAATCTTGTCTGGTTGCTCTGTGCAGCCATTCCTTAAAGGGTATCTCAAATATTGCATGCTTTGGAGCTCTTCCATCGAAGAGAAACAGCAGATACTTAAACTCTCTTAACACAAATTGATAGGGGAAATGGTTACTAGAGGGGGGGCGGATGTACATCATGGGTGCCCCCAGCATTTCTGGAAGGGGAATGACAGGGGCCAGGATAAAGACAAGGGGCAACATGGATGGTGCGGCCCTGAGGAAGGTGCGGGAGGAGACACCCCTCCCTGCCCCCTCCCACCCAGTCAGTAAGCTTCCTTATTGACTTGAATAGTGGCAAAGCGACTTGGGCTCTGCCCCAGACCCCGATGTGGGAGCTTACAGCGCTCCTCCATACCCCCTAGCTTGGAGTAAGCGGGCCCCGCCCCGCCTTTGTCTATCAATAAACCCCCCCTCGCCCCAAAATTCTGGATCCACCCCTGAAGCGATGGAATTGTCTCTACATTTGTACTCTACATGGCCACTGAATTTTCGTTGCACCGTTGCCTCTTTAAAGATAGTTTTGGCTCGGGTTTCTGGTGATATAGTTCTTCCTCAGCGGTTAGTTTAGGCTCAGGGGTTCCGATGATATCATTCTTGGACTTTAGCTTTGCTCTCTTTCCTTTATGTCCTATTTAATGCTCAACTAAATAATGAATGGCTTATTGATTGCAGCTATGGCCATACCCAGCAGAAAGTTCTTGGGCAAGCGATCTTGCCCAAGACTTGCCCAAGACTTGCCACCTCTTCCCCAAATATACACTTGCCAAGATCTTGTCCAAGATGCCAAGATTACAAAGTCTTGGCCAGGATCTTGTCTAAGATCTTGGCCAAGATTCTGGGCAAGATTTGGCCTCCTGGTCAAGATCTTGGCCTCTTGGGCAAGATCTTGGCCATCTTGCCCAAGAATCTTGCGCAAGAACTTTTTGCTGGGGTATGGCTTGAAACACACCATTTCTAGCCAGAGCTACTGTAACAAGTGATCGCCATGAATATATATACTCACTTGTGTACGATCCATGTAAATTGAAATTCTGAACCTATTGATACCATTGACGTTCATTGAAACGGCTCCCGTGTTGAGTTTTTCCACCAGTAAAGTTATCAATATATGTATTTATATTATCAGTTCAAGGTCCAATACGATCCACGTGTATCTGACTCAAAAGGGCACTACCACTTGAAATTCTGAACATATTAGCACCATTCGCGTCCTTTGAAACGGTTCTTATCCCTTACAATTAAGGAAGAAGAAAAAAAATGGCGCTATTCCATCTGGGGACGAGAAAAACAGGATCGCTTTTGTTCTCTTGAACCACACGGTTTTGCAACATCAAACAAACATGAAACGGCTCTCTTTCAACTTCTTGTTCGATACCGACATCTAGCTAAGCGAACTGATTCTAAGAAGTCCCGTTAGAAGCGAGTTCCGTTTTCTATGCAGTAGTTCTAGATCAGAGAACTCGCCAAACCACAAGAAAGAAAGTATGGCAACAACACATCTCAGCCTGCCACAGGTCACAACTCTGTTCTTTAACCCTCCTACTGCGGAAGGCATATATATATGCCCAATAATTGCTCTCGCGTAATGCGACGGGCATATATATATGCCCAGCAGGATGATTGAACTATAACGCCTGTTTCCGCGCGAAGCGAAGCGATCATTACAGCATTGTTGTTTAGAACAAAGACTCCCGACATCTGTATGCAATTCGCCGTGTAGCAAACTTATACCTGTCAGCCGTATTTGAATAGTAGGCCTAACTCCATTTGTAGCCCACAACAGGTGCTCGCGTCTAAGTGTCTTAAAAGCAACAAAAAGTGCTGAGATACGTTGAAACTGGTATAACAACCCTTAAATGAACATGTAGGTTCTTAGAAAGCTAACTCTCAGAGTAACAAAAACTTCGCCCGTGTAAGCGTACGATACCGTACGATACGGCACGACAACAACGTTCACACCGTGTATGGAACACACGGGTAGCGTTAAAAAGGCATAGCGAGTGAAGCTGGGGCACTTACCAACGTGTATTGACGAAATAGGGAATACAGAGCACAGAGTTCTAACGAAAACGTTCCAAACGCGAGTAGCAAATAAAATCAATTACTATGCTAAAATTCCTTTCGCAATACGTCACGTTATGAATAATTAATGAGCAGCAGCAGGAGGGTTAACAAATGTCATTGCAATCATTATGACATTTGCATGCAGTACATGTATGTGCATGATTAGGAACTCCTTTAAATAAACTGTACATTTTTAAAAACATGTTATACATTGTTAACAAATAGTGCAAAAGAAGGATTAAAACACTCTGGCATGTATTTAAATGAATGATTTACCTATTCATGGAAGAAACACTAATTGGTGACATCATAGTACAAATAGGGATTCAGCCTCCCATCGTTTCTACCTGGGATTTTCCTATTATGAAACTAAGAAAATTTAGTAATGACAGTACATGTATATACAAAATTATAATACATGTACATATAATGTGCACATGCTACAGGTTCCCTTTTATCTTAGTCGCTATCATTCGCCCCCTTCATGATTTTCAGATGGCAATAGCCTGTGCCCCCCTACCCGCCCTGGTGCTTTTGGTATCCACAAAAATTGTAGCATCACTGTATCTGTCATTATAGTGATGCCTATGAATGTGCAGATTATCAGTATCATGAAAGAAGTCCATAAATATTACATGTACATGTATGTATCAATCAGATCGTGACAGCATTTTTGTTTGGACATTGAAGTAGAGTTAATGGCATGATTGGAGTAGCCATCGATTAAAACACTGACAAATTTATGATACCATTCACAAAATTTAAATCAATACACATGTACATGTAGGAATAGTATTTTACATTTAAGCCTATGATTCCAAGAGCTGGTACAAAGTTTCCTCACTGCAGAGTAGTTGCAGGCCTGGAGTAACCTAGTACTTACCTGTATGTGATGTACTATTACTTGTAGCACACTCACACACCATGTACACTATGCAGAATCCCACAACTCCACCTTTGGATGCCACACTCTACCCCTCCATATGTTCAATGACTGACTCCATCAGTAGGGCAGCGGGTGCGGCCATGCCACCAGCCACCAGCAGCCTTCTACTGAATGAGCAGCCATCAGCTAGGTATGCGGGAGTTATTGTGGAGAGAGAGGTGCACAAGCATGTGTGGGTACATGTATATGCACAACATGTACATATAACTGCACATTGTGCATAATACATACTACTAAAAACTGCATATACATTTAGAAATGTACAACGTATGTGTATGCCAATTTATTTTGTTTATTTGTTCTTTTGATTTATATACTCTTTTCTGTTTTCCTGATCTGTAAACTCTCTCATCACTCCCCTTCATTGTAGTAATTTTTTCTCAATCTCCATGACATGTACATGTAAATGTATGTATTCCTATCATCTCAGTCCTTTGTGAAGTACTATTTACATTTTTTTTTGCCAATTGTATCAGTTGCAAATTCCATTTTTTGTGGTATGTTTATTGCTTTCACACAGTACCTTGAAGAGCATGGAGAAATCATTGTCATATAAGGATGTTATCAGTGCACAGGCTAAAAACACTGAAGAACATGAGGAGGCATTCCTAACTGAGTGTGCTGCAGAAGGGACTGGAAATTTCATGACTGAGAATCAATTCAAAGAGACAAGTGACTTAGTAACATCTGGTATCCCAATGATTGAAGTTCAACTAAAGACTGAGTGCTCAACATTTCATGATTGTTTGGAGCAAGTGCTGTCTTCTGAACACTATAGTGAAAATGGGAGTGTCAATGACAATGAGCAAGTTAGTTATTAGCACTTATTGGATAAATATGCATTGTACACAGATTTTTATTAGTTTATGCCCAGGGAAATATTGACCAAGTAAACGAACTACTCAATGTAGTGGTACCATAATGAAACGTGCACAGCTTTGTTGTTCACTAGTAGACATGTTTAGGAGGCATTTCTCCATGTAGGAGCAGATACACAATTGTGCCCCTCCTCCCCCTACCCTCGCATCAATGAAAGGAAAGGTACAGGTTGTTATCAAAGTACATCAAAAGGGTCATGATATTTTTACTGAGGAGGTAAGACCTAACTTAGATGGCATTGATGCATTTTTGCATCTCTACACAAAATTATTATTTTGTAATTGATTCAGTTTCACTATCATTTGCCTTGTACATGTAAATGTATACATACATATACATATATTAGTCTTATTCACTCCCATTTGTACATGTACTTGTACGTATATGTCCCTGCTACTGCAGGATGTACATTGCAGATGTGTTGATGAATTTGTGTATCACTACACAAAAGCATTTACTAGGGAGGTAATATTTTTATTTATTATGCTATCACGACGAGCCTTGTACATACACATGTTACATGTGCATTTTTTTTGAAATGGGCCTGATCTATTCTTAATTCCATACAAAGGTTCACACCCTCATGCCATGTTTGTCTACTCTATCCCCTCATCCCCAGGTCTATGGTCCAAAGTGCTCCACCAGTTTGAAGCCAATGATGTGCACACCATGTGTCCTCTTACCTCCAATGGCTTACTTCCCAAAGGATGATGACTTATTGGACCTTTGTACTGTAGTACTAAACCACTGTAAAGTGGTCTATGATGTCATCAGCAGCAGTAAGCAATTATTCATGGACAAAGAATTTGTGTGAGGGGAGGAAATGTGGCCCAATCGTTGATTTAGTATGTTACATATAGAAAGGTCTAACGCAAACTCCAAATAAAATTTGGATTGGATTTTAGAAAGAAGGGAGATACATTGATGACAAAATAGATTAAAATGTGTATGGTAATAACAGCACAATGCATGTTCAATTTATTCTTGATACCAATTGGATTATGCAACACATCATCATCAAAACACACTACCATTCTCTTATTGCTTTCATTCATACTTTGTACCAATAGTTGATTCATGTGGCATCAGTGATGTGAAGTATGTTTGTATACATGTACATGTGGAAGTGGTCACATTAAGCCAAAATGCAGCTGCAATACAATCCTCTGGTAAGGCCAACTTGTGTGAATAGTTTAACTTATGTTGTCTGTACATGTACCACATATACCACAGGTACTACAGCTTACTTATGGGTCAGCTGTTTTGTTATTTCACCAAGGTCTGAAGCACACAACATGCACCTGTACAGAATGCACCTGTACAGATTTACCTTCCAACATTATAGTGTCCAAGTCATGGGAGTTGGGAATATGTACTCAGGAGACAACCATGATGTAATTCTATTGCAAGGGAATAGTTCAGAAGCTCCCTCATTACTGAAGGTACAAATTATTAATAGTTATTAAGACCGGCAACATAACTGCACCACTGTATGAATAAACTCCACATGCATTTGCGCCATCGTGTGTAGGGTGTGTCACAGAGGAAACTGTCCGCGACGTAAAGTGTCCGCCCAGACCATTTACTCCGGAGTAAGTTGTCCTAGGACACTTTACTCCGGAGCAACCTGTCCCTCTGGGACAAGTTACTTCGGAGAAAGCTGTCCCCATCTGGAGTAACTGTCCCGAGTAAAATGTCCTATAGGACATACTATTCCGGAGTAAATTTTTATTACTCCGGTTTGCTTTTCACTGGCCCGAGTTCAATACGAATTGCCATAAATGCAGTTTATTAACACAAATTAATACACCAAGAACAGAAAAGAGCAAGAAGCATTTAAAAAATTGAATCACAATGTTCTTGAGGTGCAGTTTTATGTGATATCCACATTCAGTTTCATCACTTGCACAAGCACAAAACCACACATAATCCAACTCATCATCATAGCCTACAGCTCTTTCTGGAACATCCACCACACAGGCCATGTGTTACCACTCCCCTTGAATCCTGAACATTCAATCATTTTACCTTCAATCGGCATTCAGAAAGAGCAGAAAATTTCTATACTGTTAATGCAGTGAACACCAACTCTTTATCTCTTCATCTTCCCCACTGGAGACATGGAGAGTCTTCAAAGCTTCTTAATAAATGCTTCCTCTTCAGTGGCGTGGTGGCTTGTCTGTCACTGGGGGGGGGGGGGGGGCAAATACTCTGATTGCCACCCCCCTCCCCCCACACACACACATGCTGCCTTTCTGTCAGAATTTCTTATCTTGTTAAGCACTACTGAACATAAACTCGGACACTGTCAGTGACAGTGTCGCAAAGATAAATCTGCAGCGGCAAATGTTGGGTCTGGGTCTGAGACCATTATACAATATGAACTATTATGATCCATGGAATGGTTTCTTTAAAAATTAAAACAATAGTTCATGAGCAGTATGAACAACGCAACGCATGGGCACTACTAGTAGGATCAGGATCAGTCACTTAGGACTCAAAGGATATGTTTGTCTTAATAGAGTTGTCAGTATATACCTAATAGATTAGCTGCTTGTATTTATAAATGCATATATGCATTTTACTATGTAAATATCACTAGTTATAAATGTGTATGCATGCATGTACAAACCACAGAGTAATAGCATGCAATTCCTTGACTAGGGTGTAAGTGCTGTCCTGCATCGCTGAACGGAATACTGACATGGCAGACGAAAATGGGCATCCTTTGATGGATGCACAACGTTTGGATGCTTTTATCTCGTGACACAAGATAAACCATAATGGAAAAGAACCATTTCTAAGTAGTGTGGACATATCTAGATAAGGTAGACTGGCAGAGCTGTTTCAGAATTTTCAAAACAGGCGTTCCTTTATTTTCAGCAACTTATTTAGTCGTCCTAGATCTAGGACGATCGGATATTAAAGGTTAAGTGATAAATTCATGTATAGTTGTGATGCATCGTGCCAAAATAAAAATGGGAAAAAGCTGGGAAAACCTGGGAAAACCTGGTAATTTTTAGCAAATCAATTGTAAAAAATCAATTCTTCGTTTCTAATAACCGATTTGCAAGTTGCTATAAAGCTGAAAACTTTGTACATGATTTTATAAATACTTATAAAACTTTGTACATGATTTTATAAATAGCTACTTTTCTTTCAAATTGTAAATGATTAATTTTGATTTATCAAAAAATTACACACTTCCAAAAGGATGATATTTTGCCACCAGACCTCTGTGCTGGGAAGGTACAGTGTATAAATGTTTAAACATGCATGTACATGTACACTACATTTACAGCTATCTTGCCAATGCATGTGTACCCATGTCTGGTGGGAACTTTTTATTATTATGCATATTTGTCATGTTTATTTGCTTGTGTGCTTGTACATACTTATGTGTACATAGAAATAGATGCATTTTTGACATGAATTCTTCAGTTCACTGGAAGTGGCCAAGACATGGAGGCTGTGCCTACTGCAAGACTAAACCACTGTAAGAAGATTTGATATAATCACATACAAGTTAGTAACTTTACATCAATGTGTCATGTGATTTTGTACATGATTTTATAAATAGCTACTAATTTGAACCAAACATGTAAGCCAGCAGGATTCCGTCTAAATGTGTGTGAAAAGCATTCATGACAATAGTGCTTCATGACAACAATATGTATTGTACATGATAGAACAGTGTACAGTATAAAATGCATATCTTAAGTGTAGTGTACCATTGCATTTGCATTTCCTCCTAAAAGCATCTGATTTTCTGAATGTTCTACATAGCACAAAGTGTAAAATGTAGCACCCTTTAAATAAATACTTTTAGCTATTGCCTAAGATCAACTTACATGCTTACAGTGCTGTACATGTATGCTACACGTGTTTATCACTTTCATTCCTACAACAGTAGATAGACGTTGTGATGTTAAATTGAAAGATGATGTGGAAGTGGTCACATTAAACCAAAATGCAGCAACCATACAGTTTGTAACAACCTCTGGTAAGACCACTTTGTGTGAGTAGTTTGAGAGTGTTTTTACTCTATTAACTCATCAGGTGGCACTGACTCATCTGGTGGCACTAACTCATCAGGTGGCATTAACTCATCAGATGGCACTAACTCATCAGGTGAGACTAACTCATCAGGTGGTAACACTAACTCATCAGGTGGCACTAACTCATCAGGTGGCACTAACTCATCAGGTGACACTAACTCGTCAGGTGATACTAACTCGTCAGGTGACATTAACTCATTAGGTGGCACTAACTCATCAGGCGGCACTAACTCATCTGATGGCAGTAACTCATCTGGTGGCAGTAACTCAGGTAGCAGTAACTCATCAGGTGGCACTAACCCATCAGGTGACACTAGCTCATCAGGTGGCACTAACTCATCAGGTGGCACTAACTCATCAGGTGACACTAACCCATCAAGTGCCACTAACTCATCAGGTGACATTAACTTATCAGGTGGCACTAACTTGTCAGGTGGCACTAACTTATCAGGTGGCACTAACTCATCAGATGGCACTAATTCATCAGGTGACACTAACTTGTCAGGTGGCACTAACTCATCAGGTGGCACTAACTCATCAGGTGGCACCAACTCATCAAGTGCCACTAACTCATCAGGTGACATTAACTCATCAGGTGGCACTAACTCGTCTGGTGGCACTAGCTCATCTGGTGGCACTAACTCATCAAGTGCCACTAACTCGTCAGATGACACTAACTCGTCAGGTGACACTAACTCATTAGGTGGCACTAACTCATCAGGTGGCACTAACTCATCAGGTGGCACCAACTCATCAGGTGGCACTAACTCATCTGGTGGCACTAACTCATCTGGTGGCATTAACTCATCAGGTGACACTAACTCATCAGGTGGCACTAACTCATCAGGGGACACTAACTCATCAGGTGACACTAACTCATCAAGTGCCACTAACTCATCAGGTGACATTAACTCATCAGGTGGCACTAACTTGTCAGGTGGCACTAACTCGTCTGGTGGCACTAACTCATCTAGTGGCCCTAACTCTTTTGGTGGCACTAACTCATCAGGTGGCACTAACTCATCAGGTGGTACTAACTCATCAGGTGGCACTAACTCATCAGGTGGCACCAACTCATCAGGTGGCACTAACTCATCAGGTGGCACTAGCTCATCTTGTGGCACTAACTCATCTGGTGGCACTAATTCATCAGGTGACACTAACTCGTCAGGTGGCCCTAACTCATCTGGTGGCAGTAACTCATCAGATGGTACTAACTCATCTGGTGGCACTAACTCATCAGGTGGCACTAACTCATCTGGTGGCACTAACTCATCAGGTGGCACTAACTTATCAGGTGGCACTAGCTCATCTTGTGGCACTAACTCATCTGGTGGCACTAATTCATCAGGTGACACTAACTTGTCAGGTGGCACTAACTCATCAGGTGGCACTAACTCATCAGGTGGCACCAACTCATCAAGTGCCACTAACTCATCAGGTGACATTAACTCATCAGGTGGCACTAACTCGTCTGGTGGCACTAGCTCATCTGGTGGCACTGACTCATCAAGTGCCACTAACTCATCAGGTGACATTAACTCATCAAGTGGCACTAACTCATCTGGTGGCACTAACTCATCAGGTGGCACTAACTTATCAGGTGGCACTAGCTCATCAGGTGGCACTAACTCATCTGGTGGCACTAATTCATCAGGTGACACTAACTCGTCAGATGACACTAACTCGTCAGGTGACACTAACTCATTAGGTGGCACTAACTCATCAGGTGGCACTAACTCATCAGGTGGCACCAACTCATCAGGTGGCACTAACTCATCAGGTGGCACTAACTCATCTGGTGGCACTAACTCATCTGATGGCACTAATTCATCAGGTGACACTAACTCGTCAGGTGGCCCTAACTCATCTGGTGGCAGTAACTCATCAGATGGTACTAACTCATCTGGTGGCACTAACTCATCAGGTGGCACTAACTCATCAGGTGGCACTAACTCATCAGGTGGTACTAACTCATCAGATGGCACTGACCCATCTGGTGGCACTAACTCATCAGGTGGCACTAACTCATCAGGTGACACTAACTCATCAGGTGACACTGACTGTGAGAGAAGTATCTCCTCATGGAAGGTCATCTCCTTGATAGAAGCAAACATCGCAATGGATATCAACTACTCTGAGAACGCTAAACATTGTTTAATCACAAATAAAAGTAGGGGCAACACTTCAGGATTTTTACAAGTCAGTGTTTGGTTGCTTCAATGTAGTGGGGAGAGTGGCTAAATGCTAACGCTGGTGTACAGTGTGCAATTACATAGTGATTTGTGACCCAATAGCTACACAAAGTTACATGTACACGACTGTAGGTGTCCCTAGACCACATACATGTGTATCGCTTGGTAACTATGGTCTGAATTCAAGCTACGTGAATATTTGTGACTAAGTAGCACATTATATCAGGGATTCAGAGTTATGGCAGTAACTTATCAATAATTAAATCTAATGGTATACATAGTATTATTATATATTGTGCCATTTCATGAATATTATTATTATTATGCAACATGATTATAACTCATGTTCCGAGGAACGGATAGTTTAGCTCTTTGTTGCTATCGAACCAGAATGGAAAGACGATCATTTTAATGTTTTTTTTTTTCAAGTAACCAGACCTCTTGATTTAAGAGAGGTAGAAAACATGTACTGTTCTCGTTCCTAGACTTATTTTTCTCCATAGTCATCTACCTGGGTGAGTATGACTCGCTATAGGAACCGTTTTAAAGAGTGCAAATGACACTAATAGTAAAAAAAAAACTACTTCAGGTATCAGATCTAAAACTAATGCATTAAATAGATTTACATAGTCATTACATAATATAGAGCACTATGTTTAAGCATTCCCATTGCAGTATTGCGCGAATAATTAGCATATGATTTGTGTTCTAATCACTGTTTTGTTTGCCCTTCAAGTTGGCTAGGATGTGTTAATCAGATTATTTCAGCCTTGTGAAAATACCATTTCAGAGCACGAAATATTAAAAATTAATTAACTAGTATAACCATTATTAATCGTAATGCTAATGTGCTTTTAGCATGGTGTGGAAGAGTACATTGTACCGATACATATGCAGAATAAATTCACTGGGCTACATGTACGAATACAGTTAAAGCTATATATGTGCATATATATGGAAATGTATACCATGCATTGCCTCTTTATTATAAATGCAGTGTGTACAGTGTGTAAAGTATCATTAAAAGTAGTGGTTCACATATTTAACATTTTTATCCAGTCATTAACATGGACACAAAATTTCAAGACCTCATTCTGCTATCAACTGCTGATACTTCTAATGTTATTATCTGACATTGGTAAGAGTGCTGTCATGACATTAATTATTTGGGTGCCAAGTGCACAATACTTTCCACTCTTTTTCACAGCCAAGTGCACATATATGATGTGTACACATATTAGAAAACCAATGTGTCGCATGGTTATGCACTTTGTGCACCAAAAAGCCCTAGGGGCCTAGAGCTATGACTGGAGTGTTGGTATTTAGTTCAAAAGAAATTGGGAACTAACAGGTGCAGGCGTGCACGTAATGGCATCTCTATCGTCTCCAGCAGCTTAAAATAAGCACCTGCTTGTTCTACTTAAACATGGGAGAGAGAAGCATTTTTAAAAACCTGAATGTTGGAAATAAAATGTAACACCCACGAATAAAATTATTGTATTTTCATCATCTGTTTCAATAGTATACCCAATGTATGGCTTCAAATCCCTGCCTACTTGGCTCTGCCTATATCAGGTCTGGTAGCAACCATACTCTTCCAAGCTAGTACACCAAATATATCAAAACAAACTTCATAAAACCGCTCTTATATCAAATATCTTTAAGTAAGCTACCCATAAGATTTTTCAAGAATGACGACTACTAAGCAATGGGTAGCCATAATTAAAAACATTGCTGGCAAATAATCAATTAACTAATATGTATTGACTACAAAGTGAATACTTAACATGATCCTTCAGTACTTGTATGTATATAACTACATGTATGTGCAAGGTCTTAGTACCATTTCCCTTAATAGTAACATGCTATTCAGCTGTCAGAGTGAGTGGTGTGCGCCATTGTTAAAAAACAAACATCAAAATGAAAAACATATTACATGTATTTAGTACATGCTACAGTCCTCAAATCTGGCACATTAGAAGTATATAGCCCTTTTTTAGCTGCAACTCCAGATGAAAAGTCCAATAGAATGACTTTTTTGCTCTAAATGTTTGACTCTTCAGCCTATGTGCAAGGGAATGTGGTTTTCAAAACCATCCATAGCTTCTGCACACAAAAAACTAGTTAATAAATGTAGGCAAAGTTTGATTTGAAACACACTTCTTTCAAGTGCAGTTCCCTTGCTAAGCATATGAATTTATTTCATAGGTCCTCTTTGTATTACCTCTATGTTCATTGTGTACATACATGTGTACAATGTACATCTAGTTGTCTAAAATAATGATTGATCTCTTAGGCAATTATTCCAATAAATTATACTTTGCATAATCCTATAAATTAATGTAACATTGTGCTAACTGTACCCATTGTTAGTGCAGCTCCATGTACATGTAAGTATGTACTAGAAAAAAAGCCTGGTATTGTAAAGTCAAAATGAGGTTACCATATGGGCTGCTCAACATCTGAGACTTTGCCATTTGACTCCTAACAGCAAGTCACATGCTAATTTGGACAAAGTTTGTCTTGCCTCTGCACCTCCAGAACCATACATGTATGACAACAATGGGGATGTATTGCCATCCTAAGTGAAAACACTTATCATTACATGTTGATTCGTGTTGAGTCGTGTTGAGTTATATTATGTCGTAGTAATAATATTTTTTTGTTGAAAAGCGTAGTGTATATAAATGGTGGCTGCATGTGAAAATCCAATTCCCTTGCAATAGCTTCAAGGGTTGAAATATTACAAGCAGTACATGCAGCAAATAAGTCATGTTGATTTCGTCTCTTCTACAATTTATCTGACCTACTCAAGATGTACATGTACATTTGTATACCTATTTGGAACCTCCCATGTGCACTTTTGCTTTGTGCTACATGTACATTCACAACTATACATGTATGTATGAGTGCATGCCACATGGAATCCCTCGCAAGACACCTTCAAGTTGCATGCATGTTGTATGCTTGGTTTATGTTAAGCGTACATGATGTAGGCCTACCTACTTGCACTGCACTTTTGCTATTCAGAAGTATATACATGTAGAAGGAATGTGTATTTCAAAAAGTTGATGCACCTTTTGGGTGCTGAAAAAATATCATATCATGGCCAACACAACTTGTTGGCTTGCTTAGCTTATACATGAGCTTTATCAATTTCAAGAGATGCACATAGAATTTCTGCACTTGAGCCAACATTGCCAACAGACGATTATGCTGTTAAAACTTTTAAAAACAAGAAATTTCAAACACTTTGATTATATTGGTGCAAAATCACATATACAATGTACATACTGTGCATACAGTTGTGTAAAATAAGGATTGGCCCCATACATGTAGGCAAAACAAATTAGATAAACAGAGCATTGCTTTAACATACACCCATCATTAGTGGCAGCACTACACGTATGTCGCAGAAATATAAAAGTCCATGTCATCTACATATTATTGTGCAATAGGTGTGCATGTGGTAGTGCATGTACATGCATGTACTTTATGAATCTGATTCTTTTTGTCAGCAGACTTATGTAAATGTAAGTGCATCCTTCATGTATTTTATTATGCTTGCACACACAGTAGGTGCTTATGGTATTATCATATCACCATCTACTGACTATACAACATTTGAGGATAATGCATCAACATTTACATTCACCTGTTCTGGAAATGGAACAGTTGTGGTCTGGACAGTGGATGGTCATGTAGCTACCACATCATATGTACTCAATAAAGGAATATACTATACAACCTCTGTCTCACCAGATGAACTTACTGTATCCTCTAACCTTACTGTTCCAACCACCAAAGCTAACCACAACATTAAAATGATCTCTACAGTGCTGGATACATCATTAAGCTACCATCAGTCCAGTGATCCAGTGAAACTCATTCTACAAGGTATATATATAATATAATATAATCATATATGTATGTATGCATGTATATATGTATGTATGTGTGTGTGATTGTGTGTAAGTGTGTGTGTGCATTCGTATGTGTAATTAGAATAACAACTAGCATGTGTAACCTCTGCAAATTGAAACTAGAATTTTTTCGAATACTCAAACAAAACAAAATTGATTTGTCCAAATAGGTTTTGTGAATTTACCAGCCTACTAATATTACTCACGGAGTTATGGTTGTCACCTACATACAACTACAGCTACATGTACCTATAAGTGCACATCACACCAGATAACCTCAGCACACACTACACATCCCACCAGATACATTCAGCACATTACCAAAGCTACCGACACTTCTAGTCTTGTCCCGAGACCCACATACGCAGCTGCAGATGTTACTGCTTACACACCATACTAGCTAGACACCCTAGTCTTAGCACAGACTCAAAAGACCAAAGTTGAAGTTTAGGCTGGCCATGCAGCTTCCGTTTCACTTGATTTTACCATCACACATTTTGGCAATTGCGATGAAATCTGCCTGGGACTAGTTTCAAGAGCTGTGGGAAACAACCACGCTGTCGGTACTACAGTCATTTCTATTTGGA
Organism: Spongilla lacustris; assembly: GCA_949361645.1. Classification (NCBI taxonomy): domain Eukaryota; kingdom Metazoa; phylum Porifera; class Demospongiae; order Spongillida; family Spongillidae; genus Spongilla; species Spongilla lacustris. The sequence continues at coordinate 8,489,486 of OX442417.1, forward strand.
CCTGGCCGTCGTCTTGAAGCGGGAGACTCAGAGCAATCTGTTAGATAGTTTGGGCATGTGACAGCACGTAATTGAAATTTATTGTATTACATTGCGTAACATAAACAGTGATGTATGTTACATTATCCATGCATTACATAAATTATTAGTCATTCTAAGATACACTACAAAATTTGTATCTGGATATCGTTATACGGTATATGAACAATTGCGAATTGTCGATTTGTACTTCTTGATACATAAATTTGACAATGCAGTGCCACAGTTGTGCAAAATTTTACAGGAAGCAATAAAGATACATTTCTACCTTTACTAGTGTTCTCTAAACAAGACTGAAAAATGATACTGTGTAAAACCAAGGTATCTGCATTAATACATGTTTCTACATCAATTATAATCAAAACAAACATGTCATGTGATCGGCCTATTTGCAGCTTCATTCGTGTTTGGACAACCTATTAGTAATTTCATTTTCAGGACTTGAAATAACAAGCAATGGAAAGAAAATTTCAAAGGGCATTTTGTGGGTGGTGGGGGGGGAGCAGTTAATTCCTGTTCATGTACATGTGAAACAAAGCAAGCATATCTACATGTACCTCTAAAATTAAGGAGATTATGTCTCTCACATCCTGTTTTGCCTCCTCCCTCTTTTTTTTAATTGTGTAGAAACCACCTGTTTTTTTTTTTCCTTATTCATACATGTACTGATACAGAAAATGTGTTGTACATGTACTTTGTTTTGTGTATTGACATTTAGCTCTGTCTAGGCATTCTAGCACCACCGTCACAGCTCACAATAAATTTCTCAAACTCTACCTTATCACTCTCCTGGGTTGCCCCACCTTCTCTTGAGGTTTTAACTCCTCCCACCATATCCCATTACATACTTGGTAACAATGTCACCAACATTCCAAAGACCATCAGCAATCCAGCAGTATGCAAGCCTGCTATGCCTTGTAATTCATCACTTGATATAAATGACCCATCATTTATCATAAATACTGGAGAGCAAAATACAACCATCTTGGACTATAATGGTACAATCGAGTTTACATTCCTTGCTGTCAATGGAGCTGGAGATGGAAATGCAACTACATATACGTATGTTCATTCAAAGAAGACACTGTCAGGTTAGAATGCCACTTACATGTGTATGATACTGATGTATATATATATATATAGCTTACAGTATGTATGTGTCAAATATATTCATGCATTGTCTGATTAATGATGGAAATCTTCATATACATTGAGGACTTTATTGGCAATATAACATTTAATATGAGTGGGTTTTACAAATGTTCATGGTAAAATTAGGATACACATGTTGCGTACCATATGACTATATTATTTTGTATAGGTGATGTCACTACTCCAAGTCAAATTGCTCCAATAGGAGGAAATACATCTTATAATGCATCTAATACCACCAGTGGTACTGCTGCCATACCTACCTATGGTTAGTTGACTTTGGTACATGTACTTATTTATGCCTCAATTGTTTTCCAGTAGTAGTAATAATTGTATCAGCCGTATTAGTGGTTGCTATAGCTACAGCTGTTGTGGTACATATAATAGTCATGGTGATCAGAAGGAAAAAAAGTAAGTGAGAGCTCCAACATGGCATACATGACTTCAGTTATGTACTTGTCTTCATGAAGCTTCTGTGGTGATTACATCTAATAATACTCCACCTGCCAATAACATATATGTTCTATCTGATGCTGATATACAGTAAGTCATTACTGTCACATTGCATATCTTTGGCTGCGTCTAAACTGTTTCCATCATTTCAAGATTGGATAATGATCTGGATTTTGTTTATGTACAACACCTTGGAAGAAATAATGAGCACAATGGTTAAAATGAGTTACAGCTTATGAAGGTTAGAACATCCTTTCATCCACACATTCACATTCACACATGATTACATGTGTATTGCAAGTCGAGTCATGTTGGAGTGTGATAATTGAATGTATTGATTTTAAGTGCCATTCTAAAATTGATTTATGCCATAACACAAGATGATATCATTAAATTCAAACCACTTTCTTTTACTCATTGAGAGCATTATTTAAAAAATGATGTGAGTGCTGTAGTTATTAGACTCATTAAAGGAGCCCTAGGGTTAGTGTAAGAGAAACCTAGGGCCCTTGTGGTGAAATAGGATTAGTGAGAGCCCTGTGTGTGGCCTATGCATAGAAGCAGAAGGGGATATAGTGCAAGAATATGGCTTCCTAAATGTATATGGTGGAAACAGATTTAATTCATTTTTGTGCTTCAATTGGGTTTAATTTTATTCAATTGCCATATATCAATTGTGAATAAGCACTATCTAAAGTTTGTATGGCAATGATGTACTTCATCTGGCTGTGTCATTTATGGTCTGGGGATGTGATTAGCTCAATATCCATGTCTATGAACTTTTAGGATACAGATAGGATCTGCAACAGTAGCATGCCAAATATGTATGACACACAAGACATCTCATTCTAACATAGCCAGTCCAACACAATGGGGTTGTCTGCCCTTTGACATAGTTTACATACAACATACATTACACCCCTTCATCCTTATGGAACCAAAACACTCCTCTTGATTGTGACCCTTTTTTTACTTGGCTGGATGCTTATATAGAAGCCCTGGGAATGAATGTGACCAAATGCATGCTTACACTACTAATGCTGCAGTAACATAGTTGCTAGATGTAATGTTCTAAACAAGGAAGGGTGAGAGAGGAAGCTCAGAATCTGCAATAGTAAATGTCACCACCATCAGATCTGAACAACTCATTATGTATCATCATCCACACGTTATACTAATGATTTGACATATGAACGATATTCAAACGTTGGCATCCAAAAAGGTCATTTACCCTACATGGTATTTGGGGCATGCATGTTAAGATGTTTAACCATACGGCATCAAACAAATAAGTACAAAACTGCTCACCTTTGTCTAAATGTTATGACAATAAGCTAAATAATCTACTCAACAAAAACGGTTTTGGGTTGCGTTTAATACCTAATATGATATAATGGTACAAGATACAGTTTCAACCCATCAAATTTATATATTTCTTCTTTTTTAATCAGCAGGATGATCCATTTCTTACCAGTGGAGATCGTGAACCATCATCGGCACCTGACTTGTACTCCGAATCAGAGTTGTCACGAGATGCTGACATGTCCACCGCAGTACCAATATAGCTACGGCATTGTTTGTAATATATACATGTAGGCTTGCAAGAACAGATCGCTTCTCCCAAGTTGTATTGTTGTACATTATACGAGTTATTAAAATAGTTATAATGATTACATTAGGGTCTGCCGGGGGCCGAAAGTACACCACTTTGGAAAGTCATCGCGTTTGATGTTTTCATGCGATAAAATTCGCGCATCAACTCATGCGCAGTCGCTTCCTACCAATTCTTATGTGATTCCCCACAATTATTATAAGTGTGATTCCCCGTAATTTCTTTATATGAAGCTTATCTAATAAACTTATTCAATTTGCGTTACTAGTTACATTTAACAGTATACTGGCACGCAGTTCAGAACGTCGGGCATTGTAAGCGTAAAACGACCATGTGTGCGTGCTATAGGAAATACAGTACAGAAGTGCCGATTCATTCATAATTATTATTATATTAATGTACAATTAATAATCCGATTGGTATATTTTCCAGTATTCAACACCATTAGCGGTCCATTTGCAATCATAACTGATTTATTTACTCTCGTGATCGCTGTTCAAGTGGTAAGTATTGAAGGTGAGCCATATTAGTACGTATATTGTATACACCTCAAGCTGTACATCGAATAAGGAATAACTGTTTCTAGAGCTAGGGTATAATTAATTCCATCCATTACGAATACGATAATTTTACGAAAATCGTACTGAATCACTTAAGCTGCTTCAACCATGACGATCGAGAATGACAGTAGACAGTTAGGGACATCGCTAAGATAACGACGATCATATACAAATATATCATAATATATATTCCGCTTAACCGGCACCGCGGTTCCGTGAGAATCGAATGTTTATTTGGGGCGGTAATAACACGTAGATCAAAGTTATGTCTACGAAACAGCGCTACTTTGCTTCTTTGGATGCTTCTGGACGTCAAAGATACCTGGATAAGTTATGCCTGCTGGGACTTACAGTGGATAACGACTCGTATGCGGCAATTAATTCCAAGAACTTTGTACTGAAGCGATATGTGATTATGTCACTCTGGCCACCAGTTGAGTTGGAGCATATCTTCTGCTATTTTATTGATCACCCTGGAGTTTATACATGCATGCCAACAATTGCTACAATGCAAGCAGCTGAACGCCTATAACGTCTTTACAAACCGGTGAGTTTGTGCGAACCGTTGGAATTTGGGATCTGAATAACGCGAGCCAGTGTGTAATTTTGAAAGCTCTTGTGAATCCAAGCATGTGTAATCCAGATGAGGTTCACTGTGCTTGGATATCAACCAGAAAGACGAATAACAGTTTTTAACAACTCTGAATGCTTTGATGCCAAAATCAGCAATCTTGTCCTCGTGCACTGAGACCAAATCCTTAATGTTCTGGTGCCCCAGCTCCAGCTATTCATAGACTGCACCGGCTACGTTAATGAGCTTGCGGCATCCAAAATACAGGACCATAAGCATCTTGAACTCTGTGTGTGTCCTTTGCATAATGTGCAGCTATTCTTAATTCCCTGGCAACAGGTTCATTGACCTCCCCCACTCAAGAGATGGAGACTTTTAGCTTCATAACACTTTTCTGCAAGGATGCTGTCAACCACTGGCTGAGATGGGGACACAATACTTGTGCATGTGGAGAACAGCACTAAACTTTGAAGCAGTTATGTGACCCTTCAATGAGAAAACCACAACAAAAACTGTACCTGAAGTTTGGACACTGCTCCTCTCCAAGTAATCTGATTCATCTTGAGAAATTCTTCATGTGATGGCACTCTGCATAAATATCTTCCTTGCTTATGGTCCTGTATTTTTGATGTCGCAAGCTTATTAACATAGCCGGAATTGCTGGAACTGGGGCACCAGAACTTGAAAGGATTTGGTTGCATTGAGGACAAGATTGCTGATTTCTGTTTGGTATCAAAGCTTTCAGAGGTATATAAAACTGTTTGGATGTTGGGTACTCAGATGTAGTACATGCTGCCTTCACCAAAGCTGAAAGATATAAGGAGCAGGTATACACAATGAACAGTATAATGCATGAATGAATGTGTTCACCCCGCCATGCAGGTGCGTTGTGTTGTGCTGCCACCATATCTCCTGCCTTTCTGGTTGCTACCCAAGCACAGTGAGCCTCATCTGGATTACGCATGCTTGGATTCAAAATTACATACTGGCTCGCAGATCAATTCCAACGGTTCGCAAAAAAACCCACTAGTAACTGTAAAGAAGTTATAGGCATTCAGCTGCTTCCATTGTAGCAATTGTTGGCATATGCATGTATAAACTCCAGGGCGATCAATAAGATAGCAGAAAATGTGCCCCAACTCAACTGGGGGCCAGAGTGATATATCGTTTACAAATTTCTTGGAATTTATTGCCGCATATGGGACTATAATAATATTATGATAGGTCGTTATCCACTGAAAGTTCCAGCAGGCATAACGTATCCAGGTACCTTTGATGTCCAGAAGCACCCAAAGAAGCAAAGTAGCGCCATTTCATAGACATAACTTTGTTCCACATGTTATTACCGTTGCCACTGCAGTGAACCAGTGGGTGTGGTTTTACGCGACATGACGTGATTAGATTACTTCACATCTTTCTGTGAAAACTATCTATCATCTTTTAACACCAATCATCACACATTTACAGCATTTAATCACTGTTTCAATGAGACATATATACGTATACGAATCAGCATGCATGTATAATCGTGTTAAACGAGTTTTGTATAGCGTACTTAACGATGCGCCCACACACATATCATTTTTTTGCTGGGCGACCGGCAGTCTTGCTTGCTTGTCATACAGACTCGCAATTGTTTCCACTTCAAATTACATCCATTTATGTGTAAAAGTATTAAAAATGGATATCTGTAGAAAACCGCCAGCTTCTGGAGCTTCAATGCTGATAAATTAAAGATCAGATCGAGTATACTATACGTACAGGGCAAACAGTTAATTAAATGAAAAATATTAATCTAATTTAATTATTTCATCAGCATGTTTTTTTGCTGTTAGAACTTATAACAACAATTACCAGTTAATTAACTGATTGTGGTTAATTTTCCTTTATTGACAAACACCTTATGTATTGCCTCAACATCGGGTGTTACATGATATAACCCCACTTTCAAAGCATCATACTCAATGGTAAAATGTACTTCGGGCTTCTATGTGTTATAATCATGTGGTATAATACTAGTCGCAACATTCCAAATTCAAATGTATACTTTGACCACCAATAACTTAAGAATGAATCAGCTTCGTAAATATATAGTGATATGATTATTTAGAGTGATTTTTAAGGATGGTATTTGTATAAGAGCAAGTGTCAATCTCCTTGCGAGAAAATGAATCAGCAGAAATCATCCAAAAAGTTGCCAGTCACTTCATAATGTGGGATGAAATTTTAATGCAGTTACAAAGTTGGAGCTAGTTTTGGTTTTAATAGAATTTGGCAGAATAAAATAAAAGAAATGCACAAAAAGTGCTGATTGTATGATGATAACATTTTCATATCTTCTATTGTATGTACCCCATACTGTGTTAAGAAATGGATAAAACGATCACTTAAAATTGTAGTATATTTGCTTATTGTTAACAAATATTACATACACAAGTATAATAACCAAAGTTGAACGTAGGTTTTTTTTTCAGAAAATTAAAGGAAGTTACATGTGTTATACCACACTCAATCCCTTCATTATGGCTTACTGGTTAGATAATACATTTTAAAACAAATGAGTATTTCTACAGTTTTAATAAATCAGTATCCTTAGCTCCTGAGTGGTGAGATTATTGGATCATTACTACTTCGTTAATAGCCATCTACACAGACAGGAAAATTCTCCATGTTCTACCAACTGATGATACTTCTAAGGTTCATATTTGACACCAGTAAGTGTGCTGTGTCTTTTATCAATACCTGTGTGAGTATATGCTTCTTATTTTTAATAGAAACGGTATTTGAGACAAGATATAAAAATTTAATTAAGATAAATTTGGTGATGTAGGATTTGTGTACAGCTATTGAGCAAAAGACATTTGACATACAAAGACATATGACATACCATTTGACATACCTACATTTAGCAATTTCAGGCAGGTAGATTTAATGTATAGGTCTGTTTTTGTCTATTTGCTTCAGAAAGTGTACAGAGATGTACGTACTTTACCTTATTTACTCGAATCATTACTATGGAATTTTTTCAATATTAATTTGAGTTTACTGCTGGCAACAAGTCACCAAAAACAACCGACCTGTATTGTCATAGAGACATCTTTGTACTGCCTTTGTGGATTAATTCCAAATCGCCAATAACACCTCTAACAACCTTGTGACATATTTAAAAACCAGACCTCCTTTCTTGCAGTTAAGGATATCACAGTATTAGGACATCACAGAATTTGGATATTCATAATGTTTCCGCCCATGCTGTACATGTACAATGTATAATGATATGCAAATGCTACCTGTAGTTGGTGCTGATGGTATTATCATATCACCATCTACTGACTACATAACATTTGAGAACAATCCATCAACATTTAAATTCAACTGTTCTGGAAATGGAAGCTTTCTTTCCTGGATAGTGGATGGGCATACTGCTAGTACATCTTATGTACTCAACAAAAGAATATACCATACACCCCCTATCTCACCAGATGGACTTTCTGTATCCTCTCAGCTCATTGTTCCCACCACCAAAGCTAACAATAACATTACAGTGATCTGTATAATGCTGGATGCATTATATAACCATCAGTCAAGTGATCCAGTGAGACTCGTTCTTCAAGGTATTGTACAGAACTGTTATGTGATTGACTAACACATGAACAAGATACTATACCCCTAAAACTAACCAGCATTCTAGAATTTCGGTTTTGGTTTCATATTGCATGCAAGCATGCCAATTTTGCAGTAGGCTGCCCTCATCAGTAGTCTTACTGCATCCACCTTTCAATTCATCTATTCAGTCACAGCACACTGTACTACACACAACCTGCTGGTCTGTGGTACTTTATGTCACTACCAATACATTTCTAGGAATACTTGAAGCATTTTGTTTAAGTTGTTTGTTTACTGCTCCAAACCTTGAACCATCATTGCATGTGCCATTGCCCACACAAAAAACATGATTTTTCACTCACAATGACAGCCCACCTAATAATGTCATATCTTATAATATGTTACATCCCCTTCAAAATGATGCGTAAAATACATGTATTTGGTATTCCTTTTTATATACACTCATTCCAGGTATTCTAGCTGCTCCATACAACTTTTCAGTAGCCATGTCCAACACCACATTTGTGTTCTCCTGGGGTGCTCCATACTCTCTTGATGTCACTGACTGCTCCCCTGACATATTCTATTATAGTCTGTGTACCAACATCACCATAAATGGATGTAAGAATATCTCCAGTGATCCAGACTGCACCTTCCCCAGAACATGTACCACATCACTTGATTTTAATGGACTTTTAATCAATGGTTCCCAAAACATAACAACTATTGCTTGTGGTGGTCCAATTGAGTTCACACTTTATGCTGTCAATGGAGGTGGGAATGGGAATGTGACCACTGCAACTTATGTTGGAACAGAAAGAACTAAGACAGGTTAGTATACATGTACATGTATATTTAACTAAATCTTGCATGCCATGAGAGCTACAGTACATGTCAATATAACAGTACATGAAGTTTGTGCACTTTCACTACACATAAGAAATATTTAGCAAGTTGTTGCTTATGTGAACAAACTGCAACTGGCTTCATACAGGGTGTCCACGAATGAACGCAACGCTTTTGATTTTGAATAACTTTTGATAGGATGGAGCAAAAAATCTGGTATTTTGAAACAAAGTTGGTCGGTTTCCTCAAATTTTTTTCCAATAATTTAATTAAAACATTATTAATAATGCTAATTAATTTTAATAAGCACAACAAATTAACTGATTTAAAAGGTCGTCTGTGTTCAGGTATCGGTTGTGAAGCTTCGATCAAAATATTGGATTTTTTCCACCTACTAAACTGAAACTACGATCCACTGCCTATTTTTCTTCAACTTACAGTATCCATTGATGGTCCTACAACTACTCCCATTGGACACTACTATGAAACATCATCAAATGTCATTGGTAATATAAGAAGTAGTAGTGATAGTTATCAGTACTGTAAAAGTTCAATATTGTTTAATTACACAGTGTATGGAATTATATGTGGAACATCAGCAGTGTTGACATCAATTATTATGGGTGTGGTCTGTGTAGGTGTCTACATCAGATGTAAACATAAAGGTGCAGTGAGGGATTTGGTGCTGCACTCTAAATAATGCACACACTTCTTTAGGGAACATCAAAAGCACCCAAATTGAACTTGAACAGAACAATGCATATGAAGTGATTACCAAACTGTCATGTCCTTTGGATGAAGAGAACATGGAGCCATGTCCTGCATATGGAGTAGTACTGTGATCTGACTTAACCTAGCCTTGTACACTATACACAAAAGAATTGCATGCTCTGTGTAATACAAATGTAGGATGTGACCTGAAACTATATTGCCAACATGTAGGTACTCTCTCCACAAGTAATCATGCATTGTGTCGCAATGGTGGCTCACAACTATCTTTATTGTTAGAATAGCTTTTGTATTGTGCCTCATCAGCTGCAGTCACCTCGCAGACAGTGCATTTGACTCAGTGCCTCTGTAAAGCTCTCCTCCGTAAGTTTGTTAGGTGCACAGAACACGTAAATTACTTAATTTGTTAATTTCTTTACGCACATGTAAGGCCACACCAAATTAATCTATATAGTTTCTGGTCCCCGCCCGCATCCTTTTATCGGAAAACCAGTTTATTGTGACTATAACCATATTCATATACATAATCATATTCAATAGCTTCTCACATGACTGTAGTCTTATTTTTTTAGTAACCATTACAAGGATCGAAGCGTCCTACGTCAATCACATGCATCGAACCCTGTTTGAACACAAATTTTAACTGCATGAAAAGCGCTCTACTGATAGCGTACTATGATAAGTAGTAGTATGAACTATGAAAACAGCTGGACTTAGATACTACAATGCTGCATGCTAAGTTAACAAGTATAGCTATGCACTGCTGTCCCGTTGATGTTTGGAGCCCTCCAGCGCCCAACGCCATAGTAACAGTTTCTAGAATTCTAAAGCTGCAAAGCTTCTGGGTAGGCTTACAGCCCTCCCTCATACCCCCGCTAGGGAGGAATGGGTACCCGTCTCGACCACGCCCCCGCAAGACCCGCTCGAGCCTTCCTAGGAGAATAGAAACGGAAAAGGACAAAATAAAACAAGCTGTATATAGTACTGTTTTAGAATGTCTTAAAAGCAGGTGAAATTGAGCCATTTAGGTGAAATTGAGCCATTTAGCCGGAATAATGCAGTCCTAAAGTCCTAATCACCCGCCAATAAGATTCCTTGTTTCCCATTTCAATAGGACATACAAGGCATGCGTGCGGGCGGATCATTATTCCTTATTCATTATTATAAATTGATACATGCATTAAACACAAATCACAACCTACACCTTATGCAACGTCTTTAATATTAAAAACAGGTTGCCCTCACACAGTAAAAAGTTAAATGAAAACAAAGAAGCTCTTTGCGGAAGGATGCTCACAACCCCGGCCCACTAGACGATTCAATGCGCGCGCTAATTAAGCCCGGTCATGTAACGGAACGTTAGTTGGGCGTAGTCCGACCTTCGCGTATTGGCAATATGCGAAGGTCGGGCTACGCCCAAATAACGGAACGTGACGTCACGTCACGTAAATACCGTTTCTTCCAATTCTATTATCTATGCTGGTGCCCAACTCCGCTTTAACTAAATCTATCCAGGACTCTTTAGATGTGCTTGGAACTTTGGAAGACGTGGTCGAATAGAATCTAAGAAAAAATCGCGAAAGGAGTGTTCTGCTTCACTATTCCAAGGAAGTATTTTTCTAGACAAACACGCAACAGATACGTTCAAGATAGCCATTTTTTTATGTCTATGATTAATATAATGATGTTGCGTGAAACGTGATCTAATAATGAATGAAAACATGCGGTACCAAATAATGGTGCGGGCGGGAAATGGGAAACAAGGAATCTTATTGTAGTGGCGCGGGACTAATGTGGAGGACCAGAAACTAAAGATTAGTTTGGTGTGGCCTAAATGCGCCATGTAACACGTCCAAGTGATAATCTAATGTGTAAGAAATCTCAGCTTAGGATTTTAAATTAAATAGTATTTGTTAACCATAGATCTACTGATGTTACTCCGGTTAACATTTTGTTTATTATGTCTGATAACACGCTATAGTCAAAATTATCTTACAAAGCAACGAACGTACTCCCCGCGTCACATGGTAAGCTATGTATGTTCTGTGCACTATTCAGTAGTCAGTATATTTTTTCCCCACATACATGCACCTATATTTGAAAATGATTTCTTAACCACTTTGGCCTTGAGCTGGCACGTACGCGCGTGACGCGCCATGTATATATGTGATTGTAAGTGTTCTTCACTATATTAAAATATCAAATGACTGTTTGGATTCATGGGCATGACTGGTAGTATGCCCATATATAGGATGGGAGCATTGGCGGATCTGGGAATGGGGCTGAAGGGGGGGGGGGGGGGGGGGGGGGAGCGGTTATTTGGAAGGGCGGGGGTCTAACCCCTCGCCAGCAAGGGGGTATGGGGGAGCGCTGTAAGCAGTGCTGCCGCGATATGGTCTTTAGCCGATATAGTCTATATCGCGATGCATCGCAATTTGAGTAAAATATCGCGATATTCTATAGCGTTATTTAAGAATATTCATCAAGCAATTATTTCTCAATAACCACACAATTTTCATTCCTCTTAAGGCTGCGTTATTGTGGTGGCGACACAAGAACAAACACATAAAATGCTATAGGGCGCGGGATGGGGGAGGCCGGCCCGGGGGAAGGGGGGGGGGGGGGGGGGGGGGGGGCGGGGAGGGGGGGGAAAGATACCGGTATACCTGAATAGAGTGTTGCCACCTTGCCAAAGTGGTATAAGGAAGTATCTAGCTATCTTAGCCTCGACTGTACCTTTAGAAAGGGCTTGCTCCACGGCATGAGTTATACACCAGAAAAGAAATCATGCATGAAGTCACTTACTCGACCGGCTGGATAAATACGTGGCATAATATCACATGCAGGAAAAGAATTTAAGCCGACATGATTAAATCACTGCGTGATTGATATATGCTTTCCGATTACATAATGATTCAAAAACGATTTTGTGATCGTGTTGTAATTTTGCCACTATACAAGTACCCCCTGCATGCATCTTCCACATCGAAAAAAGACTCGTTTAAAAATATTATCTCCATAACCGTGAACTCTTCATACAATATTTCAGGAAATGATACATGTATAATATGAAAGAGGTACTTTTATTAGCGTTCGCGGTTACACGTTTAAATACTTACATGGGCGGCTGATTTTTATTTCGATGGGGACGGATAATTGCCAGTATGTATGTACGCAGCACCGCAGCGCAATTCGAATGTATGTGTGTGGCCCAACACTGGTTGCATCTGCTGAATGACTTTTCTTATCCGTATATCCCATGTACGTTTGTATCGCGATATGGCCAAAAATAAATAAATGCTCCCCCATCGGAGTCTGAGGCGGAGCCCTAGAAGCTTTCACATTTTCGCTTCAAACCCCGCTAAAATCAGCGTATTCGCAGCGCAATGATTTTTTCAAAAAGAATTTACATACGCGCGAAAGACAACGAAGTTTATTGCGACAATTGAGTCTCGTAACGGCCGTCAACAGGCGGCTGAGAATATTGGATATGCTCGCGTGAGCAAATCGTACTTCTCCTCTATATTAATTGTTGTTGGCCCGGGATGTATGTACAATCACCATTTGCACCTTTTACAGAACGGTGCACCTAATGGACCTTTTGCCTGTGACGTCACGCATGAATTTGGGGGGGGGGGGGGGGGGGGGGGGGGGGGGCAACTTAAAAAATAGCATAACTTCACCATCATAGCTCCTACATGCTTTTCCTTTTAAATTTTAATTAAGAAGTAAATTATCACACGTTTCATTTTTGTTGTATTTCACGATGGAGCTCTGTAAAGGATTTGTATGCAGAGAAACATTGCAGAAAATGAGACACGCGCAGTCGTGCTGTTCGATTTTTTTTTTGGGGGGGGGGGGCAACTTGTGAGCGCTGTAACATTTGCACCATAAATGGCGGCGAAGGTACTTCATTTTGGAATATAGTGAGGCATTCATTTTCACCATTCATTTTCGTAGTTGCTGAGTTTCTTCGTGAGGTTCCTATAAGGACTTATGTTGTGTCAAACACAACCAATTAATCTGTGACGAGAAGGCAAAAGGTCCATTAAACCTTTAGTGACGATCGGTAGACCATGTACATTTAAAGACTGAACCTTTGTTATTATTAATTATGATCGTGATTCAGTTAAGTTAGTATACAAGCTTTCGAAGAAACGAACAGATTAATAAAACGTTCGCGGTTATTAAATAAAATTTAATATCTCGAATTAATCATTGAAACACAAAAGGTGTGATGCGTGTGCGTTACGTACGGTATAGGTAGTGCGCGCGCATGCGCATCGTGTGTGTGTTTGGTGGGAGGGGGGGAGGCGTCAATTTTATGACAGGGGCGGCATTTAATATGAATGCCCCCCCCCCCCCCCCCCCCCCCCCCCGTTCCCCCCCAAGGCTACAGTGGTTTTCACCGAAAGAGGGGGGAAATGCAATAATGCACATTTTTTATAATATCTCATGAATGGTATATAATTGTATCATGCCAATTACTTAATTCAATTATTAATAACTTGTAAACAAAACAATGCACCATAGTAAACAACTGCTGGTCAGGTTGGATGTTCAAGGCTACAACTCTTCTATACTTTGCAGTTAAGTTACCAATTTTTTTTGTAAGTACCCAATACAGGTGAGTAGTACCGACAGAGTTGTATTGAGCTCTTAAAGTCTTACTCGCTGTGGAGATCGGTAGGAAAGTATCGCTTTTCAGAGGGAGGCGGGGTCTTCGTATGAATTCGGACAAATTAGTTTGACTTAAGGATTAAATTTAAAATTGACTTATTCTAAACTGATGAGAGGTCTCTGGGGTATCCATGCAATTTTTTGGCAGCTTGCTATAGGCATTAAACAATCCATGAAATGTTAAAAATCTTAACATTGAAAGCCATTTTTCACCCGTTTGTAGGACTTCTCCGTATATCATAGTAAACGTGTAGCACATAATCATGCGTTTGTACTATTCTATCAAGTATTCTACACGTAGAAATGCTTTTAAAAGTTACGTACAGTGCTTAAAAACGCAAATACTATGATTCTTTATTACATAGATATTTAAGTAAGGGGATTGGAAAACGCATCACGTGAGCGCATGACGCACTAGCATGCACCCTTAAACCAACGAAGACCGATCTAATCTATAATTTGTATAGTTTTTATTTTTAAAATGAACATATATAAAGTGAATTTTAAATAAATAATAAACATGCAATTTAAGACTGAAGTTTAGGAATTAAGAGATATTGGGCAACCCTTACATGTATGTGGATAAACTGCAACTAAAATCTGGCTAGAATTATATATCACTACAATCCTTGTTTTTTCATAGGATCTCAAACAACTTTTAATACAACAACTATATTAAACTTACAGTATCTATTGATAGTCCTACAACTGCTCCCATTGGCCACTACAACAAAACATCACCAAATGTCATTGGTAAGAAGTAGCCATGGGACATATAGTTATCATGTCAAAGTTCCTTCATGTGTATATACATTAACTTCTTTGGGTGCGTGTGTACACATTTGAATACACAGTGTATGGAGCTATATGTGAAACATCAGCAGTGTTGATATCAATGGTTATAGTCATGGTCTGTGTAGGTGTCTACATCAGATGTAAACATAAAGGTACAGTGATGGTTTTGGGGTTTTACTCTAAATAGTGCACACTTTTGTAGGAAACATTAAAAGCACCCAAATAGAACTTGAACAGAACAATGCATATGAAGTGATTAACAAACTGTCATGTCCTTTGGATGAAGAGAACATGGAACCATGTCCTGCATATAGAGTAGTGCTGTAATCTGACTTAACCTTGTGCACTTTACACAAAAAAATTGCATTCCTTGTGCAATGGTCATTCTTTTCTTTTAATTTACTCATAACGTGCTCCACCTATATTGTTCCCATTGATCAATCATTGCATCCTATAATGGTTACTTACACTATATTGTGAAAGTCCTCATTATCATTTTCACACAGGTAAATAATGCTAACTATTTCATTCTCTTAACAATTGAACTTTATCTCTAAAAGCCTATTAAGCTGAAATGCATTTATTCATATATTAGCCATTTATAGGATTTGAAGAGAATTCCTTGTTCCCTGCTTTTATCCAGTCCTACATACCTCCAGTTTTCTAATTTTCTAATAATGTTATTTTCCGGGTTTCTGTAGCACCTTAATGCATGCATAAATGTAACAATATATCCACAAAAGGGAGGTGTAGTACTTTTTCCATTTTACCCCTGTATCCTTGCTCTTATAAACACAACTATTGCATTTATATCCACCACCAATTTTGTCATTGAGAATGCTTTCTTGTAAATTAATAATGGGAAACTGGAAGTATGGTTATTAGAAAGCCCAGGCATCTTCTTGGTACACGGTGAGTCCACAATGACCACTGTTGAGATGACCACAGTATGAATTGTAGTAACAAATGGAGGTGGCCAGACATGGCACATAATCAGTACAGCATGCAGTGATAAGACATACAACCATTCATAGGCCACTAATGTTTAGGCTTGTGATCCTAGGCTTAAGACATACCATGTGATTCTAGACCACGTACTACTTTGTGTTAAGAGGAATGATTAACATTAAAGTCCCCATGCATCTTCCATTATGAGATGAGTTATTTACATTGCAAAAAGCACAGCTACAACTTAAGTATGAGCAAATCCTCATTAATTTAACATACATGTACAAGTCGTAGACATAAACGTTTGCACAACTAGGCAAGATACCTAAAGGATCATAATTACGAAGAACTGTGCACATTTTGGATGTACCTAGAAGCCAAATGTTTCTATAACAGCATTAAGCAATTCAGGGAAGTCCCGAAAAAGCTGTCTTTCACAACATCCTCAATTTGTTTGGTTTTTAACTTTGAATGATGCAAAACAAATTCAGAGCAGGACAATTGATAAACAGAAACATAACGAAAAGGAATTAGAACACCACACCCAGGACCACTGGTATGATATATCCTGCCATGTAGCTAGCAGCTGCAAAGTGTCACTAGTATTGCATTAGGACAAACATGATGTTGCTAGGCAGCGACATGGTTTCACAACAGCTGGAGCTAAACCTCAGTGTACATGTACATATACTTCAGTTATTGCATACTGTACATTCTATGTGTCCATGAAACCAGGAAAAAAAGTAATTCTATGTGAGGAAGTTGGGATTTGAAAGTGTAAAGATAAAGCTGCTTGAATTCTAAGATTTACCCAAATGTAGTAGGCCCTACTCAGCAATATTTTTGGATATTCTTGTTTCGTAGAATTTTTTTTCCAACAAGCTACATGTACATAAACACTATCATTTATGCAATTGAAGTAGTCCTGCTGTGTAAGAATGTGGCATGAATATTCCTCATATTTACCAACAAGCTAGATAAACACTATCATTTGAGCACACACATATGCAAGCAAATAACAGTACATGTTACAAAGAGAGCTGAACACAAAATGATGCAATAGGTGGAGGTGTGCAGGTACAAAGGTTGCTGAAATAGTCATCAAAAGTACCACTACGTACATATGTCATACGGAGCACCAGTTTGGGCTGATATCTGACACATAAAGACAAAACTATAGTCCACAATCTAGTATCTTCCATCTGGAATGGCTTAAAGCATTGGTCCCACCTGTTGACATGCAGAAGAAATACATTCAACATATATTGTATAAGGTACTGTCGGCCATGTCCATGTGACATTTGAGCTACATGTACCAACTGCATTATACACATGTACTGCACATTAAATGGACCCTTTGCATGAAAGATCGGAACAAATACCATGTCTGGCATAAAAACCTCAGTGTAATAAAATGGCAACACTTGGACTCATTCCTTTCCACTCAGACTCTTTTGCCGGCCACCGATCCAGTTCCTGATCAAACTAGTAAGCTTGACATTCACAGTCTGACATACCAAGATATACATGTATGATATCAGACTCTATCAAGCTTACTGTTGCCAGCATAGTTTGATCTTCAATGCAAAGGGTCCATTACATCCTTATAGGGATACATGTACTGTACACTACATTACCTCCTTAGGGATACATGTACTGTACACTACATTACCTTCTTAGGGATACATGTACTGTACACTACATTACCTCCTTAGGGATACATGTACTGTACACTACATTACCTCCTTAGGGATACATGTACTGTACACTACATTACCTCCTTAGGGATACATGTACTGTACACTACATTACCTCTTTAGGGATACATGTACTGTACACTACATTACCTCCTTAGGGATACATGTACTGTACACTGCATTACCTCCTTAGGGATACATGTACTGTACACTACATTACCTCCTTAGGGATACATGTACTGTACACTACATTACCTCCTTAGGGACATACGTACTGTACACTACATTACCTCCTTAGGGATACATGTACTGTACACTACATTATTTCCTTAGGGATACACTACATCATTTAACCCATTTCGAAGCTAAATTTGAAAATACGCTTCAATAACTATATCCCTACACTGTACGGTTACACACATCCATTCAGAGCGCGCGCGGACCATTCGAAGTAGTGGTATTCACACCTCAAAGGGTGTCGCAAGGGTTGGATTTCTTGGAGTCGATCACAGAAAAATTTTGAAAGATTTGTGAAGGCAGAGATCATATATATATATATATACAAGACCGTAGTAAGGTGGGGCTTAAGCCCCCCTAAATTTTGGGCCAGCATATTATTTATAAAAAGGATACACGTTGATGTTCTAATAAATTATATGGTAACGGTACCACAAACGGACATAAAAAAACCGATATTGGAAGCCGCCCGAAAGAGTGGTCAACCATCGATCGATGTCCATTTTAATTTGAGGTACGTCTCAAAGCAGCTTCCAGGAAGTTGAAAGATCATGATTTGTAATTTCCAAATGTTGGTCTTCCAACTTCAGCTGCTTCTTCTCGAGCCTGCACTACTGTGTCCCAAGTAGACACCAGCACTAGTAGTATGCCCCAACTCCAGCCTAAGAAAATTTTTTTCTCTGTCTTGCCAAAATTTGTTCCAAATTTTTGCGTAATACGTTTTTGCAAGTGTTCCAGTTGTTCTAGAGAACTATTAAACATCCTTATGTCATAAAATTGCAGGCATATCACTCTACTAACTTGTACAGGTTGAAGAGTTTCTAAAATGCATTCCCCCGAGCCGGAAATTTTATAGCGGCACGCCCCTTATAGCATATTAGCGCGCATGCCTCGACAGGGAATCACTATTTAGAAACTCTTCAACCTGTAGATATGCCTGCAATTTAATGATTTTTAATAGTTCTCTAGAAAAACTGGAACACTTGCAAAAACATATTACGCAAGAAATCTTGGCAAGACATAGAAACATTTTTCTTAGGGTATACAGTCATTTATCATCAAGCAGCAGTCTTTAAACTGGTGCATGATTTCACATGTGCTTATGTAAAGATGATACAGATATGTTAGACCTTCAATCAGTGGCAAATGACTTCGTAAGCCATAATTCAAGCCGCCACACTGTATTTGGAACATTTGTTTAATGCATACTGCACAGAATGTATACATTTTAGTGTACTTATGCATCATATTACGTGACTCCCCCCCCCCCCCCCCCCCCCCCCGGTGTAGGTAACTGCCTAAGTGACGTTGGAGCTATCAATCAATATATTTTTCTTTGACAAATCAATAATGGTTTTTTTTGTCCGTGGGATTAACGCAAAACTGTGCACGAATTTTCTGTGTGGGATAAAAGCTGGTTAGCTATCGATTCTTTAGCCAAGTTCTCATCGTGCAAAATAGTTGTACGGTGTGACGCCGTTTATTTGGGTTTGAACAAGCCAGTAAGTGGTTGTTTCATGAATTACAACACCATGCTTTTGTGGGGAGTTTCGTCTTACCGTAAGCTTTATTTTTATTTTTTACAGAATCTGTCCACATCTGACTGGGTCACAGCCTCTTTCACTGCCCCTACATGTATCTGCCTCTGTCACTCCCACCCTTATCTACCTCAGTTAGTCACTTCCCTTTGGTATCTGCCTCCTGTAAGTAACTGAAGAGAATGAACTTACAGGCCTAGGATCATTTACATAGGCAACAGATGGGGAGGCAGATAGGGGTAGTGATAGAGGCAGATAGGGGTAGTGATAGAGGCAGATAGGGGCAGTGATAGAGGCAGATAGGGGTAGTGATAGAGGCAGATAGGGGTAGTGATAGAGGCAGATAGGGCAGTGATAGAGGCAGATAGGGGTAGTGATAGAGGCAGATAGAGGGGCAGTGACAGAGGCAGAGGGGGCAGTGATAGAGGCAGAGGGGGCAGTGATAGAGGCAGAGGGGGCAGTGATAGAGGCAGATAGGGGTAGTGATAGAGGCAGAGGGGGCAGTGATAGAGGCAGAGGGGGCAGTGATAGAGGCAGAGGGGGCAGTGATAAAGGCAGAGGGGGCAGTGATAGAGGCAGAGGGGGCAGTTATAGAGGGAGAGGGGGCAGTTATAGAGGCAGAGGGGGCAGTGATAGAGGCAGAGGGGGCAGTGACAGAGGCAGAGGGGGCAGTGATAGAGGCAGATAGGAAGGCAGATAGGGTCTCTAGTATCAATGCAGCAGAGTCAAGACAATGGAGTGGCTGTAAAATTGGCGGATATGTCAGGGATTGTGAAACTGTGGATTACTGTTTAGGGTATTTTCATTAGCCAGTGCCTGGGATTGAGCATGCAGTACAGGAATGTTACTATAAGACACTTAAAAAATCACTTAAACTCCCTAAATGCATGTGTTGTTTGAAGTCAGCCTGTCCCTGTCTATTAACTTGTACAGACCAATTGTAATCCTTGCATATACTTCAGTTGCTGGGCCTACCAGAGATAATTCTATATATTATCTCTGGGCCTACCAGCACTTACATGCGTGATACTGGGTGTTAATTATTCGAGTTTCCAATTAATCTCCTACTCTATTATCTATGGTGCGGCAAACGACATACCAGGGGCGGCGGAAGGGGAGGGGGGGGGGGGGGGCCGGGGTGGGCCATAGTCCCTCCAAATATTAATATGGGGGGGGGGGGGGGGGGGGGGGGGCTGAGCCCCCCCCCATGTCATGAATAGAAGAGCGGTTTGCATGGGCTACACCATGCATGTACACGTACGTACGTACGTACGGTAGACTCGCAAGCGCCCGGCATGCCACCTACGCAAATATGGTTTTACAAAAGTGTTGTGTTATCATAACACAAGCCTGGGTTAAGAAAGCGTGTCGCCGCTTACTTGAATTTAATTCATAAATCACACCATCATATGATGTCAACCTAGCAACCGCGATGTCGTATCCTACATGTGTATTGATATCAACCGTGATTGATGATTCAATAGGATCAAACCAAAACATAGTTAGTTCACCTACAAGTATACTCCAAAAAAATAATATATAAATTAGCTCATACCATGCATGGTAGAACTTAGGCGTAAGCTAGTCTTCCCCTATTCAATCATACGTACGCTGAGGCGGCTGAGCTCTTAAAACCATACTTAAGTGCGTGGCACTGGCGATCGGCGAGAACCGGTTGTGGTTCTGCATTTTATTACATGTATCATGCATTCATATTATTATATAACTTTGTAATTTAACTTAAAAAGATGTACAGGCGCTTGGATTTTCCATGTGTGTGATGCATGGTCAGAACCCACCTCGAAAAGAAACCATGCGCCGCGACAGCATGCATCGAGGAAGTATATTGCGATGTATATACGTAGCGGTCAAATTAAGCGGCAATATCGCCGTCCATGTCATTTTTTTAATCTGCGATATTGGGGAAGCACGGTTGTTCAATTCCATTGAAACATTAGGTTTAGAAAAGAAATATTGAATCATCCCTTAGCGTTTGGTGCTAATCACGTGCTCGGCCCGCGCTTCCACAAGAAACTGTGGCCTTCGTCAGCGGCCTACCTCAAAAGAACACCTCTCAGAAAGTATGGATTTCCCACGACCTCCAGCAAAAAACACCGAAAAAAAACAACGTGGAAGGTATAGCTAAGGCATGTGTGTACCGTTTTTGTGTGTAGGCTAATCGAGAACGATAATTTTTGTTAAGTTACACACGAACAAAACTAACCATTGTTTTAGCAAACCTCAACTAGTGCGCGGTGCAAATCTCAACTAGTGCGCTGTGCACGGTGCAAACCTCAACTAGTGCGCGGTGCAAACTTCAAGTAGTGCGTGGCGCAACTAGTCTCGTACCCAGACCCAGATTTTCACAGTTGCGCGGATGGATTACATCACCGCTACGTGAAAAGTGAGTGTTCAGATGCTGGAAGTTTGCATTCCTACGGTTCAGGCAGACTAAACACACACAATTGAAGCGATGAACCTTCTGGTGCAATATTAGTTCATCAAAAGCCAACGGTAGAACGGCGTAACATAACGACTCGCCGTAGCCCGTTGGAAAACTGACAAATGCATTGCGCCCACTCAAAACATGTACTACGCTTCTTAGCTGCTCTTCTTTGAACTTCGAATACCCCACTCCATTTGCGTCGGTAATTGCTAATTGATCGCACGATTATAACAGAAGTATGCAATTACCGCATAACTCGAATCTGATTGGTTCCCCAACATTCTGGGGAAGCTGGACAGAAATGAGTATAGGACTTTACCAGACCCACTTTTCACGTAGCGGTGATGTAATCCATCCGCGCAACTGTGAAAATCTGGGTCTGGGTACGAGACTATGGCGCAACTGCCTTAGTGCGCGACCTACCGGGCCACCGTACTTGTCATTCATGGTGTGGTACTGGTGGGAACTTTGCATCGATTGACTCAGCCCCAAGTAGGCAAAATCCTGTAGTGTATGGGGCTTTAAAAGTAGTGTTAACTAAGAAGAAAAAAATAGTTGACAAACTTTACTGTTCTACCGGTATAGGGACTTGCAAGAGGCACTCATCAGGAGAACTGCTAGAAACGTCTCTCCTCAATATATCAGCTGCCATATGCATTTCACTTCTGGCTGGAGAACTGCTCCATTCAAGAACGTCCAATGCAGTGGCTGCGCAGTGAAGCATCACACCACTCATTAGCAGCATGCAGTATCAATTCTAGAGCACATTTTGCTTCTGAGGGAGACATGAGCTTTTCTAAGTGGCAGCATGGATGCAATGTTTCACTTCTGGTTGGAGAACTGCTCCATTCAAGAAGTCCAGGCTATGATGCATTTAGCACAAATGAATGCATTGCATTAGGAACTCTACTGGCTGTGAGAGGAGTTCCAAACACAGAGGACATTCTAGCTTGCTTATACAACACAATTCGTGCCATTGGGGGCCTAGGACAATCAGGACGGTGTGTACAGTGATGGGCCAATTACATGTATGTATCTGATAAGTGTGCTTGGCCATTCCGCCCGGTTGACGGGTTTGATGTTTTCGTCTGTCATATATGAAAAGTATATGCAATTTTATATAATTGTGCATGCACACCTTTCATAATGTTACTTGTACCTTACACTCCTGAGCTTGGTAAGCTATCCACTGGAATGAGGCAACTTGTTGTTTTTTTTTGGAACACGCTTCATTTTTGCTCAACACTGTTGTCTGCATTTACACAACATTTTGTGGGTGTGTAGCTGGTACATCATTGTTTATGTTAGCTTATACTGAGCTAAGAAGGTGTTCTGCCACCTCCTTACACTGATATACAGTGTACCCTCCTACGATGGTCAACCACTTACATGTATTTCCCACACATTCTACCAAGTTGCTTGATGCGGCGCGGTAATCCATCATTTGCCCACATTAAGTTGCAAGCGTGTCATTTATTCATGAAAATGCAAATATCACAGCAAGAGAAAAATCATCGTTATCGTCTTTTGGTATACATAGCCTTGTGCCCCCATCATTTCTCTTTACGAAAATTTCAAACTTGCCCTGAGTTCTTAGAGGAGCTGCCCGTACAACGTCCAAAAACTGAAGGTCATATTCCGCACATAATTTCATAACTTCCTTGTGTACTGACATTAGACGACATGAGATCAACACATGCAGACATATTTTAGAAGAGGAATGTTAGAAGATGTGGAAACTATACTTGGTTTTTTATTAGAGTGTAAATACAATACGACAAAGACCTCTGAAAAGTTACGATGAAACGACTGCGATAATGAGCTCATAAAAAGTTGTGTTAAGAACCCGTACCGTATGTTCTTAATACGCAACCTAGTTTCCAACTCCAAACAACCGTGGAAGAGGTTTCCGCGTTGTTTTGGATGTCTCATAACCCATAGAAACCAATTTCATTGGGGATAAAAATCAACGCGGTACGAAATTATAAGTCCTATAAAGTGAAAATAATTAACATGTCTATTAGTACATTGACCGCTTCATCGCAATATACTTTCTCGATGCAGTGCATGATATGATATTCATATGCATGAAAAAATTATCGGACGTTCATTTTAGCCCGTCCCCCCCCCCCCCCCCCCCCCCAAATGATTACCTTCCGCCGCCCCTGCATACTCATATACATATAAGTTACAACAATAGTTGGTAGATGGACGCGTAACCTCATCCCACTGATCCCAGGC
The DNA here is from genome assembly GCA_949361645.1 of Spongilla lacustris. Classification (NCBI taxonomy): domain Eukaryota; kingdom Metazoa; phylum Porifera; class Demospongiae; order Spongillida; family Spongillidae; genus Spongilla; species Spongilla lacustris. The sequence continues at coordinate 8,513,636 of OX442417.1, forward strand.
CCTATTTTTATATATATTAAAGTTAACGGGGCGAAAAAAATAATAACCAATTACGATTATTTTTAGATCTGGTAATTTTTCCCATTTTTTCCATAAGCAATTCATTTGATCATGGTTGGGAGTCCGATTGTCTTTTAACATGTCACTTGTGTTTAGGTGGGCCAAATGAAGAACAGGACTTTTTAAAGGTAAATAAGGACGTTTAGTTAAGTATGAAAGAATTCGATTGATTTATTTAAATACATGTACATATATGTGGTTACATACCTAACAAGCTTTAAGTCTACTTATTAATTATTTCATTCTGAGAACTAGGGATAAGGATACTGATCTACATACATGTACATGAAGAGATATACTAACCTTTACTTGATTTAATTGTGACTCCTTACAACCATTTTGCACATTATTTCTTCGAAGGTGTTGTACATATACAAAATCTGGATCATTATCCAATCTTGAAATGATAGGAACGGTTAATACAAGCACCAAAAGATATGCAATGTGATAGCAATGACTTACTGTATAACATCAGATGATAGAACATATATGTTATTGGCAGGTGGAGTATTATTAGATGTAATCACCACAGAAGCTTCATGAAGACAAGTACATAACTGAAGTCATGAATGCCATGTTGGAGGTCTCACTTTTTTTCCTTCTGATAACCATGAATATTATAAATAGCACAACAGCTGTAGCTATAGTGACCACTGCTGCAGCTGGTACAATTATTATTATTAAGGCATAAATAAGAACACCATACTACCAAAGTTAACGAACCATTAGTAGGTATTGTAATAGTAGTAATGATACCACCAGCAGCATTATTTTCTGCTGTTGGGGCACTTAGACTTGGAGTAGTTGCATGCATCACCTATAGATGTACATCAGTATTAGACATAATGGATATGTACACATGCAATTTTGTAAAGGACACATATTTACATGTATGTGTACTGTACAATGTACATGGATGCATAAACCATATATTTGTATATACACATACTGTACCATGCTGCTAATTAATGTATAAAAAAGATTCATCTTAATTCATCTAACTGGTCAGTGTCTTCTATGAATGTACATAAGTACATGTAGTTGCATTTCCATCTCCAGCTCCATTGACAGCAAAGAATGTAAACTGAATTGTACTATCATAGTCCAAGATGGTTGTATTTGCTCTCCAGTATTTATTATAAATGATGGGTCATTTATATCAAGTGATGAATTACAAGGCATATCAGGCTTGCATACTGCTGGATTACTGATGGTCTTTGGAATGTTGGTGACATTGTTATCAAGTATGTAATGGGATATGGTGGGAGGAGTCGAAACGTCAAAAGAAAATTGAGCAAACCAAGGGACCGGAGAGGACTCATCGAAGTTTTTGTACTTGTGTGGGTCGCTCGCTATATACCGTATTGGTAAGTAAGATAACTATTGTATATATATATATATATTGACCGTTGTATTTCGTACTTTGTAGCGTGCGTGGAAAACTGCGCTATAGAGCGTATGCCCGATATATAGAAGAGAATGCACAGGTAAGACAAAAGTTTGGATCCTTTATATCGTTAACAGGCTGTTTCATTGATCTTTGCAGGACAAAATCGTAAGTCATTGATCAAACTATTTCCCACATGCTGCATGCAGAAGGTTTAAAAAGTAAGTTGCTTACAGAGTGACAACCTGCCCCATGCAGCAGCATGCACAATCCGCTCTCAGCAAATTAAAGAGGTCAGGCAAAACAGCAAATTAACATGATATGGCAAGATTTAGTTGTAGGCAGCTACGTTAATATCTAGCTTTTCTCTCATTTAGCATCTCTGGCCGAGGAGCATAAACAAGAGGCGAAGGCAAACATGCTGGAAGCGAGTTGCCACGCGGGCACAAAGAGGAGCACAGAAAGAAAAAAAAGGGGGGGGGGGGGGGGGGGAAATAGAAGACACATTTGCCAATGCTCAGCCACTTCGACTGAGCTGGAAAAGACCGAGAGCTTACATCTGTTATACCTGATTTCATCTGTACTGTATTCATTTTGATATCACACAAGATAACTTGCAATGTTACTATAAATGGTTATGGGACAATATGCGGTGATAAACGGAAGGCATGCATTAAAAACTGTGCTCAAGCATTACGGAGTTATACTGGTTGATTAAAGGCTCTACCAACAAAAAAAAAAAAGGCTTGTTTTACACCCGTTACATGTATTATTGTATATGCGCTTTTACTCATGTTATTCTCGCGGTTGTATGAATGTGCTATCCACCGGCCAAAATTACACCCGAGAGGAAGTCAGCTTCCTTCCACAGGTTATCCACCGGTGTAAGCAGCATGTTAAGATTCACGTAAAACACGTGTATAAATTAAAAGCAATATACATGCATCATACATAGCTGGAAAACGTCTTTTTGGCACTGTGAGAAGAAATGTTTCTTTTAGAGTTAAAATGTAATGTGCATCTACTGGATGGTACATCAAATAAGATTAGAAGTACATTAAAAGTATATGACAATGACAATGCGATACAAAGTCGCACATTTGGCAGTGATTGCGTGGCAAATGTTATATATGGACTAACCAAAATGTGGTTTAAACAGGGCACAGGAGACTCAAGTGGCTTTAAAAGCACTTTTGGTGTTGTGAAAATATACTAAGTCAGGGACTGTTATTCAATATGTAGGAAATCGATTCAAAGTTTTATTTAATTTGGCTGGTAAAAATTTTTTAACATAAAAGAGAGATTATTGCATTATCTGCAAAATATATGTTTACTGCAAAAACAGTTTGAAGTCTAGCTTAATTAATGATTTACAGAATAAATCGATAATGCTTCAGCTAAGAGTACTAGGATTGATTGGAAAATTCATCACTGGGCCTTGGATGAAGATATTTTACATTAATAGTAAATGTAAGGCTAACCTTGAAATGGTTCCCATGATTAAGATGTGCACAATAACATTGCGGGACCTGACACTGAAGCCAACTTTCTTTCTAACTGCAACATCCAATGTCTTTGGAGAGAAGCTAAGTGAAGAGGATGAGGCTCTATTGTGTTTGCAAGCACAATTATCAAGTGATGAGGAATCCCAATTTCATGATGTTATGAGCGTGGCTGTAAGAAGCACTCTAGAAGTTCTTGAGCATCACCTGTGGAGCCATACTTGCATGGTTCTCTCAATAACCCATCAAAAGATGTGCCAGTAAGAAGTCAAGCCGCTCCAGTGCATAATATGCTATCTGAACAGCCCCTCGTCTTGTCGATTACCATGTTTGGCATGCACCTAACGTTTATATATATATATAATTATATATATATATATATATAGGCTTCATTGATGGGAAGATGAAATGTACAAAGAATCAAACACTGATCTGGCTTCAGGGCAAAGCTGATGAAATTCAAGAAAAACTTATGTTATTTAAAGAAAGCAAGATTTACATGGCAACAAAGAAAAGCCAATGATGAACTGAGAATACAAATTCAACATTATAGACTTCAAGAAGAGCGAGGTAAGCAAGGTAAAGTTTCTAGAGGCGAAACTGAAAAATAAAGTAAAGTCTATACTTGCTAATGAATGCAAAATAGAAAAAACATTTCCTCAAATCTCAACAGACAAATTGGAATAGTTGTTAAAAACCCTTCATTGTTACTAGGTAAATACATAGAGCAGGAGTGGAACATGTCACCTGGAATGAACAAAAAATTTAATGGAAAAGTGCTGTTTGTAATGAACAGTAAACGAGGTACTAATTTGGGCGATTCATGTAAATGCAGTTACCACTCCGGTCAACTTGTTTAATGTAGTGTATTGTATTCTAATACAGACACCAGTGTTGAATGTATGAACATGGTATACGTACATCTAATAATGCCTACGATACACCATGCGCGTGAATAATTAATGTTTAATTGGCTCTGGATTGTACTGTACCAATGTGCTTCATGTACAGAGAGAGTCAGTACTACAACCCTTGTACATAAAATTAAAAGGAAGCCACCCCCTTGCCGGCCTACGGGCGTACGGTACCGTGCCGACTAGCTGCCAAGCCAGCCATCAGCCAGCATGCACAGTTGCAACAACCGTGCTACACCGGTATATACGGCACTGCTCGATTGTGGTAGCTAGATGCATGCATGGCAATTGAACGAACTTGTTTGCATAGTATTAAAATCAACATGGACGCCCCCAGCTTTTCAGTTTTGGAAGGGGGGGAGGGGGGGGGGGGCGGGGGCGGATGAAGGCGAGGGGCGCCGGTGGACGGGGCCGCCCCGGGGAGGGAGCGGGAGGGGGGCACCCCTCCCGCTCAGAAAGGGCGTATGGGGGAGCGCTGTAAGCTCCCCCATCGGGGTCTGGGGCGGAGCCCCAGAAGCCAACGCTTTTTGCGTTGAAAGACTCCGAAAACTACGCAAGAAAAGCGAGGCCTTTGAAGATTAAAGCGGTACCGTACAAATTGGGTACAATGTAAGAAAAAGGTTACTACAGCTTTGGTAGCTGGTAGGTGAATCCTGGGAATTTTAATGCTAGCAAAATTAATGATTACTATATAACATATGTACCCAATTACCCCCCCCCCCCCCCCCCCCCCCTCGTATTAAACTCGCAGCTTCAACCGACAGCGATTAAAAGCTCAGCTTCTATACGTTCGACGCGCCGATCTTTTCCAAATGCGTATTCATTCTTATAATTGGCCTCTGGAACCCCCTTCTCCCTTTCCAGCGCGGCACTATTGTTTCGTGTCTGTGCACTGGTACGCAGGATATCAGGACGGTAGTGGGTCCTATGTAGGATTGGCTTCGTGGGCGTGGCTTTCGATCGAGCGTTTTAAAACGGTAACGAAGCGTTGCCTTTACTCGCCAGCTCGCATATAACACAAATATGACAGATATGCATATATAACGTGAGCTTCGCTAAACAGTGCCGTTTACTTGGAGTGACAAGTCGGTACCAACATTCCGCCATTTAATGTTTGTTCTCCTCCTCCTCCTCCTCCTCCTCCTCCTCCTCCTCCTCCTCCTCCTCCTCCTCCTCCTCCTCCTCCTCCTCCTCCTCCTCCTCCTCTTCCTCCTCCTCCTCCTTCCGTTCATCACGTATAACTCGCGACAGGAGCGTCGTAAGAAGACGAGATTAGCTTCAAAAATTAGCATTTTATTTTCAAACTTGCCCTTTCATACAAATAATACCTACAGTTGTTAGCTGGTGATGAAATGCCGTGAAATGACCCAAGCAGGTGCAATTTATTATCGATGAAAATTGTTGGTTGCCTAGCAGTATGCAATATGACGCCAACGCGTCGTAATTTACTGTTGCCAGGCTACGCAAAATTGTAAGCAGCTGCAGCACGTTTACAGCAGGCGGTTCTAATTCAGCAAAGGTGACCAAGCCAAACAAAACGGCTCGCTAACAAAGAGAACACTGAGTTTAAGATATCCGAAAAACAAAGGTAGGCCTATCAATAAAATTAAAAAGAGGCCTATATACTCAGATTAACTGATACTAATAAGAGGAATCTAAGCATTGCAACGAATACACTAAGCCATATATAATATTGACTGAACACTCCTGGCAGAGATAAAAAATTAGGGGAACAAGTAAATCAAAAACTTCTCTATCGAGAAAGTTAGGATTGGTGGTGCAAAAAGCAAAGAAACAAGGTACAGTATGTTAAAGTGAGGTTTGGTAGTATTCTACAACTATAACAGTCCTACATTTGCAAATAGGCTTCTTTATTTGCAAATTCAGGACTGTGAGTTGTAGTATACTACCAAACCTCACTTTAACATACTGTACCTTGTTTCCTTGCTTTTTGCACCACCAATCCTACATACCACCAATCACTTTCTCGATAGAGAAGTTTTTGATTTACTTGTTCATAATATTAATGACCACCAATTTTGCTGGTTAATTTACATTAGATCGCGAGATTGCACTACAAGACGTAACAATAGTAGCCCGTTGTTGCCTCTACACTTTACACGGCAATTCGCAATTTTCGATGCCATCGTAAGTACGTAGTAATACTATAAGTTGAACAAGGGGTGGGGTGGGGGGGGGGGGTCCATGGCCCCCCCTGCCCCCACCCCCCCCCCCCCCACCCCCCTGGGGACGCCCATGATGGCGGAAACAAACAGCCGATATAGATTTGAGGAGAAGCATCGAGGAAGCGCCAGATATAACAGTAGAAAGAATAATAATAATATACAGATACTTTTAAAAAATTCAGCGCTCATCGTAATCGGGGTTCCAGGAATGGCCATGCATCAGGTGAGACGTAGGGTTAAAAGCCACAGGTAGGCACTGCGGAATCCTTGATTTTGGACCGTAAAATCCTAGACGTCAGAAGAAAATTTTTCTGTTTGCAATTTTAAAAATATTTGTTGACACCATTTGGTAAAAACGATCTGGTAGCTTCATTGTGCTTCGTTGTGGCTTACTATGCATTAAGAACGACTGCCGAATGCGTGAGCAATAGACCAGACTAGTTTTTAAGTTTTAAAACACGCACCGTATTTATTAAGTGTTGTTCAAATCGAATATAGTTTTCTGGCCACGATTTTCGACTCCTAAACGCTGCGTCCCCTCCACGGTAGGTATTCTCCCCTCTAGATAATTCATCCTTCTATCTTTCTACGAAGTTTCATAAAGATTTGACGAAGCGCAGGGTACCTTCTACGATGCGCCAGTTACTGAACATCTTTGGACCGATACATCAAATGGCACTATACACCAGGATCTACAGAAACATCATTTTTTATAACTTAGATCATAACTTTTGGGTTTGGATCACTAAAAATGTCGGAATTCCTATCTGACACTGAATTTTCAGGGTCAAAACATAAAGGTATCTTCAGGTTAAGGTTTTTGGCTTACAACTCAACAAATAGTTCGACTTAAGAGCTCCTTTTTGTTTTGCCAGATAGCTCATTATAGTAGCTATATATATGGAATGTTTGAACTCTTAACTCCAATTCGTTGTGAAGTTAGGATTGCTTTTATAAGGTTTTTGATATGAGTGCTGCTTAGCATCATTACGGCCGAATTAATTCGACTTAAGAGATGAAAATCATGTCATACTATTCGGAGGTCCCTAAAGTAACCATATAATTTTTAATAATTTATTGGACATTTGTTAACCATACTAAACATTGCTATAAAGGCAGAAAAGCTTCTAATTTAAGAAATTGTATTTAATGTTAGGATTCTTCAGTAAATGTATTTGATTACGTGACGTCACTGAGGGTGTGCGTACTACAGATAGCCAGTTATCCGCGTCAAACGCCACGGGTTCTTTTCAGAAATCAGAACCAATGCAGCTTGACATCCCAGAGGGACCATTCTGGAACAAGAGCCACGAGCCTAATCCGAAAGCGCGTGATATGACGGGTCTATTAGTGGAAGATCTCAGAGAGGAGGCAAAAGCATGGTGCTTGCAGAACTCGTTAAACGAATCAGAATTTCAGCTGACGCTTACGACATAGATTGTAGCAATATAATATAATTATATACATGCATATATAATCAACAATGTTGATGTCAACCGAACAGCTAGCCATAGCTGCACTTGTACTGCAACGAGTACAATAGTCAGCCAGGTGAGGGCCTTTATACATAGTATGCCACCATTAAAATATGTTCTACTATGGTTTTCAAGTGTAGCTGTGAATGTTAGAATCTTAGAGTTATACTGAGACATTATAGCCTCATAAGATGACTATACATCTTGCAAAAAATATATATGTATACTATGACAATTCCACAGGAGCAGCAAACCTTCATTTCCAGAGTATTTACTAATTTAACTTCTCTGCAAGGTGCATGTAAATTCACCAACGTACTATACGATGGGCAGATAACCCATAAAGCAAGTTACCAAACTAAAAATGAAATATTGAATGATGGATGAATCTGAAGAATAAGGAATTGATGGTCATTGACATGCTCATGGACTATTTATTGGTGATTTAGTGTTTGTGGCCAATGAAAATAATATTCTTCTATGCTAAATGATATTGTGCTCAAGTGTATGCATGCTAGTCAGTTTTTTGTTCACAATTTGAAAATATACATGTAATGAATTTTAGTTAAAACCCTTCTAAAAGTCTTAACAAAGTCAGAACCACTTATATGCAATGTTTGGAATTAATATCTTACGGAATGGCAAGGTTATGCTTTATTGTTCTTCAACCGTCACAGTTTTTATTGCGATTACGCATTGACCGCTGTACAAAAAAAGTTGTCACTTTGGCGCTACATATCTCCGGTGCTAAATATGCTACGGTGACGCATAAAGTACTGTTAAACGCAGCTTTTTTTGCTCTTTCTAACGATAATAATATTATAATCTTTTGAGCATTTTAAAAAAAATTCCGCAGTGCCTACCACAGGTACGGGGGCTTAACCCTACGCCACAATACGATACCAGTGCAACTGGAAGGCTGTAAACGAAATCAATTGGTGTACAACAAGATCGGTAATGAGGCAATTTGAAGTGAATTGGATGGCCATTGCCATAATATTGTGTATGACGTTACGAGAAAAACGAGAAACCTTAATTTAATAATTGCTCTTCTGTGCATCCGATACCTCCTTTTCTCGATTGCAAGGATCGATGTAAACAAGTCATCCATCTCTATTCCAGGTAATATATATATAATTGTAGCTAATTGCTTTTTCGAAACCTATGAACGCCGGTTACTCGATAGTCGTGCGGTATACCGTGCCATGCCGAGCTGTGTGCTGCCTTTTCAATGAGGCTCTTACAAATAAATGTTTCCGCAGAGCGTGCAGATTCAAAGTACAAGAAGCAGTAGTATAAATACAATTGCATACAGGTGTATGGCAAAGCCATACAACTGGCTACAACATCATAACTTTCATAAGTACGGTACATGCATATGCATGCATATTGATCCATTCACAACATGCTAACACATGACGGCTTTTATTTTTATTACAGCAGATTCCATACAAGAATGAGTAGTTCTTCGATTATGCTTTTCCTGGCATGTAAAAACAAAAATTCGAACACCATGTCAGCCCGGTAAATGGTTGGACATATGCAGGCTTTGGACTGATGGGGGAACCGTCTGTCCTTCTCTCTTTTACGATCTTCCATACAATGTATCAGAGGAGCGCGATCAAATCAAGGACATGCTATACACCTCCCAGCCTCTATTGAAGTGACAGTCAGTGAATCTCTGATACCTTTGGTGTAGCATGATTAACAAAAACGTTCCAATGTTCCTCTATTGTGGTGTATGTACATGTATGTATATATGTAGTATTAAAATTAAAATTAACTTATCAAAAAAAAAAAAAAAAAAAAAAAAAAAAAAAAAAAAGGAACAGGGCACACAACCACATCTCAATCAGTTGTACAGGACATATGGCTATAAAAGTACAAAGACATTTGTACTAGTTGGGCGTAGCCCGACCTTCGCCCATACGCGAGTGTGTGTGTGTGCCGGTTTGAAGACTCTAAGCCGAAAAAGAAAACGCAAAGAATAGTGTGTGATTTTTGTTTTCCACGTATACCTTAGTGTTTTATTTCGCATATGAGAGGACCATTTCGCTACGTAAAAAATCTTCCCTTTTCAAAGCGTTGAGCCCCGCGTACACCCTAAACAGAACCAAATACAGCCGTCTCTTGAGCTAAACGAGTTTTTTCAGTAGTGATTGTGTCTCTGTTGTTTTATATGTACAATCATGTATCCCCACGATCGAGGATGTACATGTATTGCTGGTAAACATGTGGTGAGTGAAACATTTTTTATACAATATGAATTTACCGTAACTGAAGTACCACGAATAAGCTCCCCCACTATGAAAAAGGTATTATTATACACTCAGTATATAACATTGTGTACAGGAACGTTATTACATATATGTGCGTATAACGTCCCAATACGCAGGGATTAATGTTATACACTAGTGTATAACAAGCACTTTTTATATCTTCGTAATCGTTAACACATCCGCGTACTTAGTTAAACATTTCAGGAAAGAACTCTCGGACTGTTAGTTCATTTTTTTCTTCTTGTTTTGTTGTACATGTGCAAAATGATTAAAATTTAATGGATCGTGAGCGAGGGGTACAAAGTGAATTCAACGGATTGCTAAGCAACCACGTGTGATTGAACATACGCACCCATGTATACGTGTGTATACAGTAGCGGCTCACTAATAAGACCACCCCGGGACAATCAGATCTCGTGGTATAACTCGCTAATACGACCGTTTCGGTCTTACTGCGCGAGTTTTCCGCCTTTCGAATTCGAAATGTGCTTTGATTACTAGTAGAATACCAATTATATTAGCAGTGAATAAACAAACGAATCGTAACAAAATAACGGCTGGAAGGATGAACAATGATGCCAAGGATTGTAAAGCAAACCGGCTTAGAGCTGGCTCGTGCGTGCATAGGCATCGCTAAATCGATCGTCAATTATCCCCGCAATTGAATGCATGATGGTTGTTAGAGCTACGAACTGTATTAGGAATCCACTTCATTGATCGCCTATTCAGAGAAAGAAAGGTACACAAAAACGCCCCCCAAAATTTTTATACGCACTAGTGTCTAGTAGTCTTATTAGACGGTGCTCGGATTGGCGAAGTGGTCGTATATCGGGCGGTTAAGTGGTCTTATTACCGGGTGGTCTTATTTGTGAGCCGCTACTGTATTTTTAAGAGGCGTTTATTCAAATATATGTTATAGAATACAGTATCATTGTTTGTACAGTGAAAAGGTGTTGTTTACCTTCATACCACACACACAAAACTTACAGTGTAGGAGATAAGGTCTAAATTCCCATTTGACACAGGTGGTCCCCAGGACACGTTAAGAGTGCTCCCATTGTAGGTGGCCAAGTTAACATTAGTGGAAGAAGTGGGCGCTCCTATATGCACAGCAAAACCATTCATGTTCTGATTAACGCCCACCCATAGTAACTTTTACCATAGAGCAGTAGATTAACGTTGACATAGCTGGAGCCATTGGAGTTGGTAGCTGTGCATCGATACACACCTGTGTCATTGCCAGTGACAGAGGGAAAGTCAATTGTGCTGAGCACATAAGGGCTGGGATAACCTGGGGAGTAGGAAGAGGGGAAAGAGTCAGGACATGAACAGTATGCAAACATACATGTATATACAATAAGGAATTGAGTGTATACCAATCCCAATCCAGGCACTCATCAGAGACAAGGGTGCTGGCTATGTGGGGGTGCCGACTTCACTCACTGGTTGTGTTGGTGACGTGTGATGTTGAGAAGACCAGGTTGTTGTTGCTGTTCTCTCTGGTCCAGATTACTGTGGGCTGGGGGGTCCCCCTGGCAGTGCAGGTGAAGTTGGCATGACCAGATATGTTCACAACTATGCTGATATTGTCCACCTGTACTGAGGGAGCCTCTTTGTGTGTGTGTGTGGGGGGGGGGGGGGGGGCATACAGAAACAAAGCCCATAGACAATCACACATACACATACACACACACAGACACTGGCACACACAGCAAAGTCAAAAGTGTGAAGGCCTCCTATTTTTTGGTGTGAAGGTAATACGCCAATATACAAACCAAATCAAGTGTGACCGTCACACCCAAGCGCTGGTGATTTCACCCAAAAAGCAGGTGGAAAAAAAAAATGATGCAATTGAACCCGTGACCATCTGTACTACAGCCCTGTACAAGTACCAAACTCCACAAGCTATCACAACATGAATGGTCTATACGTCAGTAACTAAATTACCCATTATCCTACAATGTCATCAATAAATTTAGCGTGAAGGTCACACCAAATAACGGACGAGCTCACTCGATGGTGTAATAATTTTTAAAACGTACTACGGGTGATTATAGGTGGTCTTCACACTTTAATTTGTTTTTGCAGTGCAGGTGTAATACGTACCCATAACAAGTACTACATTATGCTCAGATAACACATCTCTGCTCACCATACACAATAAGAATAGCTTGAATGGAAACAGATAATGTAATTTCATTGTTGGTAACACAGAGGTAAGTTGTGGCATCAGACAGCAACAGAGAGCTGAAATAGAGTTTGGTGCTAATCAGCTGCACCCTATTGTCCGGAGTCACTGGTGCTTTGTTTGCATACTGCCATTTGAACTGCACGTAGTTTGTCACGTTGCATTCAAGAAGCACACTCTGCTGAACAAAATGCCGATACACCAGGCCCGATGGGGTCAGGTACAGAGGTGGGCCCATCCAGACGAGATTCACTGAAGTGGAGGCAAGCACATGCCCCGAAATGGTCATAAAGTGGCAGTAATATGTTCCAGTATCTGATGGCATTGGTTTGGAGACCACCAGGCGGTAGTACATCTGGTTCCCGCTGGCTGGAACATTGGTTATGACTGTGTAGCGTCCATAGCTGATTGTGACGGTACCGACAGTGGGGATGACCCATTGGTAGTATTGGTACACAGTAGAGTCGTATGTACATGTTATCTGCATCTGATAGTTAGCTTGAAGGTAAGTTGGGTAATTATTAATAACGATGGGTGGTAGACCTAGAAGGGAAAGACAAGTTTAGACGTGGGAAGGGGGAGGGATCTATCACATGATCAGTATAGTACTTTAGTTACTTATGACTTTCATTTTCAAAACCAAACAATGCTACCACACTTTATTTTACATACACATATACCTACACAAGACATGCCGGCCGTGGGGGGTGCAGGTATCATTAGCCTAGGCATTTGGGTCCTCCAGACCCAAAATGCGTGAGGGATGGTATCCATGTTTTAGTGTAGCTGTTAAAACTTAAAAATACTTATATTCTTATACAAAGTAGGCCATTGAGCACAGATCACTAACTTTTTCACATCTCGACTGGTCTTATACATGTAGGTTAGGGTTACATATGATACTAAGAAAGCCTGCTTAAAAAATCCCTCGCAAAAGCACCTCTATTATTAAAATGGTCAGAATCCTGTAAAGTCAATAAGAAGCCGGATCCGGCCGCTGGGGGGGGGGGGGGGGGGGGGTAATTAGCATTTATGATTAGTTCGACTGAACGGAAGACGATGTGCTAGCTGAGCAACTGATCGAGGATTAAGTAATTTTGTCCAGTTTGGCGTTCCATAGCGCTGAACACAATGCTCCACGCGAGCAACCTACTGGGCCACCGTACAATCCTACATTTGGATCAGTACTGTTGTTAACCTTATTTCCCAAAGTCCAAGTCCTACGCGTAGGACCAATATTTGTTATCAATATAGAAATGCAGGTTTTTGGCATTCATTTCTCTACTGTTGTTTGATGCGTCTATTGTGCTAAATTTACCAATCGTCGATCTATTTTTTAAATCACACCCTTGCATGGTTACACGATGCAAAAAAAAGGATGCGGTTCTTAAGTATAGCTTTCTTTGAATGTTTTTTGAAGCATGATGTGTGTGCTACTTTATAAATTCTATGGCGGTGTTTGAACTCTAATCGGTTTTTCATTTTTACCGAAAACACACTCAGCAACATGCGACTAACAAATACCTATCGCTCATACTCCTGTGAAGCTAGCAAATTCCATATCTACAATGCACTTTTTTTTATCTTATTGCAAAAGACTGACCTGTCTTATACAACCGTTCTGATCTATCCAACACTACTTGTTGGTACTTGCATGAAGTTGAAGCTGTTTTGCGATTTACCGAAAATACATATTTTAACAATGCAGTATATTCGTGACTGTATATGTGACAATCTTTGAAGAATTGCAAGGAAGCACCAGTATTTCTGAATTAAGAACCATTTCTACAGTACAGTGAGATTTTGGGTTGTTCTCTGTTCATATGAGTTTGCTAAAAACTTGCATCCTACGCGTAGGACAGGACGATAATCCTACGCGTGGGACGACGGGGTTACTATTTATACAATCTTGCATGTATGGTGATGAAGGTAAGTTTTCAAAACGGAATTAACATCACTAGCTGTCCCATCCCATTAGTTCCAACCGGTCCAGACAGGCTGATTGCTTTAGTATGATGGTACAATGCCAAATATTGAACCAGCTATGATGTTAACGATGAACTGAATCGGTGCATGAGTTAAGAAGGTATACATGTATTGTTCTTTAAATTTTATTAGTGCTGCACTCAGTATTTCAGTATTACTATTATATATAGCGCTGACAAATGCAAAGGTCCGCGTAAATAGCGTCAAAAAAGTACGAGCTTATAAGTTAAGTTACGCACATAAGGACGCTATGGTTCGAAGCTCACTGGTTTCAGACTCCCGCAGCAGTGCCACTGCTGCTGCTGGCTTATATATAGCGTGTCAACTGTCCTTTGTGGAAGATATTACTCCATAGAATAGCAGTTAGCAGCAACTCTTTTAATTTCCTTTCATGTTCGCTTTGTTCAGCTGATGTCCCATTAATTTTTATCGGTCAGTCCCGCGTATTTGATCCCGTACCATGCAGCTATACATGCATGCACACATATGTGTAGCAGTATTGCACACTACTGCAATAAATAATCAATAATAGTTATCCGGAGATTATACAATGCATGTAAATGGAGCCATGCACGCAGCATGTCATCTCTATAGCTTACCCGCGTGCTTGTTGACCGCTGGCTATCTAACTATATATAGCGCATGACTGACAAATGCAAAGGTCCGCGTAAATGGCGTCAACAAAGCACGAGCAATTTACTGTATTAATCCATGCAGACCTGGCGCCGCGCGAGGAGTAAATGTAGACAATGCACACCCGTATACATACACACGCCCAGTGCACGTATATAAGCAGCACTAGTATAAATTATACCGGTATATAGAACAGAGTATATAGCCGCTTACTGCAGCTCGTGCCACAAAGGTAGAGAAAAAGTGCCAGAAGAAGACGGTCAGAAATAGATCCCATTCCTTGAACCTAGACACTGATGACTACAATTTAATATATGGAAAATATGAACTGCATAAATGACTGAAATTAAAGCTTTTTTTATCTAAATATATGATTATATATATAAGAGTACTAGCTAGTATTGACGGTTTTAATTGTTTGGCCGCTATTCTCCGTATAACTTTGTATTATTTATTTGTTTTGTTTGTTGTTGTTGTTGTTGTTGTTGTTTTTTGTCATAATTGTTCTTGGTTACTGAGTAAAAACAATTGCTGTTGCATAACCACAGGTATAGTTGCAGTACAACATCATGCATGGTGACTTGGCTTCCGTCAAAACACCTCCAACATTAGAGTTGTGTTTCTTTCGTTTGTGACCGTATTTTTTTCTTTTGTATGGTTACTAGTACACACATATACATGTATAAGATACGGAGGTATTTGGATTATATTATCGATACCATGCACATCTACTACAAAATCATGCATACGAAATAAAAGTTAGAGAATTAGGAGATAAGCTACTAGCATTCATTTATAAACTAGCTAAAGATAGGAAATTTAAACTAACTACGAAACTCAGTAGTTTGAAGGGCAGTTTCATAGAGAATATGTTAATATCAGAATGGAAAGACGCCTATATGCCAATAGCATGCAAGAATCGTTCCAGACCATTCAGCATTTTACGTCAAACAACATTTACCTTTTCATAATAAGAAATGTCTCGGTTACATATGTCAATATGCTTCGTGCTATTAAGTAGCCTGCGCTCCGCCATTAAATATTCATGAGTGTATTTTGCGTACCGCGTGCGATTTATAACCGCACGAAACAGTGCCTCGGTTAGCTACAGCGCGGATACATGAACATGTACACGGGAAGGGCCAATTATAAAGTTTGATTACAATTATATTTGCATTGAAAAGAAGCGGAGATCAGTATGTACTAAAAAGATTTAAGAGATTGGCGCATCGCATCGCATATAAAAGCTTAGCTATATTTTTTGGCCCACAAATTTTAGTAGTTACATTTTGAAAGTACGAACGCTATAAACTGGAACTTTGGCAGTTACTACAACTAATATGTATTTCTTGTGAAAAAATACATGCATTGCACACGTATAAACAATATATAGCTACTATTTAACAGGCCTGCTTTTTTGCGTAAAAACGCGTTGGCTTCTCGGGCTTCGCCCCAGGCCCCGATGGGGGAGCTTACAATGCTCCCCCATACCCCCTAGCTGGGCGGGAGGGGTGCCCCCCTCCCGCACCCTCCCCGAGGCGGCGCCTCTAACTGTGCCCCCCCCCCCTTTCCAAATTCCTGGATGCGCCCCTGTTGGGGTCCATACTCTCCTGATG
Source organism: Spongilla lacustris (assembly GCA_949361645.1). Lineage (NCBI taxonomy): Eukaryota > Metazoa > Porifera > Demospongiae > Spongillida > Spongillidae > Spongilla > Spongilla lacustris. The sequence continues at coordinate 8,529,862 of OX442417.1, forward strand.
TCACTGACTGCTCCCCTGACATATTCTATTACACTCTGTGTACCAACATCACCATATATGGATGTAAGAATATCTTGAGCTTGAGCGTTTCATACAATATTAGCGATCTCGAAGTCGAAATAGTTTTAAAATAGACGGGTGCAGGACTTTAATGTATTAAAACAACGTATTTAGTGCTCTCAAACAGGCCTGGCCTATTAGATTTCTATACACTTTAATTGCTGCTAACTATATAGGAACTAACTTATTATGCCAATATGTATAGATGAGTACAATTGTCATGTATAGGTTCGAAGCGAAAACAAAACACTAACTATTTTTGGTTACTATACAAAGTGAGTTTCTCAGTCCCGTGCACAACTGCATGACCATGCTAAAGAACTCCATTACTGATTCGCATGACTTCTCTAATGCACCACGCACATGTTAATCACATGGAACAGGAATCTATATCCCACATCATGCATGATCAATGAAGCACATCATGCTAAAAAGGTTGACAATTGCTGGCCAGTTTATTCCCTTCCCCCCCCCCACACACACACTCCCACCCACTAACCCTTCACCCATAAAAAGGGTTGCTTGTTGCAACAATATGTGAGAGTAATGTGGAACACGACACTGAAATGTGCTTGGGCCTATACTGCCCTATATGTGATCAAGCAGTTTACATTTATAATGCTACATGAAGGTATAGATTTGAATACCATAATACATACTGCCTATAACACACACAATCAGTAATTTAAATAGCTTTCTATAACTGAGTCAGGGCGCGCAAAATCAGTCAAAGCACACATATAGAGTTAACAAATTAGGATCATCATGATATATAACGCAATAATGTACAGTTGCTGGTGCATGCATGATGCGACAATCTTCTTGCCTTAAGCCTGTCACGTCAGGGTTTGACCTGCCAGGCCAAATGGCAGTACGGGCTGGCAAGCCGACCTGTCAGGCCGTGTTGGCCTTTGGCAACCCTAATCAAGCCGTTTGCAAAATATATAAACTAGTCTGGCGGGCCTTACTACCGCGTTTGGCCAATCATATCTTTAAGAATATTACGTTATTCCAATTCAAGACAAATAAAATTCTGTTTGGTGAGTATAAGGCTACAGTATAACGTTTCGGTTCGATTGCATGCATACTGGTGTATATGGGGTAACGAAATCGCAAACGGTGTATGTGGGCTAATCAGTTATATTCATCAATGGTTCCAAGGGGGGTGTCCGGACACCCTGGACTCCCCCCCTGTATCCGCCTCTGACTATACTAGTACCACTCCCATTCGACACTATATCTACTATGAAACATCACCAAATACTATTGGTAAGTAAATAGTTATCAAAGTTCCATATTGCCCAGCCTTCAATGTGGATATTCCATTTGTGTGTGTGTGTGTGTGTACGTGTGTCAGTGGCGGATCCGGGGGGGGGGGGGGCAACTGGGTTCTGCCCCCCGCCAAATAGAAATTAAATATTCATAGCTAAGGGGCTGTGCCTTACACGATTAATAGTATGTGCGAAAACGATTAAATGTACGTGCAAAGGCACAGGCTGCAGTGCCAGCCGGTGCGGCGCCATGCAGTCTAGAACATCGGCCAGGCAGGCATACACCTGCTCTAAATTAAAACTTCCGTGACAGCTGGAATTGTAATTTGAGTGTTTGAGTGAATTGCAAGGGCCAAGGCGCCTATACAAAATTTCAAGTCAAATCTTTCAATAGCAGGTAGGCTTATGTAGCAAATCCATACTGTCAAAATATATATTATAGTTCACTGGTTCTTCTGACGTTGAAGTAACTCTGGACTGACCAGATGGGGCCTCGGAGTCGAAAGTGACCAAGCAAAGAAGGTTTGCCATTGGATGCATGATACCGGTATTATAGATCGTTTGTTATGTACACAATGCTGATAACACCACCGGCCAACTTTGGTGTCACGTTAAGCAAAGATAATAGAGTTTATCTACGTAGAATAGTTATAACGTTTTTGGTGCAGTTTTTACGTACTTTTGGGGGGTTTACAACGCAAAAACCGTTGGCTTCTGGGGCTCCGCTTACAGCGCTCCCCCAGACCCCCTAGCTGGGCAGGAGGGGTGCCCCCCTCCCGCACCCTCCCCGGGGCGGCTACGCCTCCTGACTTGCCCCACCCTCTGCCACACCCTTACCGTTGCCCCCACCCCCGCTCCCAATTCCTGGATCCGCCCCTGCTGTACATGTGTGTACACTTTTGATTACACAGTGTATGGCACTATCAGGGGAGCATCAACAGTGTTGATATCAATGGTTATAGTCATGGTCTGTGTAGGTGTCTACATCAGATGTAAACATAAAGGTACAGTGGTGGTTTTGGTGCTGTACTCTAAATAGTGCACACATTCCTGTAGGTGACTTGAAAAGCACCCAAATTAAACTTCAACAGAACAATGTATATGAAGTGATTGATTTGTCACCAGTGGGCGACAACCACCATTAAAGGGTTAACAAACTGTCATGTCCTCTGGCTGAAGAGAACATGGAGCCATGTCCTGCATATGGAGTAGTATTGTAATCTGACTCCTATAGATCCATCTTAAAATAATTGCATGCTTTTTGCAATGGGCAATTTTAAATCAAACCAGTTTTTCTGTGCTTGCTTTTTTTTCTGCAAATGACAAGATAGGTATATCTTGGTATAAGACTGACAGCAGATCTAGAATCACATGGGATATGTGGGATCAATGTACATGTAGAAGAGCTGCTGGCAGCCTTCATCCATGATGGATCGCAACTTCTTGAGTTGGTACATGATGAGTCCACGATGACCTCTGTTGAGATGACCACAGTATGTGGAATGAGATAATTGAAGTAACAAATGGAGGTGGCCAGACATGGCACATAATCATAGGCCACTAATGCTTGCGCTATGCTGTGCTTGTTCCATCACCAGCTAGTTCCCAGCTTCCATTATCAGTACAAAATGGAAATGAGTTATTTACAATGTGCACCAAATTTCAAAAAGCTCACAGCAAAAAAAAACTTGTGTATCAGCAAATCCTCATTAATATAACATAACTTGACAGTTGTATAGACATAAACGTTTGCACAACTAGGCAAGATGCTCACTTTAGATGCATGTACTCTTTCCATAACACCATTAAGCAATTCAGAGAAGTCCCAATTTGGTAATAAAGCTGTTTTCACAACATCCCTTTGTTTAGTTTATTGCTACAAAAAATTTGATTCAGAGCAACATATATAATTAATAAACAGGCACATGGGAAACATAATGAAAACACCACACTACTGCCCACACCCAGGACCACTGGTATGATATATATATCCTGCCATGAAGCTAGCAGCTGCAAAGTGTCACTTGTATTGCATGAGGACAAACATGACGTTGCTAGGCAGCGACATAGTGTCAAAACAGCTGGGGCTAAACCTCAGAATACATATACTTCTGTTATAGCATAGTGGAGATTCTATAACTAACTGTATCCATTAAAACTAGGATAAAAAAATTCTATATGACGAAGTTGGGATTTGAATGTGTAAAAAGTAAGGAAATAAAGCTATTTCAATTCCAAGATTTACTACTCAACAGTGGAGTGTTTAACAAAAGGATATTCTTGTTTCTTTTTACCAACAGGATATTCTTGTTTCTTTTTACCAACACACTACATGTAGATTAATGCTATCATCTATGCAAGCAAACAACAGTACATGTTACAAAGACAGCTGAACACAAAATGGATACAATAGATGGAGGTATGCAGGTACATAGGTTGCTGAAATAGTTATCAAAAGTACCACTACATATGTCATAGGGAGCGCCAGTTTGGGCTGACACCTGAACACATAAAGACAAACTAGTTTATTCCATCTAGAATGGGATGAAGTATTGGTCTCACCTGTTGACAGAAGAATACATTCAAAGTGACAAAGTGCACACAGCCAATAGGTACTGTATAAGGTACTATGGGCAATGTCCTACTGACATTTGAGCTACCTACATCTACTAACATTATATACATTATAATATTATACATGTATTGTACATAAAATGTGGAGTTTATTGTATTTGGTGTATTTTTAAATTCCCGTTTTGTGGCAACCATTACATGGTGGCAGCGGTGGGATCTGAACCCACCAGCTCGCTGAACAGACGGTAAAAACAATCAAAGCACTCCTTCAGCAAGCCGATGATCCTCAACTGGCTCTGCTTAACTACAGGGCAACATCATTGCCATGGTGTGGTCTCAGTCCAGCTGGGTTCGACCAGACAAGATTCTATATTGTCTCCACCTCTGGAGGCATTATTTGCAGAAATCGCCAACACCTTATAATGGTCCCAGGCACTCAGCAGGATGGACATTGGAGGACAACAGCAATGAAACACTTCCCACAGAGGAGGAAAATAGCATGAATAATGGTGTTAACCACAGCAACGAAGGTAATGGAGAGTCCGAAAATGTGGATGATGAAGAGAACTATCAACAGCATAATTATCCAACCTGAGGGATCAAGCCCAATTGCCATGCGCACGAGATCTAGAACAGGCATTGCCATTAGGCCTCCAGATAGACTCTGACAAGAGTGTTTGCCTAGAGACATTGTGTCACATTCTCATACCATTGTGTAATAAAATGGTAATGCTCATAGTCATCCTTCCCGCTCGTACAGTTATCCTCCAGCTGATCCAGCCAATCCAAATATTACCACACATACATGTACATACGCATGTACATGTACATGTACATGCACAAAAATCATGAGTAGCAGGTTGTTTTAGAACCCCCCTCCACACACTCACACACAATTGTGTTGGTATCAAGATGGTAGAACTAAATTTCTTATAAACTCTTTATTTACATGTAATCATTAACTTAGGTCTTATAAATATCCCATAACTACATGTGACAAACACACATGACAACAATGAGATCAATTTTCCAATATTTTTATTCGTTTTTACAAGCTTCAAAATATAAATGGATACCCAGGATAGGGTAACTTCGTACTAACTGTACACACACACACACACACACACACACACACACACACACACACACACACACACACACACACACTCATACACACACACATACACGCACACATACACACACACATACATGTACACACACATAATTGTCTGGTGTGTTTATGTGTTATCAAGATAAAAAGTGTATAGGACTTTGTACATGTACATGTACATGCATAAAAAATGAAACGTTTCTAATGAATTCCTTAAATGCAATACAACACACACGCACACACACACACACGTACACACACACGCACACACACTCTCGCACACACGCACACGCACACACACACACACACATACACACACACACACACACACACACACACACACACACACACACACACACACACACACACACCAATTCTGGATGATACACGAAACATTTAACACCGGGTTTACGAGGAACACTTGATTAAAATTCAAGATATGAAAAATTCCCTCTAAGTGGAGTTGCTATTATCTAATGCAGCCATCTGCTATATTAAGCATTTTGATAGTCACTACGTATTTATGACTGCCTTGGAGATAATTGCCTTGTTAGAAAACGGCCCGTAAATCGTAATGTCGGACAACCTAGCAAATGGGCGGCGACAGGTGCACTTTTTTTCTAAGCAATCCCAGATCAATAATACATGTTCAGACCATTGAATTGGTGGTATTTATTATCAAAATGCATTTGGAGCTGTTTCTGTACCTCTGTCTTTTCGTTTGCTAGTTTTATAAAGAATCAGCACTTTCAACCGTGTACAGTACATGTACCTTTAAGGCTCTGTAACAGCTACATGTAATTGTATATCCTGTTTGTAATCATAATGATTGATGGGTACATTGGTGTCATGTAACAAATCTTGTTGCCTAGGTGATAACAAGTGTATGCCTGACAGCTAGTAGGATGGCTCAAATGAGGCATTTATAACACCTCAAAAAACTCAAAACAAGTTGTGGATCCTAGCCTCTGATAACTACTACATGTAAATTTTATCACAAAGGAATGAAAAAAAGCCCTCACAGAACCCACGTTAAAAAAATGTGGAAACAGAACCTAGGATGCACACACACACACACACCCTCTAGGGTCTGCGTATGTAATTAATGTTCAGTAAAAAGCCTCATGGCTAGAGCTTTGTGCAGTCAGTATACTAATACATGTAACTTCCAATGCCTATTACCATACGACATGCAATATAAAGTAGGCGTAGCATCATTAGAGGATACATGTACTGTACACTACATTACCTCCTTAGGGATACATGTACTGTACACTACATTACCTCCTTAGGGATACATGTACTGTACATTACATTACCTCCTTAGGGATACATGTACTGTACACTACATTACCTCCTTAGGGATACATGTACACTACATTACCTCCTTAGGGATACATGTACTGTACATTACCTCCTTAGGGATACATGTACTGTACACTACATTACCTCCTTAGGGATACATGTACTGTACACTACATTACCTCCTTAGGGATACATGTACTGTACACTACATTACCTCCTTAGGGATACATGTACTGTACACTACATTACCTCCTTAGGGATACATGTACTGTACACTACATTACCTCATTAGGGATACATGTACTGTACACTACATTCCCTCCTTAGGGATGAATGTACTGTACACTACATTACCTCTATAGGGATACATGTACTGTACACTACATTACCTCCTTAGGGATACATGTACTGTACACTACATTACCTCCTTAGGGATACATGTACTGTACACTACATTACCTCCTTAGGGATACATGTACTGTACACTACATTACCTCCTTATGGATACATGTACTGTACATTACATTACCTCCTTAGGGATACATGTACTGTACACTACATTACCTCCTTAGGGATACATGTACTGTACACTACATAACCTCTGTAGGGATACATTTACTGTACACTACATTACCTCCTTAGGGATACATGTACTGTACACTACATTACCTCCTTAGGGATACATGTACTGTACACTACATTACCTCCTTATGGATACATGTACTGTACATTACATTACCTCTATAGGGATACATGTACTGTACACTACATAACCTCCGTAGGGATACATGTACTGTACACTACATTATCTCCTTAGGGATACATGTACTGTACACTACATTACCTCCTTAGGGATACATGTACTGTACACTACATTACCTCATTAGGGATAAATGTACTGTACACTACATTACCTTAGTAGGGTCTGTAGCGTGCTAGTCGAAACTCTAATTAATAATCACCGTACATCACGTGCATTATTACAACATAATATATGCATAATAATGTGTCCATAATTCATCACTCTACATCTCCCTTTTCTAGAGCCTATTTGGTGGTTTAGATTCACGACCACTCCTTGTAATGACTGGTCTTGATTGAACTAATTCCTGTTGCTTATGAGAACCAGATGCATTGGGATTATTGAGATTTGGAGCCTTATATTGCCCTTCTGATTCATGCCCTTGCACTTGTGGTTCAACTAGTCCCTCTAGTTCTTGTTGTCCAACTGCTTCTTCTTGTTCATGTGGTTCAACTGATTCTTCCGGCACTTTAATGTTCTTTCCTGTTCTTGTGGGTCTACTGCTGCTTCCTGCTGCTCCCTCGGTGTCTCTTTCTCATCTCGGAGGATGACAACATTATGGGGCACTGGATCAGTACTGCTCACACCTCCACCATTGTGTACTACGGCTGAATGGCTATGATCCTTTTCCCCTGGGAGAAATTTCAGCTGTCGTCTGTTCCTCCGCAGTATACCCCTTTCAGTGTCAACCAAATAAGATCTTGGGGAGTATTCCTTTACTACAGATCCTCTCAAATTTTGGTCATCAATCCACACTTGATCACCTGGCATCAATTGTTGAAGAGATCGACTGGCATGACGTCTATCAAAATCAGTCTTCTGTTTCTGTTTATATTTTTGCTCCATTGCTCTGAGCTGTGCATAGTTAGGTACTGATGGATGTAAATTATACCCAACGTAGGAACTGTGGTCCTCAATCTTCTATTCATCAAAAGTTCAGATGGACTGTACCCATTACGGAGTGGGGTGGAACGATATGCAAGAAGACCAAGGTATGGGTCTTTTGCTTTGTCAAGGATATTTTTAATGGTTCTCACCGCCCGTTCGGCTTCACCATTTCCTTGAGGGTACCTAGGGCTGCTGGTGGTGTGAACAAATCCATATTCACCAGCAAAAGAGTGAAATACATTTGATGAAAACTGAGGACCATTGTCCGATACCACTTCATTTGGAATTCCGTGCCTTGCAAAAATAGATTTCATGTGGTTGATTACATCCTGAGATGTAGTTGTAGAAAGTTTGGAGAGCTCCACATATCGAGAAAAATAATCAATGATGAGAAGATACTGTGAACCTTTCCAACTGAACAAGTCAGTTGCAACTTTCTGCCAAGGCAAGTCAGGTAGCTTTGACATCATCAAAGGTTCTGGCTTCTGAGAATGTGATTTGATACACTTGGTACACATACTAATCTTTACTTCCAATTCCCTGTTTAGACCAGGCCACCACACTGATTCCCTTGCACGATCCCTGCATTTGTTGATTCCCAAGTGTCCCTCATGCAATCTATTCAAAACTGGTGCACGTAGAGCCATCGGTATCACTATCCGATTCCCTCTCAACAACAAGCCATCTTCCACGGAAAGTTCTGATGCGACATGGAAAAATTGCTTCCATTCACCCTTCACAAGACTCTTATCAGGCCACTCTTCTTGGCAGTATTGAATGACCTTTTGACATATTTCATCCTTCTGCTGTGCTTGTTTGATTTCCAGCATCTTTGGTTCAGAAGTGGGTATATTCCTAACTACCAAGTCAACATAAACTTGAATTTCTGCTCTAAACTCTTTCTCTTCCTGATATACTTCATTACTTGGAGCTCGTGACAATGTATCAGCAATGACCAACTCTTTTCCTGGTATATGTGAAATTGTGTACTTAAATCTCATCAATCTTAGTCGAAAACGCTGAACCCTTAATGGCAAATCCTCAAGGTTCTTCGACCCCAGGAGTGGTACAAGAGGTTTATGGTCCGTCTCGATTTGAAATTGAAGTCCTGTAAGAAAATCCCTGAAGCGCTCACAGGCCCATGTCACACCCAAAGCCTCCTTCTCAATCTGAGCGTACTTCTGTTCAGTTGGAGTTAAGGATCTAGAGGCATATGAGACTGGTTTTACAGATCCATCGAGCTGTCTCTGGAGCAGCACAGCACCAATGCCATATGAAGAGGCATCCGCCGACACAATAGTATCTAACTTGGGAGAGTACAAAGCTAAAACAGGTTGTGTACTGACTTCATCCTTCAGCTTAGAGAATGCTTTCTGATGGGTTTCATTCCATGTCCACTCGTTCTTTTTACTCAGCAACTCTCGAAGTGGCTTGGTGAGCTCCGCTATATTAGGAGTGAATTTACTAAGTTGATTAATCATCCCAAGATATCGTCTAAGTTCTGTTGTGTTCATCGGTGCAGCCATCCCTCTGATGGCAGTCACTTTACTTGGATCCGGCCTCACACCGTGTGCATCTACAATTTGTCCCAGGAATTTCACACTGCTCTGAGAGAATACACATTTGTCTCTATTTAGTGTAACCCCAGCAGACTTGACCCTCTGCAACACAGCTTTTAGTCTCATGTCATGGATTTCTTGGTTTGGCCCAAAAATCAAGACATCGTCCATCATACACACAACTCCATCAAGACCTAGAAGAATTTCAGACATTCGCTTCTGGAATATTTCTGGTGCAGAAGTGATCCCAAATGGAAGTCTTTGAAAGCAAAATCTCCCAAATGGAGTTATGAAAGTTGTAAGTGGAGACGATGACTCTGACAACTTGATTTGCCAAAAACCAGAGTTTGCATCCAATTTAGAAAACACCTTCGCTCCACTAAGCTGCGCTAATATTTGCTCCACACAAGGCAACATGTGTAGCTCTCTACATACACTTTCATTCAGTTTAGTCATAGATATTAGAGTAGAAGGATTGCAAACGGAGCACGTGAGCCATAGAGCCCTGTACATTGCAAAGCGCGGACTCCGCGATGGTGCTAATTCGATGAAGTAACGCCTCGCCCCTCTTGAGAAGAAAGTAAGTTGAGTGCTTTGTACAATCTGAAAGAAGAATACGATAGCGCAAAATGCGTACATTCGGGCAAACTTATCGCCATGTTTATAACCCTTTTAGAATCCAAGATACAGAATTTTGAGGGCTTACCATATTATTAATAACTATCCGATACAACTCCCCTAAACTTGTCTTTCTTTATAAAGAAATACCATGGCCAGATGCAGATTTTTTTTTTACATACAGTGAGATGTGTTTAAAGCGTTTAGGTTGGAGGGTCTTTGACTTACTCCGTATTTTAAGTTTTTGACATCGCCATGAACTAACCGATAAAACTACCCTGGTTAAGCTTTTATGTCGATTGAAACATTTTATCCAGATAGCTACACCAATTCTACGTACAGTAGGCACCATTCGCCCGTAACCAAGCTCTGGGTTTGGTCGTGAAAAAAAGTCAAGACGGGTGATCCATTTTGATAATGCCGTAATATTACCAGGGTCTACTCACTATTGTATCATGAAGACTATTAACAACCGTTCCCACAACTTCCCGATCTTTTTCCATGGGTTTGCTTTGTTTTGTGATTGTCTACATGGCTTGAATGATCGTTTTTTGTCTGATTCAGCATAGGGTATATACCAGGACCTGCCATAAGCGGTCTGAGTACGAGGAACATCACGGATCCTGCGCGTGAAGTAGTGTTAATTGAGTCCGTTTCCAATCCTTCTACTCTAATATCTATGGTTTAGTGAAGTCCACACATATACGTATCTTGCCATCCGCTTTGGGAACCACAACCATGCCTGCACACCACTCTGTCGCTTCTTGTACTGGCTTAACGGTTTCCCAGCTAATTTAATTATCAATTATAGCTACGTAACCGCGGAATTTAATTATTGATATTTGCTATTTTTAGATACAGTGTCATTTGCACCAAATAACTTTTGAACCGAACGAGTCTTCTTAGTGCAACTTTTGAAATTCAGTTAGAGAAGTGATTTCTCTACACGCTGGTATGAACTGATTGTTTGTAGCACACTGGTAAGGTATCCGTAACCTACCGTGAGCAAATGAGTCGGTTACCTACAGAGACGCTGCCGTTGCCATAGACGCTATGAACTTGAAATCTAACTTCAATCGTCGCTGGACTGTTAGGCAAGTATTTAAGGATGAAGGCATGTATTCTATATACGATTTGTGCGTGAAAACAAGCTGAACAGTGCTAGCGTACGTACGAGCGCCGTACATTGAATTGTCCCAACATTATTTATGATGGAGCGTACTTTGAACTCCTGCCGTTTTCTTTCTTTAGTAAAGCTGAACACTACTAACTCAGAACATGTTTCCTTGACCCTGAGTCATCTTTATAACGTTTCAAGACACCAATATACCACTCGATACGACCGTACCAGCTGTCCTCACATGATGCTCGGACACACCCAAATATTCTACCGTATGGGCGTTATAGAAGTGTATATTTGTGAACGTAACGTTGCTCAAACTATGTTGATTCTTGTTCGCATGCCTGTCTACTAGCTATGTCTAAGGTTTGGTCTTTATGTGTACGATGGGCGAAAAGTTACACTTGTGTAACTATCAACATGTTATTTTGTCGCTTATAAGCGACGTCCGCGGTGACCGTACGTAATAATTGTGTCGCTTATAAGCGACGTTCGCGGGGAAACCGTTAATCACTCCCAACTCTACCATTCTCTCTAACTCTTCTTTCACAGCATTCATGAGTGGGAGGGCAACTCTCTGTGGAGTATAAAGTGCAAAAGGTTGTGCATGTGGCCTTAGACATAGCTTGTACTCTTCACCCAGAGTACCAAGGCCAGTAAACAAATCAGGATAACTATTGAGTATTCTTGTGGCATAGTCCCCTGATTTAGTAGCACACACTCGTACAACCAATCCCAAAGCTTTAATTGCTGGAAGTCCAATTAAAGGTGTTTGCAAGCCTCGTACTACATACACTTCCTCACTAGTAACCCCACCACGGTGCTTCAATGTAGCATTAAACTGCCCAATAACATGAAGAGCATTTTTGGCAGGACCACACAGTATCCTATCACTATGCATGAGATTTGCATTCCTTATTCTCTTAAACACTGACTCTGGAATAACTGTAACATCTGCCCCTGTGTCTATTTTGAAGCGCACACTTATCCCTTGAAGCTGAAGAGTGACAAACCAGGGTCTTTCCCCCCCAGCATCTAAAATACCAACAAAACCAGTGCCACTCTGCTTACTAACTGTACTAATATCTGTAGAAGGAGTTTGACAGTGAGATTGAAAATGCCCCCGTTTACCACAGCGATGGCAAATGATATTTCTAGCTGGGCATTGGTGGAAGGCATGCATGGGGTGGAAATCGCCCACACCTAAAACACTTCTTACCAGATGGGGACTCAGTTCCCCCACTTTGAGTTTGTAGTTTTGATAAACGTTGTTTGACTGATACAGCTTCCAACTCCACATTGACAATCTTCTGTTCTCCCCTTACTGTAGCTTGCTGTAGCTTTACACTTTCAGACTGGCATGCCATGGCAATGGCCTTCTCCAGAGTAAGCTCTGAATCCAGCTGCAACTTTTCAGAAAGGTTTGCATCCCTAAGACCTACCACCAGTCGATCTCTGATCATTTCATCCAAAGTTGCAATACTGGGCCAAGGAATACAAAGATGTGACAAAGTCATCCACAGGTTCTCCATCCTCCTGTTTCCGTAAGTTAAACTTGGCGCGCTCGTAAATGACATTCCGCTTCTTGACAAAGTAAGCTTCATATCGATCTCGCACTACCTTGTACTTCTTTATGTCTTCATCCTTCAGACCAAAAGAGCGTAAAATGTCCTCTGCCTTGTCTCCCATCATATAGATTAGAGCACTAACTTGCGCCTCTTCTTCCTTTTCTTTCAAACCCGATGCTTCCCGGAATCGCTCAAATCTGCGAACCCAACTAGGCCAGTCTCCCGGTTTCCCAAAATCGAAGCACTCAACAGCCGGTAGTTGATACGTAGCCATGTTTACACGCACAATAACAAGGAAAGTCGTTCACGTTTCAATCCCAGTAAGCTGCCACCATGTAGCGTGCAAGTCGAAACTGTAATTAACAATCACCGTACATCACGTGCATTATTACAACATAATATGCATAATAATGTGTCCATAATTCATCACTCCACAGGGTCCTTCGGTGCTTCAATCAACATCTTTTCAATTAATGTTCCTCATGATGGCTGTCTTCTGCTGACCATTCAAAGGGTAATCAATGGTATTGGGTAGAAGATCACTCTACAGGGGCAGATATGGTGAGCATGGCTCTAATTAGAATATTTATGCAGCAAACTGAGCAAAGATCATGTGTAAATGTACAGTAATAGAGGGTGTATGTACACTAAGGACTACCAACTAATGAATTTACCATGATTATACATGTACATGTGCATGAAAAACACAACACTTTTGAATAGTAACTTTGATAGTTTAATCAATTAAATCCCGGTTATTAAGCCGTAAAAAAAAAAAAAAACATTTTGAAGCTAAAATAATTTAATTGGAAATACGATGTATATCACTATGTACACTGTACAGATCTCTTGAACCACACGGTTTTGCAACATCATAAAGAGACGAAACAACTCTTTTTTGACTTCTTGTTCGATACCGACGACTAGCTAAGCCATCCGATTGATACGGCCTGACTTACAATATGAGTAATGGCATACTTATTCAGCTTAGAGTTCTGGAATTAATTGGAAAGGTAATAACAAGGCCATGCATGGATGCATGAAGATTTTGTATTGCAATAATGAAGGTAAGAGTAATTTAGAAGTGCATCATGATCAGTGGATTCCATCCTTGTAAGGAAATATATTGCAATACCTTGTAAATGGACCTAATTATTTTTAGCCACATCTGAGGATTTGTTTGCAGAGAAACTGAATGTGAATGATGAAACTGAAGTGCTTGCAGAGTGAGATTTCACCTCTTGAAAAGGATCAGTTCAACATCTTAATGGCTATGGCCCGCTTGATGTTCTGCAGAGACAGCGTCAACCATTTCTAACTGGTGCATTATCGAACCCTACTGAAGAAATGCTAAACAGAAGTCAAGGTGCTCCGATGCATAACATGCAATCAGAGCAAACCCTTGCTCTATTTAATAACAGACCATCAAATACACTATGTGCCAGGAATGCAACCATTGGTTTTGTTGATGGCAAAGTCTGATCGCATTTGCAAAAGGAAGAGCTAGATTTGTTCTACAGCTGCAGAAAGCTAAGGATAACCCATATATGGAATATTTCACCAGGACAGGACAAAGAATTCAGTGACAATTAAAGCGCAAAATGTAAAGAACTCAAAAAAGGTATTAGAATGCTTATATGAATTGGTAGAGGAAAGTGAAGATTGCAGATCTTTGTGCTGTCCTCACGAATGGTGGACCGTGCCAATAAGAGCCGTGATGTTTGGTGGACGTTATATAGTGCAATTTGCAATGCCAATTTAACGCAAACATGCATGCATACATCCAATTCTATCCGGTTGTCTAAAATACGGAGCGTATAGCATTCTCGGAATTTTCAATTGGTGGAAAAAGTTACAACTGTAGGACGGGACGTAGTGATTCATATGCCTAAACTGCATTATATCGCTGCATAACTATTTAAGGTGAGCAACAACATGACAGATATGTAACTACAACTCTAGAACGGCTCATCTGCATGCAGTCTTGTTCTTTTATCATGATATAATTGGCCTCGGTAGAAAACCGCCAGCTGCAGCTTCTGGATCAGTCGAGCTTTGTCCATGCAGAGCTTTGTCCAGATGTAGAAGACCTCTTTCCTCTCACGACACAATACGCCTTCCCATTTTATAGGGTACTTATGCGAAAACGTCAGCATGCATGCAGCTGATAGTGCATGTTCGCTATAATTTAAACCCCTTGCATATATAGAACTGGGAGCCTATTTAATTAGCGTTGTTTTAACGTTTAATCTACAAACGTCCTTATTTAATACGGGGCATGGTCGTTATATTACGTAAGAACATAAGAACGGTGTTGAAGTATAAAAACAGTGGCATGAACTTGGTAGCTATATGGATCGAAAGTCACATGACTATTAACTTTATCAGTCATCTGTCAAATCCTTATATAGGGAAATTGAATGCGTCAAGTTGAAATCAGTAATATTTGAATGGCAAAGCAGTACAATTAAATTTCATATTTCTTGAATTGCAAGTGATAGTGCAATGCCAATGGTACAAATTGAGGAATGAAAGCCTGACGTAAAAAATAACGTATAAGCCATACCAGCGTATAAGAACATTAATTGCTCAATCATCAAATATAAATTTATGGCACTTTTTCGTTCATATTAATTCTGTCAATATATGCTGCGTCAAAGCCACTGCTAAATTAATTCCTCGGTGACTTCCACCGCTATATAGGGGAGCGAGTTATTAAAATCAGCATACAAGCTAGCTGTTCTTGATGTAAATTATTGAAATTGACCTTGGGAAAATTGAAATAGTACTCTTCTACATGGCAATGTAGTTCAATAAGCACCTCCTTAATTACGCTAACCGCGCGCTTAATTAAATCGGGAGGAGATTAAACAAATTTTTAATCTCGTACAATAGTTATAGAAAGATTTAATTACGCTATACTGGTGAAATTATACTTTACCGTTGAAATTACACTTTACTGGTGAAATTATTAATACCTGGCGTTAGCCCATATAAAATCATTCTGATAAAATGGCCGAGAAAATGTAGTTACCCTGATAAATTCCAGAACACCAACAGCAGGTATCCTTGTTTACCAATTGGGATATTTGCCTTTGACATTACCGTTGGTAATGTCAAAGGCAGCTGAGGAGCAAAAGTTATTTAAGCAAAGGCAGCAGAGCACAGAAAGCATATAGGAAATGACCCCAAGTGGGGCTAGTGATGTATACCACTGGTAGTGTGAAACAATTGGAGCCTGGGGACCAGAAGCACCGAGGGCCTTCTCACAGTTGGATTCTAGGTCAGCCATTCATGATAACACCCACAAGTCAAAAGTAGCAGCTGAGCTATATGGCCATCTCAGGCTATTCTCAGCTTGTTATTGGTTCGAGTTAACACTCTATCAATCCTGGTCTATTCCTATATACTCCAAAACCCAAATGAACTGTACACGTAGTTGTTTGCGTGTATGTGTGTTTGTGCCTTTGATTTTATAAATCATACATCCATCAATTGCAACCAGCGCACTAAAGCAATTGACCAGGTTGTGTCACTATGCAGATCTGGCATGTGGAGGAAAGCTTGCCACATCCTCACCCCAAATAACAATTATACATGGCAGCTGTTGAAAGCCAAGCATCCCAACTGTCCCACACCAGTAACTCCTGCTGCCTACACAACACCTGTTTCATAGGAGCCAGACTTCAATGAAATATCAACCTTGTGGTCCTTCCCCAATGACACTGCGGCTGGTCCCTCAGGCCTTTGTAACCTACTCGATGTGGTCAGCATTCCACTTTCCCATCCCATCTCCTCTCTTAGACAAGTAATCAACATCCTCATGCATAGCAGGGAAAGCCCCTGCCTTAGCGTTGCATCTCTTGGTTGAAGCCAGTCTTAACAAAATCAAGGAGAGTTTCCCACCTGTCAGATATTATTATTGCTGTGGGGGTAACATTGAGAAAACTTGCAGGCAAATGTGTATGCCTTGTTGAAAGACAAGGCGGCTGTGTTTTTCCAGCCCCTGGTGTGGCATGTTGGGCAGGTTTGGAGAAGATTGCTTATGGTGTCAGGAGATGCATTGAAAAGCACTGGATGGATGTTTCTTCAAATTTGATATGCAAAATGCTTTCAATGTTGTCTCCAGACAGCCTGTATTGGATGTATGTTCTACATTTTCCCCAGAGCTCATACCACGGGTATCTTGGTGCTTGGGTCCAGGGCCGGTGAGAGCTGTAGTGAGGCCCGGGGTAACATATCATTTGAGGGCCCCATAGGCCCTGAAAATACGAGCGGGGGGGGGGGAGGGGGGGGGGTCCCCCTTGAGATTGGCCCGCCAGGCCCCCTATTATACCTTGGGGCCCCTATTATACCTTGGGGCCCGGGGTAAGTAACCCTGCTTACCCCCCCTCTCACCGACCCTGCTTGGGTCCCACCCCCTGATATTGCACCCACTTGGCATGAAGGGCAGCAAGGTGACCCCCTCGCTCCGTTGCCAAGCTGGTAGCAAGTTGGAAGCTGATGACAAATGCTTTGACCTCCTTCAAGAGAAGCTATTGATCTATTTTGATTTTCTTGTGATACTTTATAGAGATACAGCTCTAGTGGCCATAACAGATGACACGAAAATCAATGAACATGCAGGTTTGAACTCAGTGGTTTTGTGCAAGACCCACAAATGCCTGGTAATGCAGTTCATATTTTTCCACTTGATTCTAGATTAAAGTAGATTGATTTTAATATAGCTTAATTTGTATGACACTCCAGTACGCAATTATACAACCAGTGATGTAAGAGTAATCATGAGAAGGAACTTGATTACATCAGTACATATATACTATACAATATTTGTTAGTGCTATCATGGAAACGAAAAGGAACACATTTAAAAAAAAGCCAAAATGTAGTATTCAAAAGGAAACACAATGTATTTCACTTACTATTTGAATTTAACATTTTATCATTCACTCTATTGGTATCCTACCGGTTTATAAAATACATGAGATAGAATAACATTAGAAGCTGAACTTAGGTAACACATTTTAAATGTGTTATATCACACTCAATCCCTTTTCATTATGGTAGATACACATAACTATACAAGTAGCTAAGGATACTGGTTTAAATGTATAAATTATATTTTATTTCCCTGCCATGGAAGCTTAAGGCTTCACTTTGCATGTATAGTGGTTACATTATTGAGTCATAACAACCTTGTTAACGGTTTAACCGCTGAAGACGGATTTATCCGTCATGAATAATTAGACACGTAACCGCCAATGACGGATTTATCCGTCATGGCAACATAGGGCTAAAAGAGCGTACGACAACTTCGCACAGAATTGTTTGTATTTAGCCAAACCTTGCATATAACTAGTAGAGAGGTATGTGAACAGGTATCAACAAGCTTTCAGTATCGCTCCATTGACAAAAATACGTTTCTATAGTGCCCAAAAGTTATTAAATTTGGGTGTGTCCGAGCATCATGTGAGGACAGCTGGTATGGTCGTATCGAACGATATATTGGTGTCTTGAAACGTTACAAAGATGACTCAGGGTCAAGACAACATGTGATGAGTTAGTAGTGTTCAGCTTTACTAAAGAAAGAAAACGGCAGGAGTTCAAAGTACGCTCCATCATAAATAATGTTGGGACAATTCAATGTACGGCACTCGTACGTACGCTTGCACTGTTCAGCTTGTTTTCACGCACAAATCGTATATAAAATACATGCCTTCATCCTTAAATACCTGCCTAACAGTCCAGCGATGATAGTAGATAGATTTCAAGTTCATAGCGTCTATGGCAACAGGAGCGTCTCTCTAGGTAACCGACTCATTCGCTCACGGTAGGTTACGGATACCTTACCAGTGTGCTACAAACAATCAGCTCATACCAGCGTGTAGAGAAATCACTTCTCTAACTGAATTTCAAAAGTTGCACCTAGAAGACTTGTTCGGTTTAAAAGTTATTTGGTGTCAATGACACTGTATCTAAAAATAGCTAATATCAATAATTAAATTCCGCGGTTACGTAGCATATTTGATAATTAATTTAGCTGGTAAACCGTTAATAGACATCTACACATACAGGAAAATTCTCCATGTTCTACCAACTGATGATACTTCTAGCATTCACCAGTAAGTGTATTGTGTTGTTTTGCAATCTTTAACACTGACCAGTGTGGGTGGTTTATGGAAAGTTGTACATGTGTTGTTAGAAGTGGTTTTGGGTGCCTTGAAAATTAGTACAATGTTCTATTATTAAAGGCTATGGATTACTGTCCACTTATTATACCGTTTTCATTGTAACTACACAGCTTGCTTGAGAATGAATTAGATGAGAATGAGAATGAAATATGAAAAGAGCTGTACATTGATGGAAATTAGTACTCTTTATGTCACCAAGTCAACATGTTTAGTGTGGTAATTGCATATTAAAACACTATTACAAAGGTTTTCTGTTGGTCTCAGGATTGAGCAACCAAACCTAATATCTACTATAGTTTGTGAGTAACAGGTTGCACTTTCTCATTTTATCTTTGCTAACTTATACACACATACACGCACGAAATTAATATAATTATGATATTATTGCATATGTTTTGCTCTATAGTCATCTGAGTTGAACGTAGCCTGGCATATAGTCACGTGTAGGCTGCTGCATCAGAGTGATTTGGTGATTTGGTCTTGTTGTCTTCCTCAGCTGAAGAGAGAATGGTGGCAAAATCTCATTAATTGAGAGTGTCACAATGCATCAGTGTCTGTAACACATATCTCCTCTGATATTCAGATCAGCAATTAGCATATATAACACATATATCAAACAACACCATGGTCTGGGGCTCTATGCACCTTTGATACTCAGATCAGTGATTAGGGAGGGTACATATTCAGTATCATTTGCCTCTTGCACTACTGGTTCTTTTAAGACATCCTTGTAAACTATTGAAATAAAATCTCTTACTTCATTTTGACATTGCATTATATTGCACTTTAATCTAAACTGGATACAGTTCCACACAGTTAGCTACCATCTTTGGTTGATGGTATGGGCATCATTTTTCCTTTTTGTTAACATGACATTCCTCATGAAATGTCTGTCACGACAATAGATGATGATGAAGCCACACAACCATATGTTTCCTACATATGCCCGTATGTCAAGTGAAAATGCACTTGTCCCTTGTATATTCAGGAAACAGGATAAAGTTTTAAAGTCTGTTATGTAGGAATGAATGAGTAGCTATTTTGGTGGGTTTTGTCATATAATTATGTACTATATAAATTCCATAAAGGCCTACATTTAGAGATATATTATAGCCTCCATGTTTCTGCCGGGCTGTACATATGTACAATGATAAGGAAATGTTACACCCATAGTTGGTGCTAGTGTTATTATCAATTCACCATCTACTGACTATACAACATTTGAGAACAATGCATCAACATTTACATTCAACTGTTCTAGAAATGGAACATATTTGATCTGGACAGTGGATGGATATGCAGCTGCTACATCTTATGTACTCAACAAAGGGATATATTATACACCCCCTGTATCAGCAGATGGCCTTACTGTATCCTCTCAGCTCACTGTTCCCACCACCAAAGCTAACAATAACACTGTGGTGGTCTGTATAGTGCTGGATGCATCATATAACCATCAGTCAAGTGATCCAGTGAGACTCATTCTCCAAGGTACTGTACTGAACTTAATGAGCACATGAACAAGATAGTAGAACCCCTTAGATCAAACATGCATTCACATATAGAATTTGTGGATGCACCAGAGGGTAGGTGTAGTTGCATTCCATGAGCTTGTCACCACACAACAATGCAGTTGCAACAAGTAAACCTGGCATCACACCCCACTACCAATATAACTTAAGTTGTTTGTTTACTGATCCAAGCCTTGAACCATCATTGCATGTAGAAAAACATGTTTTGTAACTCACAATGACAATACCTAATTGCAACTAACACCAATACAGGATTATTGTCACATCTTTTACTCTATAAACCTGATGAATAGTACTTTATTTGGTGCAATAACTTGTACCCATTTCAGGTATTCTGGCTGCTCCATACAACTTTTCAGTATCCATGTCCAACACCACATTTATGTTCTCCTGGGGTGCTCCATACGCTCTTGATGTCACTGACTGCTCCCCTGACATATTCTATTACCCTCTGTGTATGAACATCAGCATATATGGATGTAAGCATATCTCCAGTGATCCAGACTGCACCTTCCCCAGAACATGTACCACATCACTTGATTTTAATGGCCTTTTAATCAAAGGTTCACAAAACAGAACAATCATCGATTATGGTGGTCCAATAATACAGTTTACTATTTATGCTGTCAATGGAGCTGGGAATGGGAATGTGACCACTGCAACTTATGTTGGAACACAAAGGACAGAGACAGGTTGGTGTATATGAACTGAACCATGCGTGACATGTAACAGTATGATTTTATGAAGTTTGTGTACTTTAAAATGTCATTTCACTCAATACACAACAAAACTACTGCATCCATAACACACATTTATCAGTTTATCTAAATCCAACTACTTCCATAAATTGTTTGCGTATGAATATATGTCAACAAACTGCAACTGAATTAATGTAATTTTGCTTCATGTACATAGGATTTCAAACAACTGTAATCACAACAACTACTAAACTTACAGTATCCATTGATGGTCCTACAACTACTCCCATTGGACACTACTATGAAACATCACCAAATGCCATTGGTAGGAAGTAGTTATGATAATTATAAATATTTTCAAAGTTTCATATATTTGTATGTGTGTGTGACATGTGCATGTTTGATTACACAGTGTATGGCACTATCAGTGGATCATCAGCAGTGTTGATATCAATGGTTATAGTCATGGTCGGTGTAGGTGTCTACATCAGATGTAAACATAAAGGTACAGTGATGGTTTTGGCGCTGTACTCTAAATAGTGCACACTCCTGTAGGGAACGTCAAAAGCACCCAAATTGAACTTGACCAGAACAATGCATATGAAGTGATTAACAAACTGTCATGTCCTTTGGATGAAGAGAACATGGAGCCATGTCCTGCATATGGAGTAGTGCTGTAATCTGACTACTATATATCCACCTTAAAATCATTGCATGTTCTAAATTTGCAATATGGTCAGTTTTAATTTTACTCAAAACTTATTAGTTACACATTGTGAACTGTATTGCCTATATATAAGTAATATATATACGTACATTGAGTCATAATGGTGACTTACCTACATTGTACATGTTCAAATGTATTTTGTCAAAGTCGTCTTTGCAACTATTTTAATACATGTACATTATTACATGATGCCACTAACTACATCATCCTCTTATCTCTCTTATCCTACAAGAGAATTCTTTGTTGCCCTGCTCTTTGTTGCTTTTTTCTGCAGCACTGTAAATGATAAGATAGTTCTGTCATTAATGTAGTACTATATTTTTTTAAACTTGTGTCCCAGCTTCCCCATGCAAATCCAATTATAATGTTGATACTTGATCAGGTGAATATCTATATAACTAAATTGGAGTTTTGCTTATTTCATTTGCCCATAATGGGATAAGACTAACAGCAGATTTAGGATCACATGGGATACATGAGATCAATGTACATGTAGAAGAGCTGCTGAATAGTGCTTTAAGCTGGCAGCCTTCCAGCATGCTGGATAGCATCTTCTTGGTACATAGTGAGTCCACAATGACCTCTGTTGAGATGACCACAGTATGTGGGATGAGGGAATTGAAGTAACAAATGGAGGTGGCCAGACATGGCACATAAGCATGCAGTGATAAGACATACCATGTGATCCAAGGCCACTACTGCTTAAACTATGCTGCCCTTGTTCCATCAACAGCTAGTTCCCAACTTTTATTATACATAAATGAAATTAGTTAAAAAGCACAGCAAAAAATGCATCAACTTGTGTATCAGCAAATCCTATATAAGTTGTAGACATAAATGTTTGCACAACTATCATAATAATTATGCAGAACTATGCACACTTTGGACGTACCAAGAAACCAAAGTTCAGACTGTTTCTGTAACACCATTAAGCAATTCAGGGAGAGTCTCAATTTCGTAATAAAGCAGTTTTTCACAACATCCCCTTTTTGCTATTAGAAATTTGATGCATAAAGAATAGCTGCTGGAGACGTACGCTGTTTTACTTGTACCCACTAGCGTGTGTAACTGAATTTCAGGTTTTGCAGGTTAATCGATTTTTATTCGCGATTACCTATTCGGTCGACTATGCATTTAGTAGAATAGCAGCTTGCAGGTTACCGATTTCAGAATATCCTTTAGTCGAAATTATAACCGGTTGTGTTTTTCTTAGTTGCGATTAGTCGGTATTCGTTGCCTTCATTTGCGAAAATCAGTTGAAAATCGATTACCCCCTTTTATGTGTCCTTCGCCTGAACAAAGGCTTACTAATTGGTAAAGAAACATTGTTGATTGTCATGATTAAGTCATAGACATAAACGTTTGTACAACTAGGCAAGATACCTATAAAGGATCAAGATTATGCAGAACTGTGCACACTTTTGATGTACCAAGAAACACGTGTTTCCACAACACCAAATGTTAAGCAATTCAGGGAAGTCCCAAAAAAGCTGTTTTTCACAACATCCTCAATTTATTTAGTTTTTTGCTACTAGTACGTTGATGCAAAACAAATTCAGAGTAGGACAATTAATAAACAGGCACATGGGAAACATAATGAAAACACCACAGTACTGCCCACACCTAGGACCACTGGTATGATATATCCTGCCATGTAGCTAGTAGCTGCAAAGTGTCACTTGCATTGCATGATGACAAACATGATGTTGCTAGGCAGCAATATGGTGTCACAACAGCTGGGGCTGTTATTGCATACTATAGATTCTATAACTACACATGTATCTGTGTCCATGAAAACAAGGAAGAAAATAATAATTCAATTTGAGGAAGTTGTCATTTGAAACTGTAACAAGTAAGCTCTTTGAATTCTACGATTTAGTACTCTGATCAAGAATGGAGTGTTTAACAAAAGGAGGATATTCTTGTTCGTTATAATTTGTTATAAAAACTGAGCTACAATATATAAACACAATCATTTGAGCACACACATATGCAAGCAAACAACAGTACATGTTACAAAGACAGCTGAACACAAAATGGATACAATAGGTGGAGGTGTGCAGGTACAAAGGTTGCTGAAATAGTCATCAAAAGTACCTCTACATATGTCATAGGAAGCAAAGTTTGGGCTGATATCTGAACACATAAAGACAAAACTAGTCCACACTCTAGTATCTTCCGTCTAGAATGGCATGAAGCATTGGTCCCACCTGTTGACAGAAGAATTACATTCAAAGTGACAAAGTGCACACAGCCAATAGATATTGTTTTTAATTTCATATTAATCAATTTGCATCACTCTTCAATAAATATATCACTACACTCAGGGTCCCATTTTTCTGTGTACATGTATGTGTGTACATGTATGTGTGTACATGTGTGTGTCATTGTGAGTTATTATGAAGATTAATTCTGATAAGAATTTTAATTTTACTTACAACTAATTTTGGTGTTGCGTACAGTGATTACTACAGCCTACAGCTTCAGTTTGTTTAATTGTTTTTAACCATCGAAAGTGTGTTAGAAAAACTCTACTCATGGCTTTGTAAAAGCTTTGTGCAATCTAAGTTCCTGTAAGCTATTTTAGTTAATGTACATGCATGACTGTACTGTATTTGTGTTTGTGCCAAACAACGCACCAAAAAGTGTGTGTGCGCATTTGTGTGCATGTATGTGTGTGCCACATGGGTTTTGTAATAGTTTTGTGCATATGGAATTTTGTTGTTATTTGTCTGAGCAAATTGTGTGTCACTCATAGAGTGTTTATTTAAAACATAAGAGATGTTTGGATTCTAAAATGTGGTTCTCTGATATGGTATCTCTGACAAAAATATGGCTGATTTCCATGCGTTAGTATGTGGTTTCGCACCAATTTTTTCACCTGGGAGATTAGTTAAGGTTTTAGGGGCTCCAGTATAATATCTACATGTACATTACTACCACTGGTAGGTTACAAGCATTGTTATCATCATCTGCTTTGGCCACACATTCAGTTACTAACATCATATTCTTGGGTAACACAAATGTTAGAATATTGTTTTTACAGAGACATGTACAAATAGTTTATTAAAGTCCTGAACTTAACCACTAATTAGGTCACACTAATTTGTCGTGCAAAATTTCAAATCTTACCACCCATTGTAAGCAATCAAGTCACCAGATATTTATAAGCACTGAGAAAGGTTAGACACCTAATTGGTGCACTTATACATGTAACCAATATGAATAATAATATTTTTAAAAATACTCTCTGTAACTTGATTGTACCTTTTGCTTTTAAAGCATTTTTGCACTAAGTGCACAATCCATGTGATTGTAACCAAGATGATTAATAATACTGACAGGTTTTTTCTCTGTAACTAACAGAAGTATGTACAACAGCCTGCATTATAAATATTTATTATCTTTTCAATTAGAATTTCTGAATGGTTTGCATTTTTTGCAGTACATGTAGCTTAGCTTGCAAATGCAGTACATGTAACTGTACATGTAAGTAGCCACATAATTGTTATGAATATAATTACAAAACACTCAATACTATTAATTCTAAACAAGGTTTCAAGAGTACAATGTTATTGGTTTGGAAGATACAGTGTCTTGAACTGTCCACTACTACTATTATGGAGTTTATTGCATTTCTGCACTATAGAAAAACAGCCCTCTAGGTTACATGTATGTTGAATAAAAAGCCTAATGGCTTCATAAGAGCTTTAGGCATTTAAAATTTATGAGGATGCCTACTAGAACTTGAGTTTGTGGAGTTAAATTCAGTTGAATGTAAGCAGTACCACTACTCCCTGTAGAGGAGCAGACCAATGCAAGCAGTAGCACTACTCCCTGTAGAGGAGCAGACCAATGTAAGCAGTAACACTACTCAATGTACATGTGTAAGTTCATTCATCATTACATAAGTACACATGCACACACACACACACACACACATACACACACACATACACACACATCGGTTCTGGGCCCTACAGAAGCATCTTGATCCATATAGTCATTGAAGCGTATTTTCAATTTTAGAGATGATATCAATATGACTAAATTGTCATGTTGATTGAGTAAGTGTTATACAGTGTATATGAACTGAATTTATTGTAAGACTTTATATCTCTTACAATACCCATGACACTTCTAATGAATTACGTTTTCGACACAATTTGGTATTTGACTAATACATACTTGCATGTACATGTATAGGCTATAGTTTCTCATAAGACTATTCTTAAAGCTCTGAATTCACATGCCTATTAGACGAGAACTTGGAAAGTTAGTCTTAAATTTATATATATTCAATCAAACAACAGGTCAGCTCCTCTACAGGGAGTAGTGTTACTGCTTACATTGGTCTGCTCCTCTACAGGGAGTAGTGTTACTGCTTACATTGGTCTGCTCCTCTACAGGGAGTAGTGTTACTGCTTACATTGGTCTGCTCCTCTACAGGGAGTAGTGCTACTGCTTACATTGGTCAGCTCCTCTACAGGGAGTAGTGTTACTGCTTACATTGGTCTGCTCCTCTACAGGGAGTAGTGTTACTGCTTACATTGGTCGGCTCCTCTACAGGGAGTAGTATTACTGCTTACATTGGTCTGCTCCTCTACAGGGAGTAGTGCTACTGCTTACATTGGTCTGCTCCTCTACAGGGATTAGTGTTACTGCTTACATTGGTCTGCTCCTCGACAGGTAGTAGTGTTACTGCTTACATTGGTCTGCTCCTCTACAGGGAGTAGTGTTACTGCCTACTCCTCTACAGCACACCAACTATGTACCTCTGGACATTTTTGTGGCATGCACACACACCCCACCCTAAGGGGACAATATGAAATCATTGTCTCCACTGTAGGATATAAAATATACATAAATGTAGATGATGCATCAACACAAATCAACACTTTTGAATCAGAGATATATAGCCATGTTCTATTAACGAGGTATCATCACACACACAACACAGTATATTTTCACATACATGTAAACATAGTTGGTTTTAGGGTTACGGGTAAGTTTGAAATAATAGGATTATACATGTAGGTACATGTACATGTATCACTTGAATCTAGCTTATGAGTGCTCGTTAATCACGATAGTGTAAAAATTAAATATACCTAAATAGTCTCTAGCTATTCATATATGTCTATGCGTTAATAATATTGTGGTGTGTGATGATAACTCATTATATGTAACAGCATTTTTATTGATACTTTACACTTGTAGTTATTATCAGATGCTAGGACCAGCAACTTGTTCCGAGTTATTTTGAAGTGTTAGAAATGCCTCATAATCACACTCTAACTGTAAGGAATACACTTGTCATAAGACTTATCACATAGGTAACAAAATTTCTTTTATGACACCAATGTACCCATCAATCATGATTACAAATAGAATATACAAATTAGCTGTTACAGAGCCCATGAAGCTTCACACACACATCCACACACAAACATGTTACAATACCCACACAGATTATCTAGTGGAGGTTTTGATTTTCTAATGAACCTATTGAACACAATTTGGAACTAGATACACATGTAGCTAAATTTCTTATAGGACTACATACATATACATGTACATGTACAGCATAATGATTAAAAAGTAATATATATGTACTAGATTTTTTTAAAGGAATGAACACTGTAGCCTCTAAGATATGGACCACAACTGGTGCACATGTGGATGCCTACTAGAACTTGAGTTTGAATAGTTGAATCCATTTGTGTAGATATGATATAGCTAACTTTCTGATAGCATGTGAGTTCAAAAAGTCTCATCAGTTAGAGATGTACATGTATGTGTTCATGTGATATTAAGTTGTGTTCTAAACCTTCGTGGATTCTTTAATTGAACTTTTTGTGCATTCCTTTCCATAGATACATTTTTATCTGAAGCCTCATAGATATGGACCACAATGGGTGTGTGATAGTAAGTTATTATCAAGATGGCAGCAGAGCATCATACTGAATAACTATTTTTATTTTTAATAATCTGTACAGCCAATTTTAGTGTTCATATGTTTCATGCATCAAGATGCCTTTGTAGACTACATGTAAGTACTGCGTTGCAATTAGAACTTTTAATTGTGTGTACATTCTCATTCATACACATATATAAGGATCATAAATCCACCTGTTCCTAGGAATAACACTTTATCCATTTTTGACACAAAAAAATAGATCATATACTGACAACAACATTCCATATACACAAATCTCTTATATACATGCAACACACACACACATCTTGCAAAACAAAACCCACACAGATTTTCTAGTGAATGTTTTGAAACATGGTTGTGCTATCAAGAGAGTTACATAACAAAAGAATTAACAAGCAGGATTTTCTAATGAACCCTACATATGTATCTAAATTTCTTATAGGACTTCCTAAATGTACATGTATCAGGCATAATGATATATGTACAAAGCACTCACAGAACATGATGCAATTGACTCAATATTACCACTACAAGTACAGAAATCATGAGTCAGATTCCTGAATGCAAATCAACATCCCATGCATAACACCAGTTGTGGGCCCTAAAGAAGCATCAATACTTTATAAGCTTACTGATAAACATCTTAAAACACTGTAGATGAAGAATCATGTAAGTCACAGCTCTCAGTTACCTGAGGACTGCCGGTTGTGCAAACAAGCCAAGAGGCTTATGTAAAGAACACCTTATACACATAACCACACCATCCATGAAGTACATGTACATCACACTGGGGTGGCCTTTGATATCAGCACCTTGACATAAATTACAAGCTCTTACATAACCATTTACGTAACCCTCAAAGCGCTTTGTACAATTTTCCTTGATTGAGAAACACCCTGTATACATACGTGTATATTCCACATGTTGAACACAACTTAATGTTACAAAAGGAATGCAAAAAATGACGAGGCTTTTGAAATACAAGTTGTATAAGGTGACCATAAAACAACTGAATTCATTATTGTACATATACTTATAATAAGTACTCTTACAGAACAAATGAGGATTTTATAACACTTCAAAAATACTCAAAAACTAGTTGCCTCTGAAAACGAGTAAAATATCTACATGTACATGTACCACATTTTTGCTATTACAAAACACCATAGGTAACACACACACACACACACAATTGTGTTTTGGCAATATGTCTACATTGTACACACACATGTATGTTCCCCATGGATACAAAATATGCATAGCTGACACATCAACAGAAACCAACACCCTTGGATCAGAGATAATAACATACTTTACTTTAATTCCCTCCCCACGTTTAAAATTCACCTGATTCTATTAACGAGATATCATCACATACATCATCGTCAAATATCTATGATTTTTACGTACATGTAGACATAGTTAATAATTAACTGAGGTCTATAGCTGTTCAAATGCCCATGTAAACTTCTTAATTAAAATGACATTACACAATCATTATCACGTCGATATATGGCTGACGAGTACTCAGAACATAGTTAGAAAATAAAACAGTAACTGAATACCGTTGGTTGTTTTCTAAGCTTCCTTCAGCCATAAGAGCGAGCACACCCAATTTAAAGACTACCCATACGCGGGTGTTAAAATACCGTAGAACATTAACAATTACAATAATGTAATAGTTAATAATCCTCGGTACAATTATGAAATATTCCACTCCGTGCCCGCAGTTTAAAGTTGTTTACAAAGAGCATACGTAGAAGACGCCGCATGAAAACCCGCTGCCATAAAGATCTTTGTTCGAAGAATGAGATAGTTGGTGTCATTCATTGGAATCTTGCAGTTGGATCGTCACAAAATCAAATTTAAAGTAATAATTAATTGCCAATCATCACTTTACAATACTTTAGGCACATACATTTGCTGAAATATTGTATATCCCCCAACATCAGTACATATAGGCTATTTACTCAACGTTAAACACACACACACACGCACACACACACACACATACACACACACACACAACACACATACACACACACACACACACACACACATACGAGGTTGTTTTACTTTAACACACTTCAACGCGTACCACTTAATTCCTCATTGCAAACTGAGGCTGTCGTCGCCTTGCAACAATCTCCAATAGGGCTAATGCCTAACCTATATGGCAGGCTGAACCTCAGCTTAGTTCGAGCCAACGCTGTAGCCATCCTCTCCAGATGTTTTGTCCCAGACTAGTAGTAATAATAGGGTGCATTTATTTATCTTACTGCTGTATAATTGTGTTTACAGTTAATTTTTACAAACAGCCAATTTTAGTGTTCATTTCAAGATGCTTCATGCATCAAGATGCATCATTTACATCCATTTCTTTTGTATGTATGTATGTGCACATGTGTGTGTGTGTGTTTGTGTGTGTGTGTTGTTCAAGGAATTCATTAAACGTGTTACGGGTTTTGAAAGAGATACAAAGTCTCAGTTCACATAATGTACTGTATACCATCTTCATGATAACTCACTGTATGTATGTGGATGCCTGATTAACTCAGCCCTCTATAGGTTCTGTGTATATATGTTTGTGTAATTAATGTTGTAAGAGTTATACCTCAAGGCTAGAGCTTTGCACATTCAGCATTTCTGGGTTCTCTCCTTGTAAGCATGTGAGTTTTACTTTTCTATAAGCCTCATCAGTTCTGTAAGAGCTTTAATAAAAGTCTTATGAGAAATTTAGAGCTAGAACCAATGTGGTTGTGTGATGTTGTATTGTGTTCAATATGTTTAAACCTTCATGTAAGTGCTTTGCACATGTTTGTTATAGCTAGGGTTTTGTATTAGTCCTATTATAAAGAGTTTTATGAGAGACTTAGTTCCTATGTGGAGGCCTGACAGCTAGAACCGATACAACTTGAGTTTGAATTGTGTTTATTACAATATCATTGGTTCCATGTATCCTTCAAGGAAATTTAATTTTTACGTGTAACAAGTACAAATGTAGCACTAAAAAAAGCCAATGATCATCATAGTGGAATCGGTTTTTTTCTCTCCCTAATTGTATTCATGACACTTCAAATCCTTAATTACCAGTTAAGGGTTACGGTAACCCTCTTTTACTGTAATATCTATGGACCTACTAACTTAAGTCCTGATATACAATGTAGACATAGCTACTAATATGTACATTAAGTGATTATTAGTCGGTATACAATACTTCTAGAAAGTCTCGTTACATCTTCAAAGCACTAAGTACATGTATGTTATTATTACATGATCCTGTGTTGCATCATATTTTACCAAAGAGAAAATCTGTTGATACAGTGTATCAACAATGAGTACACAACAGAGAAATGCTTGAGCACATCTACAATGCACATAAACATCATCTACATGCACTGTATTAACAATTAAACAGTTTCAAATAAATTCATGTATGGCTACGGAAGTGTAACAAAAAAAATCAGCACTAATGTATACAAGAAGGCAGTTGTACCACCCATAATAATCACACATGAAAATGCTACCAAGATTTGTAATGAGTTGACAAAAATATTATATCATTGTGGGTTTAACATTGTACCTGAAACCATCAGTGGAAAAGAGAAAGTCGTATGGTTCTTATTTTGTTTGTGCATGGTCCAGCAATCATTTTTTTTTTTTACATGCACATAGATCTACATGTAGCACTGTACTGTGTCTTATTACCAACAAATTTCCAGAAGTTGAAGAAATGTCCATGCATGCATCAAGAAACATTCGTTCATAATGGAACTTTGTCATCAATTGTTCAAATGAAACCTAATACAATGGGAACCTTTCACCGAACTATCAAAGTCTAAAAATTAGGTAAAAAGAAAATTGACATTTACATGTACCTGGTATATCTAATGTATTTTGCTTGCAAACTGATATGCATCACAGAAATGAAGTTTTTGTTATATTTTTATGTGCACATGTCTATTCAGTTTGCTACGGTATAAACTTTGCGAGCGACAGTTTTTATTTTGCATTGCCGGGTTAGATCAATGTTCAAAACCCTATACGGTACAGGGATATACATGTGTGTGAAACATCCTAATAGAGAGAACACAGGTAAAGTAATGTGTCATAGGTCCATATACCATCTCATGGTCTTTTTAATTTTATTTTGGCAGCCCTGCGGTTAATTATAAGGTATGCACGCGGAAAAATTACTGGCAGATTCTCTAAGAGAGCCTGGAATGAACTCTGCCATCAATGTTTAATAAGCGTTAATCATAGATTGACCGTTCGCTGTTAAACCGTGTGTTAAACCAGTTTAACATTTTAATAATTGTTTGTTCCTATACCTCATCGCTCGCACTTTCGAGCGTTGACTGATTCGAACTCATCTAAAGCATGAGTTGTCTGTGCCACAAAACTGCAAACAAGACATAGTAATATTGTAGATAGTGCAGCTGTACACCGTAGCTCTTTTCCGAGCCGCTTCAACTTAACAAACAACACTTTTACAACGCTAAAAGGCTGGGCCTTCACCAGCATACGAAGTTATATAAAAACAAGACTGAGTAACGAAAAGCAAAGGTGATAATACAACTTCTGGCGCTCCAAGTTAATGAGATAATATTTGCAGTTGAAGTATATAAATATGCCTTTATATAGGGGTGTATAATCGCAATGGAATAGTGGGTTTAACACTTTGTTAACGGTTTCATGCCTACAATTTAATTAACAATTATACGCGTCGTACCGGTAACTAATTTAATTACGAGGTTTGTTTGAAATGGAGCGATATACGAGCGAATAACTTTTGAACGGAGCGTCCTTTTGTAATGTTCTTCTCATATTCTTGGAAAGGAATGTTAGCGCTACGATTCTGTGTCCTTAAGTGGTTGCATACTATAGAAAACAAGCCGTCGGCACAAGGCCGGATCCAGGAATATTGAAAGGGGGGTGGGCTAGAAAGGGGGTCCGGGGGCTCCGCCCCCAGAAAAATTTTTGAGCATTGAATTCCTGGTTTTGATACTTTTTTTCACACCTTTGAACGGTAAGTTGCAATTTTAGTCCATTTGCTTAAACGACCAGAGGCAGCCCCAGCATCTATCGAGGGGAGGGGCAAACACACGAGGGGCGCCCAAAAGGGGCGTGGCTTACGATACTTCTGATGCGCGCGTAACCGTTTGACTCTGATAATGCATGCGAGCGAGCGCTAGAAGCTAAATTATGCTCCGCATGTTGTGGATTAGGGATTGGAGGTGGGGGGAAGGAGGCGCCATAGCCTGGGGAGGGGCGGGGGCTAAGGCCCCCTGGGCGCCCCCTCCGGCCGCCTATGAACGCTCATGATCAGTGTCTCCAGCATCACGACTAAATTTTAGCAGGTCTGTGTCTTCAAGGTCTCATTGATGTTGACAGCAATTCGTCATTATTCGTGATTCGCACTAGGCCGATTGGGTCCACCTCTTTGTGGCGCGGGTTGTGGTTCAGCTATGAATATCTCATCTTCATTAATTGGGACTTCCTTTCGTACGTCACGCGTTGACCCGTTTTCACAAGTACGAAGATCGAGGCACTTCGAATTCGGGAGCCTGAAGGGACGTGGTACAAAATAAAAAAGGGGCGTGTTCTAAAGGAAAGGGGGCCCCCCCCCCCCCCCCCCCCCCCCCCCCCTGGATCCGCCTCTGTGACCGCATGGGCGGATCTACACGCGCACTGGAATTGAAGGGCCAATTATAAAGTATGATTACGATTATATTTGCAAACGTGCGTATTGAAAAGAAGCGGAGATCAGTATATTATTATACTAAAAAGATTAACAAGATTGGCGCATCACATCGCATATAAAAGCTGAGCTATATTATTTGGCCCACACATGTTTTTAAAAGTACGAACGCTACTGATAAACTCGTACTTTACAATTAGTATGTGAAAAAATACATGCATTGCACACGTATCAACAATGTAGCTACTATTTAACAGGCCTGCTTTTTTTTGCGTAGTTTTCGGAGCTTTTTCAACACAAAACGCGTTGGCTTCAGGGGCTCCGCTCCAGGCCCCGATGGGGGAGCTTACAGCGCTCCCCCACACCCCCTAGCTGGGCGGGAGGGGTGCCCCCCTCCCGCCCCCTCCCCGGGGCGGCGCCTCTAATTGTGCCCCCCCCCCCCCCCCCTTTCCAAATTCCTGGATCCGCCCCTGGTCCGTGTGGGGTGAAAGATAGGTACGTGGAAGCAGTGGCGAGGTGGCCGGGGGGGCAGGGGGGGCAATTGCCCCCCCAGCTGGCCTTAAAAAGGGGGCGCCAAAATGACGATAGGGGCGCATAAGCCGCCAAGCAAATTACACGAAATGTGTTTTTAAATTAAGATGATTATGTAGTATAGAGTCATAATGCTGGGGACGAGTTCATCAATAGCGACCGTCGGCGATGGGAGGAATAAAGGCGGGATTTCACCTCACGTGATTTATAATTAATGTAAGTTAGCCGTAGGTTAACTGCGGTTAATGGACCGACTCGGTCATTGGTGTCTGCGCATGCGTGACTGACGGTAGTTGTTGTCTGACTTAGGCGGGCGAGCGGCGGGGTCACGACACTGCTCAGTTCGGTAGTTGATTTTATTTTTATTTTTATTTTTATTTTTGGTTTCCTGTAAACCTAGCAAGATGGTTTGTTACCACCGTAGAACTCTCCGGCCTTTGGCCGTGATCAGGTGATGGGCATTCCATTAGGTTCCAAGCATTCCCGCATCGGTTGTAGGGAAAGGGGGCGACCTATCCGGGTCGATCGGCGCGCGAGCCAGGGGGTTGGGCCCAACACCATGCCAAACCCTTGCTAGGGGCACGTCGTGGGGCGTGCGGGTAGTGGGGTTAGCGCCGCCGTATCGCGTACAGGAGAGTCCATTAATAGCATTTGTTACGTATAGTACGGTAACGTACGTAAACAATCTAAGTACATTGCGGATGTAGTTGTAAATAGTTCCGGCTAAAACTTCGGCTTGACTGATGTCATGAGATCTAGAATCGGCTACGTGTTAATTGCTACCAGTTTTTGTTGTTATCGTGCTGCTCGAACAGAGGGCACTATTTATTGGTGTTGATTGCCTTAGTTTCCAATACAATCTGTGGAAAAATTAGAACGCGCACCACAAAAATTTTCGCGCGCTTTGCGCGCGCCCTTCGCGCGCGCCCTTCCCTGTCGTCTAAGCGTCAGTTATCCATGCGGAACCTACCCCCTCCTCGCCAAAATCCTGCATCCGCCCCTGTAATGAGATAAGAAATTAAGGCAGCATGTGTGTTTGTGTGTGTGTGCGTGGGGGAGGGGGGGGGGGGGCGGCAGTCTGTGTATTTGCCCCCCCAGTGACAGACAAGCCACCTCGCCACTGCGTGGAAGAGTAGTTATTTAGCTTTTTTGACGCTTCCTATTCAGGTATCAAACAGTTATAAGTACCAGTAGATAGCCTTCATAGTGTATGAGGTTTCGGCTAAGCCTTAGACTCTTCGTAGTCAATAACAAGTATAGCAGCTTAAGTGGTGGGCGCACTTAGAAATAGGGTGTGTCTTGAAACTAATTAGAAGCTAATTATCGAACGGTACCTGTGGTTGACCATTGTAGTTTTACATGTAGATAGCCAGACGAATGTTGACAGTCAGCGAAGTTTCCAATCAACGTTCTACGAGTCATAAAACAAAACTGTTGAACATAAAGGGGCAGCTGGTACGCTGTTCCGCGTAATCGTGTATATAAAACGCTGATCAGCGTATTCGGCATGAAACCATTAAACCAGTTTAACATCGGACAATCTATGATTAACACCTAACAGATGCGAGTGAATTAATGAAACATTCTTGTAGACAAGAAAAAGTTATACGTCCAGCCTGGGTTTATTTTGGCTGGTTTTTAACAAAAACCCATCCTGAAATAGTGTTTAGTGTGGGAATAGTGTAAAAACTATCCGGGATTATTCACTGATTTAATATGTTTGGTTAGGGAGATATAGGTGTTTAATTAAAGCGAACATTTTCCCACTTCTTTCACAGTCACTCACCTTCTACATGTATACATATGCATGTACATCAGTTCAATTGGGATGCAGTTTGCTAGAAAAATGTGCACAGAGTTTCATCAATTGTATTCCATTTAATCGATCAGATAAAAATCAAAATCTGAACAAATAAATAGCTATAGTATACAGGACTCCACTACATGTACACACCTAATTGACACAATTTGAATGTTCCAGCTGAAATATTGGTATGGGGCTACTGTTAGACCTCACAATAACACCTAAGAACAAGGGACGTAGAGTTTAAGTTTTATGCATAATTGTCTATATCCAAACATTCCAGACTTCCAGTTGTACTACTCAATGATATTTGATTCTACAGCCAGTTGGCTTGCTATATCCAGCCATGAAGTCGGACGCAAAACCACGCAAACAATCGAACAAGTTTCTTCTGATCTTTGTAACGTTTTCTAACTTTACAAATAAGGGACGTAGCTTTAGTTCGATCATCGATTTACGGACCCACTTACGCGATTTATTAACTAGCTATAGATATAATTGTATATAATATATTATATATTATAATTATATATATATATAGTATCAATAGCTAGCTAGCTAGCTATATCTATATCTAGTTAACAAATAATTATACAGGGTCTGGTACCCAGACTACCTTCGTATACTACCAGGGATGTTAAAAATGAGACGAGGCTGATATGCAGCTGAATTACGGTATTCAAAATTTCTATCCGTGTTGTGCTTGAGGGCTATTCTTAGAGTCGCGAAATCGCAGAAACGAAAAGCTACACTTGCATGGTAAGTTGGTTTCTTTCTAATTAAGAGGCAGGTTTTACTAATGGAATCAGTCAAGCTTTGAAAGCAATGCATAAGCCTGTTAAAGCGTTCGGGTCGCTTAAGCTTCGAGTAACGAAATCTCCTGAACAACTTCCCGTACACTTTGAACTACACCCCTGAAACACGTCCATAGGATCATATTCGTCCGAGTCAACAGCAAACTCATCGCAGCCATCCAATTCAGAATCCATGTAGGCGCAACACGGATGGTTTTCCGGTACATGTAGATTACGGAACCGTTTCCAATCAATGTATTTAATATCCCTGATACTACGTAGTGATTTATTTGCCTAACTGCAATATATCGCTGCTCGAGCAAATGAAGAGTATTTTTTAAAAAGGTGAGCAATAACATGTCAGATCGCAACTCTAGAGCGGCTCTAATAAGGAATAACTGCATTTCTAGAGCATCTGCATGCAGTCTTAATTGTTTCTCAGTCTCGACCTGCACTATTTGTTTCCGTTTATACACGCACAAAACATCTTGCTAATGTAATATTCAGTTCTTAATTTATATTTAATTGGCCTCGGTAGAAAACTGCCAGCTGCATGTCCAGATGTACGTTGAAGACCTCTTTCCTTTTACGACACAATACGCCTTCCCATTTTATAGGGTAGGTAATGATCGCCTTACGCGAAAACGCCAAGTTTGCGTTCGATCACTAGCTCCCCCCTTGCATATATAAAACTGGGAGCCTATTTAATTAGCGCTGTTTTAAATTTTAATCAGTCTCCAAACCTCATTATTTATGGAGCATGGTCGTTATAGAACGGTGTTGAAATCACAAAAACAGCGGCATCAGCATGGTAGCTACAATCTTCATTGATAAAGTAGAATTGGTCACATGACTATTAATAGCTGTGAAATCTTAATAGGGAAATTGAATGCGTCAAGTTGAAATTCAGTACAATCTATTTCTTGCACTGGGTACAAACTGATGAATATTTCAGTTATTGAAATTCACTTTGCTAAATCATCCAGCTTGCTGGTAATATACATTTATAGTACTTTGTCGTTCAAAATTCTGTCAATATGCTGCGTTAAAGCCACTGTTAAAAAAAGACCGCTTCCATGGATAATTCCACGGCTAAAATAGGGGAGCGAGTTATTAAAATCAGTACAAGCTAGCTGTTCTTGATGTATTATCATGCAGAGTTGAACTGAAAAGAAGACTAGACCGTGTGGAATGAAATTAGCTGCTCTAGTTACTCTTCAACATGATATAGTTCAAAAAAGCACATCCTTAATTAAGGACGCTAACCGCGTTTACGACAAGCTGCAAATTTAACGCTTTGCATACTATATACATGTAATGGAATTATTATGATTACGCTATACATGTACATGCATATCACTCCTTACTGGAGAAATTATTAATAGCTGACGTTTCCCCATATATATCTACGATAAAACGACCAAGAAAATGGCGTGACCCAGATACTGCGTGTGGGGACGAGATAATTCCAGAACACCCCCAGCAGATATCCTTGTTGAATTTTTGCACCTCAGTTGCCTCAGTTTGGCATTACCGTTGCATCCCCCGCTGAAGTGGGCATGTGCCAAAGTGTTTCAACAAAGGCAGCAGAGTACAGAAAGCATACAGGAAATGATCCCAAGTGTGCTGAGTTGGGCTGGTGATGTATACCACTGGTAGTGTAAAGCAATAGGGTCTGGGGACCAGACGAGGGCCTTCTCACAGTTGGCTTCTAGGTTAGCCATTCATGATAACACCCACAAGTCCAAGGTAGCAGCAGAGCTATATGGCCGCCTCAGCTCGTTATTGGCTAGAGTTAACACTCCATCAATCCTGGTCCATTCCTATGCCCAAACACCCAATTAAACAAGGAAAATAAACTGTACACACAGTTGTTTGTGTGTCTGTGTGTTTGTGCCTTTGTTCTTTACATATGATTTTATATATAATGAAAATTATACATTCATGCATCAACCAGCGCACTAAATCAATTGACCAGATTGTGGCACTAAGCAGATCTGGTACATGTATGTGGAGGAAAGCTTGCCACATCCTACAGTCCAGCGGAATCACCCCTAACAACAATAATACATGGCAGCTGTTGAAAGCCAAGCATCCCAGCTGTCCCACACCAGTAACTTCTGCTGCTGCTTCATTGGAGCCAGACTTCAATGTTATATCAACCTTGTGTTCCTTCCCCAAGGACAGTGCGGCTGATCCCCAGAGCTCATACCATGGCTATCTTGGTGTAACGACTCTTGGCTGGAGCCATTTTTATTGCCCTCAACAAAATCAAGGAGTGCAGATTACCATGGGAGAGACAATGAGGAGGCTGACAGGAAAGTGCAATCCTGTGGCTGGGTCAAGGTATCATGTATGGTGAGGGGGATATAGTGAGGGAGGTGTGCAATTCTTTTTCTTCAAGGTTGATATGCAAAATGCTATCAATGTTGTCTCCAGCTGCAGATTGGATGAATATTGTACATTTTCCCCAGAGCTCATACCATGGCTATCTTGGTGCTATGGTTCATACTGTTATCTCCAATAACTAACTGTACGTACAGTTATTGGTGATCAAACAAAGTATGAATTTGTAGAGTACAATATTACTAGCTAGTGGATGTATATATCCATTATGCTCCACAATTAATGCAAAGATCTAAGAACTGAAAATCAGTTCATTATCGTTTACACAAATATAGTTGATGCATTTCGAATTTTTCCCGCTCAATTCAGGTCAATGATTTTGCTTAATTTGTATGCTACACACTCCTGGTATGCATTTGTACACATGAAAAGGAACACATTTTTAAAGCCAAAATGTTGTATTCAAAAGGAAACACACTTACTTTTTGAATGTTGCATTTGTATCATTCACTCTATTGTGTAACATTGGTATTGTACTGGTTCAGTGGCTGATACCGGGGGGGGGGGGGGGGGGGGGGGGGGGGGACCAGATCATATTCACAATCAATATATGGTATTGTTGGGTATCCTTAGCTACTTGTATAGTGGTTATATTATTGAATCATAACAACTTTGTTAATAGACATCTACACATACAGGAAAATTCTCCATGTTCTACCAACTGATGATACTTCTAGTGTTCACCAGTAAGTGTATTGTGTTGTATTGCAATCTTTGTACTGACTGGTGTGGGTGGTTTATGGTGGTTAGAAGTGGTTTTGGGTGCCTTGAAAATTAGTACATTATTAACGGCTATGGATTACTGTCCACTTATCTACCATACAATTGTCATTATAATTACACAGCTGGCTTGGGTATATCCATTAAGAGGTAGCACATGAGAATGAATTATATGAAAAGAGCTGTACATTGATGGAAATTAGTACTCTTTATGTCACCAAGTCAACATGTTTAGTGTGGTAATACAAAGGTTATACTACCCTGTTGGCCTTGGGAGTGAGCAACCAATCCTAATATCTACTATAGTTTGTCAGTAACAAGTTGCACTTTCTCATTTTATCTTTGCAAACGTAACCATATTACACACACACACACACACACACACACACACACACACACACACACACACACACACACACACACACACACACACACACACACACACACACACACACACACACACACACACACACACACACACACACACACACACACACACACACACACACACACAAGCATGAAATTAATATCATTATTATGTATTAGTGCATTTTATATCTTTTGCTCTATAATTATTTGAGTTGAATGTAGCCTGGCATATAGTCACGTGTAGGCTGCTGCATCAGGGTGATTTGGTGATTTGGTCTTGTTGTCTTCCTCAGCTGAAAAGGGAATCTGCCATACACCTCTTATAATCCGCCATACTCAGATCAGTGATTAGGGAGGGTACATCTTCAACATCTTGTGCCTCTTGCACTATGTGTTCTTTTAATGCTAGCTTAGGTCACCAATCAATATGTCTATCTACAGTTTAAGACTTCCTGTATATATAAGTTCATTTTCACTAGAGATGTGTCAAGTGCAAATGCACTTTTCCCTTATTTATACAGGAAATAGTGTAAACGTTTTTTAAGTAGGAATGAATCAAATGGGTATAACTATTTTGGCTAGTTTTGTCTGTTTAGCCATATATTATTGGCTCCATGTGTACATATGTACAATGTATAATCATATGGAATAACTACACCCATAGTAGGTGTGGATGGTATTACCATATCACCATCTACTGACTATACAACATTTGAGAATAAAACATCAACATTTACACTCAACTGTTCTGGAAATGGAACCTCTCTTGTGTGGACAGTGGATGGATACAGTACTGGTGCATCATATGTACTGAGTAGAGGAATATGGCCTACACCCTACATCACATCACCAGATGGAGTTACTGTATCCTCTCAGCTCATTGTTCCCACCACCAAAGTCAACAATAACACTGTGGTGATGTGTACAGTGCAGGATGCATCATTACATAACCATAAATCAAGTAATCCAGTGAGGCTCATTCTCCAAGGTACATGAACAAGATAGTAGAACCCCTTAGATCAAACATGCACTCACATATAGAATTTGTGGATGCACCAGAGGGTAGGTGTAGTTGCATTCCATGAGCTTGTCACCACACAACAATGCAGTTGAAACAAGAAAACCTGGCATGACACCCCACTACCAATATAAATTCACTTGTTTGTTTACTGCTCCAAACCTTGAACCATCATTGCATGTACAGAAACATGTGTGTAACTCACAATGACAATACCTAATTGTAACTAAGATATATGCAGGGTTAGTGTCACATCTTGTACTCTCTATAAACATGATGAATAGTACATTATTTGGTGCAATAACTTATTGCACTCACTTCAGGTATTTTGGCTGCTCCATACAACTTTTCAGTATAGCCATGTCCAACACCACATTTATACTCCCTTGATGTCAATGACTGCTCCGCTGACTTATTCTATTACACTCTTCACCCCTCTAGTTTTTACATGTGTCACCCTCGGAAAATAAATAAATAGCTCAGAAACATATGTATGTTCAGGTAGTTTTTTTTTTTTTTCAATTTGCGAGATGATTTCTCTCACTTCCTGTTTTGCCTCCAACGTATTGCTTAATTATGTGTGCAAAAATCACTTTTACAATCCAATCATCGTACTGATACAGAAAATATGATGTAGGTTTCATGCGTATTGACATATTTCTCCTTCTAGGCATATTGCCAGCACCATCACGGATCACAATAAATTCCTCAAACTCTACCTTATCACTCTTCTGGGTTGCTCCACCTTCTCTTGAAGTTTCAACTCCTCCCACCATATCCCATTACATACTTGGTAACAATGTCACCGAAATTCCAAAGACCATCAGTAATCCACCAGTATACAAGCCTGCTATGCCTTGTAATTCATTACTTGATATAAATGACCCATCATTTATAATAAATACTGGAGAGCAAAATACAACCATCTTGGACTATAATGGTACAATTGAGTTTACATTCTTTGCTGTCAATGGAGCTGGACATGGGAGTGCAGCTAAATATACTTATGTGCATTCAAAGAAGACACTGACAGGTATGAACTATTTTAAAGAAATATGCTTGTATTGAAATAATATATTTTACATGTCCTGTGCAACACTGTTTTAGTGTCTATGTTTTTTAAAAATAAAGTATGTGTAGTTTGTTTTAGTTTGTTTTAAAATAACCTCTTGTGTCTCAACATATTTGCATTTTGTTGTTGATAAAAGCTATAATCCCATGTTCGCTTGTGTGAATAAACATCATTGTACATGGATGATTTTTCTTCAATCACATTAAATTTCAAACAACTGATTTCACAGCTACTATATGTACAGTATTCTTTGATGGTCCTACAGCTACTCCCATTGGACACTACAACAAAACATCACCAAATGCCATTGGTAGGAAGTAGCTATGATAATTACAAAGTTCCATATATTTGTGTGTGTGTGTGTGTGTCACATGTACACACATTTGATTGCACAGTGTATGGAGCTATATGTGGAACATCAGCAGTGTTGATATCAATGGTTATAGTCATGGTCTGTGTAGGTGTCTACATCAGATGTAAACATTAAGGTACAGTGATGATTTTGGTGTTGCACTCTAAATAGTGCACACTCCTGTAGGTGACTTGACAGGCACCCAAATTGAACTTGAACAGAACAATGCATATGAAGTGATTAACAAACTGTCATGTCCTATGGATGAAGAGAACATGGAGCCATGTCCTGCATATGGAGTAGTGACTGTTATATGTCCACCTTAAAATAATTGCATGTTCTAAAATTGCAATATGGGCAATTTTAATATCAATTATTGTACTCGTAACTTGCTAGTTACACATTGTGAAATTGTATTGCCTCTATAGGTACATGTAGCCTTTCCACAAGTAACATAGGTGATCATACATTGAGTCATAATGGTGACTTACCTACATGGCCACATGTATCTTGTCAAACTAATCTTTGCAACTATTTTAATAAGTTATTACATGATGCCTCTAACTACATCATCCTCTTATCTCTCGTATCCTACAAGAGAATTCTTTGTTGCCCTGCTCTTTGTTGCTTTAATATTGTACCAATATATTGTACCAATTTCCCGATAGATGTTTTTGTGCCTGTTCTTCTGCAGAACTGTAAATGATAAGCTTAATAGTTCTGTCATTAATGCAGTACTATATCCTACAAGAGAATTCTTTGTTGCTTTTATATTGTACCAATTTCCTGATAGATGCCTTTTTTTCTGCAGAACTGTAAATGAGATAGTTCTGTCATTAATGTAGTACTATATTTATTTAACTTGTGTCCCTGCCTGCATGCATGCATGCAAATCATATTTTTATGTTGATACATGATCAGGTGAATTTCTATATATAACTCAATTGGAATTTTTAATTAGCCTATGATGGGATAAGACTGACAGAAGATGGGTTTACATCAGTGGGATACGTGGGATCAATGTACATTTAGAAGAGCTGCTGAATAGTGCTTTACTATAAGCTGGCAGTCTTCATGTATGATGGATAGCATATTCCTGGTACATGGTGAGGATGAGGGAGTTGAAGTAACAAATGAAGGTGGCCAGACATGGCACATAATCAGTACAGCATGCTGTGATAAGACATTACATGTACCAAGTAATCACAAGTAGTCATAGGCCACTAATGCTTTGGCTACTCTATGCTTGTTCTATCAACAGCTATTGTCTGTCTCAGTTAATAAGAGAGTTGAATACTACT
This sequence comes from Spongilla lacustris, assembly GCA_949361645.1. Taxonomy (NCBI): domain Eukaryota; kingdom Metazoa; phylum Porifera; class Demospongiae; order Spongillida; family Spongillidae; genus Spongilla; species Spongilla lacustris. The sequence goes on from OX442417.1 coordinate 8,573,894, forward strand.
ACTTTAGAGCTTTGTAACTTGTCAGTGGAATGAGATCATCTCATGCCAATTTAAAGTCATATTAACCCATCATTTGCCACTAAATAGCACTTTTCAAATGGTCCAAGAAGTGCTAGATATCAAAGATATAAATTTCCTTCTGACAGATATTGAATTTTACGAATTTGAGCTTAAATAACTACATACACACATAACTCCTGATTCCTTTATCTCTAAAGCTTCAAAATTGAAATCCATGTTCAAAGGTCATATTGTTACTCACACATTCTTTTCGTTCCAGTTTCAATAAGATACTGCTGATATGTAGCTTTCAGAACACAAAGTAGTCATTTTGCGGTACTACCCGTTTTAGAGGGGTGGGCAAAGTTTATTTGTATGTATCAGTCCAATTAACTTTCTATGTCACAAGCCACAATATTTTCTTGAATTAAGAGTGGTTACTTAGTTTGAACATGTATAGTTTTTGGCATCTTCTGCATTTATATTTTCATAAAATGTAGCTTTTCCAAACTCTCTTAGTCATTGAGACAGACAATAGTTCCCAGCTTCCATTATACAAAATTTATTTACAATGTGCACCAGATTTCAAAAAGCTCACAGCAAAGATATTAAAACTTGTGTATCAGCAAATCCTCATTCATATAATAAGTTATAGACAAAAACGTTTGCACAATTACACAAGATACCCAAAGGATCATAATTATGCAGAACTGTGTACACTTTGGATGTACCAAGAAGCCAAGTGTTTTCACAACACCAAATGTTAAGCAATTCAGGGAAGTCCCCAAAAAGCTGTTTTTCACAAAATCCCAATTTGTTTAGTTTTTTGCTATTAGAACTTTGATTCAAAACAAATTCAGAGTAGGACAAACAATAAACAGGCACATGGGAAACATAATAAAAACACCACACTACTGCCCACACCCAGGACCACTGGTATAATATATCCTGCCATGTAGCTAGCAGCTGCAAGTGTCACTTGCATTGCATGAGAACAAAAATGATGTTGCTAGGCAGCGACATGGTGTCACAACAGTTGGGGCTGTTATTGCATATTATAGATTCTACCTGTGTCCATTAAAACCAGGAAAAAAATAACAATTCTATTTGAAAAAGTTGTCATTTGAAACTATAAAAAGTAAGCACTTTGCATTGTACGATTTAGTACTCTGATCAGGAATGGAGTGTTTAACAAAAGGAGGATATTCTTGTTTGTTATTATTTGTTATAAAAACTGAGATACAAAATATAAACACTATCATTTGAGCACACACATATGCAAGCAAAAAACAGTACATGTTACAAAGACAGCTGAGCACAAAATGGATACAATAGGTGGAGGTGTGCAGGTACAAAGGTTGCTGAATTAGTCATCAAAAGTACCACTACATATATCATAGGGAGCACCAGTTTGGGCTGATATCTGAACACATAAAGACAAAACTAGTCCACACTCTAGTATCTTCCATCTGGAATTGCATGAAGCATTGGTCCCACCTGTTGACAGAAGAATTACATTCAAAGTGACAAAGTGCTCACAGCCAAGAGATATTGTATAATCTCTTCTTCATGCACAGAACATAGTTTCATTTCAAAATAATTGCTCAGTGAACATGTAATACAGGTAACTAGACGTACAAAATGACAGGCTATACATGTACATGTACATGTAGTTAGTAAAATTTTTATTAATTTCTTACATGTAATTTCTTACATGTAGTTAGTAAAATTCTTATTAAATGATAAGCGTAGTACAGAACTAGTTTTAAGAACCAAACTAGCAACTAAACAGAGAACAATCCAGCAGTATAGGGAAGATATTTAAAAAAATCCAGGTCATGTTGGCAAGCTCTACAATTGGATGATGTGGCGAAACATGCAGGCTGAATACATACATGTAATTGCAAAGAGCTCAAAATCCAAACTTTTTTATTCACAAAGGCACATGCTAATTATAACATTTTAACCAAGGTACATGTATCAATGTGTGCTCTACCATAGGCAAAACATTATTCACCAACAACAACACTGCTCAATGCATGATGAGCCTGATTTTGCAGCTCTAGTGGTCAAGCCTGCCATATCATCTTTGATTGAGGACAGTTTGTATGTATCTGGATCTAGGACATGGAGATGGGAGACTAACAGGTAAAAAATAAGGTACAATTTTGTAAAAAAAAAAATTAAAATAAGGCGAGCTCCTTGATATACAACTACCACCATATCTAAATATGTGGACATCAATTTCATACAAACAAATTTTAAAAACTTGAAGCAATTTACGCATGTTAAAATTAAAAAGCAGCAGTAAAATTCTAACGCGTCAGAATGAAAGTACAGCTCCAATAACCAGCTTTCTGAAATTTCCATGCACATGTGTATGCTATTCAAGGTGCAATAAATAATTATAAGAATGCAAAACCATGTGCAAGGCAAAGAAAATCAAGTTCATAAATTAATTCAGTGTCCTATCTATCCTGGTTGTCCCACTATGTTTAATGCAAAGATACAAGCAATCGATCACTATCAAGTTATTAAGGCCATAGATAACTGTGGCTGTGCAGCCCTTCCTCACACACACACACACACACACACACACACACACACACACTAATACTGATTAGACAGCATTCAGGTTGAAAATTATACTTAGAAGAATTTTTTATTATTAAATTGGACCACTTAACATACCATTTAATTATAACACAGAGGACTGTAGCATTATATATGCTAATTTGCAGGCTAGAACCGATGCTCTGTTTAATGATACCCTTGATAACCTTTTCAATTATGGATGTAATTTTAGAGTGTATGTAGCCTTTGGATACCTTCATCTAACTAAAGCAGGCTAGCAGAGTTAACAAATTGAAATGTATGCAAGAGTTGAAGCATAAGCTCAACAGTCCGGTGCTCATCACCCAGCAGAACACATAGGACCATAAGCACACACACATACAAACACAAATACTCACACACACACACACACATACTCACACACATGCACACACTGCACACACATGTACATAGGCCTACATGTACACACACATCTCACCAGACCAGGTACAAGATACATGTATTCCCAAGAATGTCAGCTGACTATGGCAGATGTACCAGGCACAGATCACCCAATTATTACTCCACCCCTTGTTCCCTTCCATGCTCCCAATGTTGTTTATTTATTTTTAAACTTCACCGCAACGTCTATTTATAAATATTCATTTGGTGGCAGCAACAGCATTCCATATAGTCAAATATGAGTGAATGGCACTGATGAGCAGGTACTTTTGTATTGTATACACTTTTGCAATTATGTCACAGCTGTGACATACTTGAGTCTGGACACCACACAAAGGTAATAGATAATCCATGACAAATTATGGCATTATACCAGTAGTATCAGCAAGGGTTATTGGGCTATTCAACCATACACCCCTATAAATGACAATAAATGGTGTCCCAGGGGGTATAGGGTGTGTGTGCGTTTGTGTATGTGTGTGTGCGTGTGTGTTTGTGTGTGTGTGTGTGTGTGTGTGTGTGTGTGTGTGTGTGTGTGTGTGTGTTTGGAAATAGCAAAAGCTTGACCAGGGAGGTATAACCAAATAGAAGCTCGTCCAGGAGTATTTAAAAGTATGCTCCAGGTGTGTGTGTGTGTGTGTGGGGGGGGGGGTTACGTTTGCCATTTGTAGGGATCTACTGAAGTATTGGTGAAAAATAGCCCATGCCAGTTTGCTGATATTCATCGATCCCCCCCTCCCCCCCGCCTCCAACCTCTTAGTTTAGTTATCTTATGTTTGCAACCCATTTTAATTACATATCTTTATGTGAAAGCAAAGTAGAATAAATTTAATAAAGATTAAAAGGAATTTTAAAAATAAGCACAGTATGTATTCTCTCGCTTGGCATCCCTGCTTGCTGTCAGCCAGTCAAGTCCCAAACCAAAGATGGTCGCAGCAATTTATGGCCGCCTGAACTCAGAGTTGTCACTGGTGAGATCAGTAACAAGGGCCATCATGGGAAGGGAGTTGGCCCATGGATAGACTTATTAGAACTGTGTAAAATAAGCTTTACGTTGTGCTAATACTTACTTTTGTGTATGCATTATTTAAAATGGAATAATTATAATATCTATATCATAATAGTCAACTGAACATAAGAGAAATGAAGGTATTAGATAAATCTCAATTTCGTACCTGTAAAAAAGAAAACAAAACTAGTACACTTCAGCCATTATTGTTTAGAGAATGATGCATAAGTGTGACTTTCACAGACAAATAATGCTACTCATGGATGTGCCCAGAGATTTTCTGCAGAGAGGGGGAGGTAGGAAAAAGAAGGGGGATGAGAAGAGAAGTGAGAAGAGGTAAAGGGACACATAGCTCCTTAACTACTTGGTCCTTAATTGCGGTTAAATCGACCTGGCACACTCTTTAACTGTGACTGCATACTCCTGTGTGAGGAGAAAAAGAAATGAGATGAGAGAGGAATGTGTGAGGGATAATAGTCAAATGAACATAAAAGACATGGTGATATTGAGTGTACTCAATTTCGTACCTGTAAAAATGAAAGTAAATCAGCCAAAAAGTGAAATTTCACAGATAAATATATGCATGGCAGCATCCATTAATATTGCTTGTGTGCCCAGTGTCTTTTTAGTCTCGAGTGTCACTGTGTATTAGACACATGGCATAAGCAAGATAGCTACTAGTTGCTGTATATGATTAAAGCCATGATGGCTGGCTCTGGCATTCGCTCTTGTTAGGCAAATGCTCAAGTTGGCAAAAAGCTCAAAAGATATCTGTGCCTTTGGCAGAGACATGTGGATCGCAAGCCTAGCAAATATCTGAGCCAGAAATATTGAAGCTTCGTTACCCCAAGCCCCATAGGAGTCAACTACTAGAGGGGTTGAGACCCACCCTAAAGCTAAACACTTTTCATCATTGGCCTGGTGTTTCCTCCTCTCCGTTGCCTCAAGGACTGCACCAACCGTTGCTCCCGCTTCAGCTAAAGTTGAAGGATTTAGCGGTGAGACAACGGAGATGTCCAGGGCAACGGGCCTTCCATGATTCCAATGCTTCACGAGAATATCAGCAGGCCGTGACTGTGAATGGTCAGGAAAGAGCCCAGCACCAGCTTCAACTTCGATTGAAGCATGTGCACGGTGAAGAAAGTGCGCTAAAGTGTCCCTGAGAGCATTATGGCGTGTAATAACATCACCCCCACATTTGCATGTTAATGCATGGTGTCCAAGAGGGTCCAGACTGTGGGCAGGGCAGAAAGCACACTGAGAGCCCTGGGAGGTATCTAGGCCTAGCCACCACTTGACAGCTACCCTGAATTCAAATGGGTCAAGATGGAGAGCTAGGGATGTGGAGGGAATAACTGATAACCAGGATGTCGCATGGGGGGCTGAAACTGATAGCAACCGAGCCTTGTTAGCAGGGGAGGATTGATCAAAGAGGACTTGAAAGCAATAGTCGTTTACTTAAGACAGAAGCTTCTGACTGACAGGTGAGGAAACCACAGAATTGACAGATAGTTTCTCAATTGGAGCAACAGTAGAATTGAAGTGGTCCAAGGCATTTGTAAGGTGTATGTCATCTGTATCATACACCCCAGAGGAGCAGAAGGAAGCAATAAAAGCTGAGCTGGAGTGTAGAGACAGTGAGCGCAACCCAAGACTACCACTGTTAAGGCCAAGTTGGGCCTGACACCATGCCTCATCTGACATTTCAAAACCTATGGAGTCCATGAAACAGTGGTGGACGTCATCATCGAAGAGCTTGAAAGCATCTGATACCAAGTTGGTTGGAATTGAGCGAGCCAAGTAGCTTAACTTGCAAAAACTACCACATAGACGAAGTAAAGTTAAAGCTACTTGAGGGTCTATGACAGAAACCTCTATCAAGCAGTGCAAAAGCTTGCGAGCTTCAAGCCGTTTTGAGGCAATAAAGTTTGCACAGTATATGTAGTCACCAATTGGGCATCCTAATATCTCAAAATGAGGCAATTGGAAAACTTTGAGCTCTGGTGGGAAAGGGGAGGCATCACTTGGGCAGTACAGCTCACATTTAGAGATATTGATATGTAGGCCAAGAGGGGGTCCTAACTCCTGTATAAGGGTCAAAGATCTACAAATTGAAGACTTCTTGCCTGCTAAGATGCCATCATCCAGATACCAAGCCTGATATAATAGATGGTTGCACTCAGTATCCTCTTTAATAGCTCCAGCAACCTTATGCAGGACCAAAGCAAACAGAAAAGGACCCAGTGGGTCTCCCTGCTGCACACCTGATTGTGATGTTAGCTGGCCCATAGGGTGCCACAGAAAAGGGTGAGAGCCATAACACCATGCCACCCAAGGAAGCAAATCTGGGAAATGCTTCGCGCATTCCTGTAAAACAGCATCTCTGGAGACTAAATTGAATGCATTCTTGAAATCCACCTTGAGAACAGAAAAGTCCAAATCATTCCAATGTTTATCCACACAGGCCCTTATTCCATGAATAACCTTTTCTGAACCCATTGGACAAGCCACACCAAACTGTATGGGCTCAAAAAAATCAACAACCCTATGTTTAATGACAGCACACAAGCATTTCCCTGTCAATCTTCTCAGGACCTCACCCACAGCAATCGGTCTTATGTCCGGGGGCTTTAACTTGCTGAGTGCTGTCAAGGACCCACCAGCCATGAAACGAGAAACCTAGCTCCTGGGGGACTTTCCCAGAGACCAAGAGGTTAACAACCCTCCTGAGAAGGGAACAAATTGTAGTGGGAAGTGGAATTGAAGCTGCATCCAACCAGGTGCTGTACCCGTAGGCCAGAAGGACCTGCTGCTGTACCCTTTGGAAAAGATTTCAGGATATTATAAACATCAAAATCTTCATTCAGTGATATGGATTGTGAGGTTGTTTCTGGGATAATAGGGAGCGGCCCCTCAGGGTGTTTATCCTTTAACAACTTCCAAGTGTCATCACTATTTGGTGCCAGGCCAGAGGATGCTAAAATTTTACAAGCTTTAGCAAACATACCCTCACGAGACAGCGAGACTGCAAAATTGATGAGATTTCGCGGGATAGAATCATCTGAGTGGATGCCTATCGCTCTGTGACTCTTCGCCATATTCCATAGTGTTGCGTGTTCTCCTCTACACCACAGATTGCATAGCGCATCTATTGGGGTTGGTTTATTACGCCTACCACCCCTTTTCTTTGAAGGCAAGAGGCACTTTGGAAGCATAAATAACTTCAGCCAAGAGTCCAATGAGTTGTCGTGAAGCACTGCTTTCAAAGAAAAAGACAACGCTAGAGCAAAAGCAGGACGAGACTTTTTGGGAATGTGTCGTAAGGTTCGGCAGGATAGTAGGCAAACTTCTTCAAAAGATGGTAAAGCTGTGCTTGTACTGTGCGAGGACTCGGTTTCCGAAAGCGATGGGATCGGTGCTGGAGGAGCTGCCAAGACAGCTACGCATCTTCGCGAATGTGATGCACGTCAGTCGAGATCTAGCCACAAGTGCTCGACAATCACATATGTACAAGCCTTGTTCCTGTAACCATTCTCTAGGTACATCCCCCCGAAAGAGACCCCGTGCGTGAAGGCCCATATGTGAACGCCACATGGTTGGTGCAATTAGCTCGTGGCAGCCAGCTACAATGCACTGCTTCCTGTGAAGAGGTCGGACTATTGGTACCTGAGGCGATATCATTGTGAGGATAGCTCGATCACTTCCCGACTCCACTTGCAAAGGCTCGGGCGATACTGGGACAGGTGATGGAGGCACAGAAGGTTCTATGTGGAGTGTATGCGCTGGCACTGCCGAAGAAGAAGGTGTGAATGAAGTGCTAGGAGAGGGCTGCGGTGATGAGGGTGTCCCATGCGAAACCGACGATCGGGATGGCCCAGGTGACGACGTATTAAAACATAAAGGTGGCTCGGAGGGCGGTAGCGAACTACCAAGTATCGAACCGCTATTATTATTTGAAAACAAGGACTCACAGCTGCTGCCATTGGACTTGGATGAATGGCGGCTGTCATTCAAGCAGGACGTGCACCGGGACCGCTTAATGGTAACAAGGACTAATTTGCAATCCACGCAAGTGGTGAAACCTGCTTCGTGAAGTAAGTCCGCCGAGATTCCAGGGTCGTTTTTCGAAAAGTGTCCCTGCAGGTGTTTTTTAAAAGCATCCTTCGTCCCTAAAGAAGAGGAGCAACCAGGTAAGAGACATTCAAACCTACCTGCAGAAACGCTCTGACGATTGTGTTCCAGAGGCTGTGAATCCGATTGCGGGATAGAACTATGCGGGAGGCCTCTTGAGACGCGCTTACCGCGCGCCATCTTATAATAATAAATAAATAAATAAATAAATAAATAATAATAAGACGAAGATAATTTTTATCATCTAGAAAGCTGCCCAAACTTCAAGGATGCATAAGCACGTTCGTTGCTCCCGCGTACATATTAAATGATTAGCAATTTATAGTTTGTAACATGACAGTGACTGCAGTGGCGGACGGAGGGGGGGGGGCACAAGGGGCCTGTGCCCCCCACCCCTCCCCCGTTAAATGAATAGATGTGGTCATACGGTCAAGATGTGGTCATACATGTACGGTCATTACAATACCGCAGTCAGATATATCACATTGATTATGATCTCAACACATAATTTATAATCCTGGGGCCATATCATGGCTGCCATTGAAGAACAATCTGACGCTAGCGTTAACCAGGTAAAGAAAAGAAATGCGTCTGTGATTACGGATTTCTTCTGTAAACGATCAGCGTTGGTAAGCAAACTATTATAATTAAAACTTACTTGTATACATAAGTCATCGATCGCTTATACATGCCTTACCAGGACTGTTCAAGCGTAGATAGCTCCATAGGATTAGCGACAACTACTGAGAAGAATCCCGACCTAGTCTCGGAGTCTCGATCACAGCTGGAAGAACGGCGGCTTGCTCCGTCAACCTCACTGTCAGTCTGCAGCTTAGTCCCTGCATTGCAGGAAGAACAACAAGAGCCACAGGTTCAGCAACACAGTGGATCACAGGAGCTTCAATTAGCTGTACATGTCATCGATGGTTTGTTACAAACTGCTTTTTTACTTAGTACGACTGATAGTATTTTATATATCAATGATTTATATATGACAGAGAAGGATGGGAAACATTTGGTTGGGAAAAAGCTTACTCGGGCACAAAAATATGAAGCTTTGCAGAATACATCTGTTCCTCCCATTAACTACAAGTTTCCTCTTCAGGAATTCGTCACAACGACAGGAGTACGAAAACGGTAACTATATTATTTTCTACTGAAACAGTAATCTTATCAGTACAATATTACCATGCAATGTCTGACATTACACCAGCATGCATTAATTTTTCTATATACATATATATTACTAGGAGCTTCCAGCATAGTTGGATAAGCAAATATCCAGGATTGTCGTATTCCGCAAGTCAAGATGGAGCATATTGCTTGTTTTGCTTGCTTTTTGTCTGTGACAAGACTGAGCATGTGGTCTTGATAAGAAATTGGAAGCATGCTACAGAAATATTTAATGGTCATTTTTTTTGGCTATAAAAGTGACAAGAAGAGCTGTTATGGGTATGAGACACACAAGATGAGTGCAGAATCTGTATTGACACTCCAAAGCGTATTTGTGAATGTGCAGGTGAGATGAGTCATTTGCATCAAAGTTATGTCATTATATATCACTCATTCTTTATATTCTTCAGACTCCTGTAAATCATTTGCTGAATGCTGCAGACCAGGAGAATATTGCAAGGAACAGGAAAGTATTGGAGTCTGTTGTTGAAACTATAGTGATCTGTGGTTGACAATGCTTACCACTGCGAGGTCATCGTGACGATGCTACTGCTTTCAATGATGAAGACCATAACCCAGGGAACTTTATAGAGCTGTTGAAGTTCGGGTTAGGCATGAATCCATTTTCAGCAGGTCAGTTTTGAAAATTGCATTTATTCATTTATGTATTAAATTGTATATAAGGGCAAGGAGTGGGGATACCACATTGATGGACCATTTCAAGACAGCTAAGAAAAATGCAACATATAGCTCCAAGAGAGTTCAGAATGAACTCATCAGTATCCTCGGCTCTCAAATACTTAGACAATAGTCAATCAAGTGAAGGTTTCTGGCCACTTCTTCAGCATAATTGCTGATGAAGCGCAAGATTGTTCCAACAGTGAGCAGTTGGCATGCAATGGTTGTTCGGTATTGTGTTATAGAAGAAGGTGAAGAAGGAGGAACATGCATGATGTATTAATTTAAATAAAGTCCTTTTTATTATTTAATTTCAGAACAGGCAGAAGTGAAAGAGGACTTTGTGGGATTCTTTGATGTAACAGGGCATACGATAGGTGAAGATTTGTCTTCTACCATTGTGCAACAGATTGCTAACTTCCAGCTAGACATCAGTTTCCTTCGTGGTCAGTGCTATGATGGCGCAGGTATGGATATTATTCTTTTCGGCAAGATGTTCTATATTGTCTATTTGCATCCTAAACTGTGTACAGTGGTACACAAATAACTCCTTTCATTTTGCTGCATTATATCTTATAGCAGCAGTGAGCATTTTACACAACTTTTGAAAATCTATACCCTCTATGGTGGTGCTAGATCTAACTTCTGATTAAATATGTCATGAATATGCTAATTTTGGCTAACTGCAATAACATTGCTTAATACTGGTATCTATAGCACTGCAGAACACTGTAAAAGTTAGAGATTCAAACAAACTAGATGGGAACATTGTCAATAAGTCAAATTTCATCCACACAGTTTGTTTTGTATGTACATCAAACAAATGCTGTCTGTTTTTGACAATCACTTTTACAGTCAAATGCTCTAATTTGTGTACACCTGTACACATATTACATTGCTTCACTATAGTAGTATACTGTTTTCAAATAAGTATTGTAAGTGATAGAGGGCATGATATAGTAACTATATGATATGAAATTATTCATGTGGTTGTATCAGGAAAGTTTTGCAGTAAAATGTGTACAGGTGTACACAAATTAGTCCTATGTAGGAAAATGATGTTGACTGAAAAAGAATCATGCAAATTCAATCACTTGTGAATCAGAAAACAGCAACAAAGCCTCCAGCGTCCCAGGGCAGAATGCTGCTTTAGGTTTTGAGGTATAACTCCTTCAATATGCTAAATCAAACTTCTCCTCTTTGACGCAGGTCACAAAAACATAGCTGCAGATGCATTGTTTCGTTTGTTACCACTTGCAGTACCACTTTGGGGGGTGTAGGCACATCGCCATAGTGTACCAACACCACACATTCTGCAGAGTTCCCTATTGCAATGCACTAGTTCATGGACAGTGTCAGTATTTTCCTCTTCATCACATGGTATTACTCTACTTGCACCTCCTCTACCTCTACTTGCACCTCCTGTACGTGTACTTGCACTTTCTCTACCTCTGATTACACTTCCTCTACCTCTACTTCACTTCCTCTACCCATGCCTCCACTACCATTTGTGCCTTCACTATTTGAGCCTTGAGTGCTCGTGCCTCCAATATTCGAGCCTTGAGTGCTCGCGCCTCCACTATTTGCGCGTCCACATTCGCACCTCCTCTACTCGCGCCTCCACCATTTGCACCTCCACTATTCGAGCCTTCAGTGCTTGCGCCTCCTCTATTCGTACGTCCAATATTCGCACCTACTCGCGCCTCCACCATTTGCACCATCAAGCCTCCACTATTCGCGCCTCCACCATTTGTACCTCCACTATTCGAGCCTTCAGTGCTCGCACCTCCACTGTCCATACATTCTCTTGCTTTGCGCACACGTATACCTCCTCTTGCTCTGCGTACAGGTACACCTCTTCTCTCAATAATAACCAGTCACATGTGCAATGTTTTCTTTGTTTTTCTAATGTGGTTTATTTGTCAGATAACAATCAAATAATTTGAATTATTATTGACCATCAATTAATAACCTCTTGTGTACTCATATGTAAATTTTTAGGTGACAAATGTGATTACTTAAAAAGATAAGGTAGGGTAAGTAATTTGTGCACACCTGTACACATATTACCCAATATGTGTACAGGTGTACACACAGATGCAAATAGACAATATTGATGCATTTATGTGTGAACAGGCAATATGGCAGGGTGCGTTTAAGGAGTTGGTCCTCGGATTGAGCAAATGTGCCCTAAAGCTTTGCATTTGTGGTGTGCCAGTCATCAGTTGAATCTGGTAATAGTAAGCTCATGCACTTTGCCACTGATTCGAAAGATGATGGGCACTACTGATCAGGTTTGTGGAGTGATTGATGAATGCAATATTCTTATATACACTGGATTGGTTTTTTAATGTACATAAGTTGTGCGTTTTTTTTTAAGTTCTCATCTAAAAGAGAAAAATGTTTGATGGACATTGGGAATGAAGAAGATGATGAAGATGGTAGCAGCAGGCTGTCAGGAAAAAACAAGTTAACAGAGTTTGCCGCACTAGATGGGTAGAGAGGCATGAAGCTTTCATTGTATTTATTGAGCTGTTTCCAAAGGTAAGAATTATATTTGACTAATTTGAGACAAGCTAATGCACTTATACATGCATAAAATTATTATTGTAGATTGTAGCCACACTCACATACATCAGCCAGGCCCGGGCATCAGATTTCAACAGTGAAACAACATGCGATGCTTCATCCCATCTTGCAGCCCTCACAAAATTCGAGTATGTTGTAACCCTTTGCACTGTTGGACACATAATGGGATATTTGAAGCAGTTGACTACTGTCCTTCAAGGTAGACAGCAAGATGTGGCATCAGGATTTCATCACATACAGTTGGTTGAAGCACAGTTAGCTCAGGTATGTATAAATAATAATTAGTACTATTACAATTCAGTATTACATGTATGCATGCATTCATAGATGAGGTCAGATCACATCATCAAAGTGAAACACCATGAAATATTTGAGAAAGCATGCTCGATCTCAATGTCAGTGGATGTCCAGCCAACCAAACCTAGATTGTGTGGAAGACACAGCATCGCAGTAATGCAGACACAGAGGATGGCAGTGTTGAAGGATACTATCGTGTCAATCTTACTGTCCCTTTTCTTGACTATCTATTAGCAGAGTTCAGATCAAGGTACATAAAGCAAATAAATTTGCTACTGATTTAAATGAGTTTCATTTTTAAAAAGCATTGAGTTATACATGCATGCTTCTAAAATATATTTCAATTTTGTAGATTCAATGAGCTGAAGCAACAAGCAATGAAATCGTTTAGCATTTTACCTCCTAAACTTGTAGATTTTGTATATTTTGAAAGTGACCTTCCAGATCCCTTGACCCTTCTACAAAAACTGGAGCTTTGGAAGGTATACATGAGTTATAGGCGATAAAATATTCCTAGCTGCATGCATGATTGTTATTACTCTCTCTAACCCAATAATCATGCAGCTCTATTGGTCAGCTGCTTCCAAAGAAAGTCGCCCAAGCAACCTTTTGTCCGCCCTAAGGGCTTATAGGAAACAGCAATTTCCTATTATGACAGTTTGGCCTCTAACGAGTTGCGAGGCAGAGCGCTCCATCAGTGGACTAAGGAGGCTAAAAACGTACCTCAGGTCAACAATGACGGGGAAATGAATGGATTGGCCCTGCTATGGCTGTACATAGATGTATCAGCGTTTCTGTGAAGGAAACAATTGATGCTTATGCAAGCAAACAGCCACGGAGAATGAAGCTTTCCTTCATCTTGGAGGATGAAGCCACTGATGCTACTGATGAATAATAAAATTATTGTATAGCGTGTGCAGCGGTGTGAATTAAAATTAATGATTGCATGGGTTTTAAATTATCATTATTTTTACGTGGTTTTGGAAGGTTTTAAAACGTAAAAACCTTTCAATTGGCTTCTGGGGCTCTTACCCAGACCCCGATGGGGGAGCTTACAGCGCTCCCCCATACCCCCTAGCTGTGAGTGTTTGGGGTCCCGCCCACAAGCGTGCCCTCCCCCCCTCCTAAATCCTGCGTCCGCCGCTGTGACATGATGCTTACATAGAGCATTGAACATGTCAATTTTATTCCTTTTCACTACTTATTGGTGGTAGCACCCCAGACTCTTGGTAGAAGTTGTATTTTTATCAAACTTGTACACAAAATAATAGAAAATGGGTCATTTATTATCACTGTCCGAGCATCCGCCCCTTCTTTTTATGTCTCAACAGTGCTGGTGACAGCATTTCTACTAATGCCAGGCATTTCTGCATCGCTATCAATGACAGAAATGCTTTTTGATTTTGGTTTAGCAGAGGCTAACCCTCGTACCACCCGCTTGGACTCGCTTCGCTTAGTCCGCCTTGACGGTCCATGCAGCATTATAGAACTAGCTTACATATCTCTCGATAGGATATCCCTCGCCACGTACAGGTGACTGCATGGAGCATGATGAGAAGCCATGTTAACCTATATAGCTGTTCTAACTACTTCAAAGGAGTCATACACCTCGCGCCATTCAATGCAACATGCATGCAGCTTTTCTGGTGAACGAGCTTTGTGGTACATGTACATGTAGCTGACGTGATGAAGCTGCAGCCAATATACGTATATACCCTGTGAAATACATCTCCACTTGCTTCCACCTAAACTAAAAACTATAGCTTATTAAAACTTGCCTCTTCAATCGTTGACCCCATTATCTGCAGTTGCCAACTATGCACGAAACAAGGATGGGGAGGGTTAAACATCACGGATTCCAATCTATGTAATAGTTAATAAAATAATCCGTGCATTTTCTAACTTTACAAAATACGTAGCCAGTTCTCGACGTAGTTTTAGATCTTAGATTTGCGGACCCACTTACGCGACGGGACCTATACTAGTGATTTATTTGCCTAACTGCAATATATCGCTGCTCGTTCAAGTGATAAGTATTTAAGGTGAGCAATTACATGAGAGATACATAACTGCAACTTTAGAATAGAATAAGAAATAACTGCATTTCTCATTGTTTCTCAGACTCATTTGTTTCCGTTTACGATACACGCAAAAAACGTATTGCTAATATAATATTCATTTCTGTTATAATGAATTGGCCTCGGTAGAAAACCGCTAGCTGCAGCTTCTGGATCAGTCGAGCTTTTTCCAGATATAGAAGACCTCTTTCTTTTTACGGCACAATACGCTTTCTCATTTTAATTTTTATGGGGTAGGTAAGGATCACTTTATGCGAAAACGTCAGCTAGCGTTGCCGCTGTTTTAACGTTTAATCTCCGAACGTCCTTATTTATCTATGGGGCACGTATAAGGACGATGTTGAAGTATAAAAACAGTGGTGTCAGCTTGGGAGCTACAGATAAAGAAGAATTGGTCACATGACTATTAATAGCTGTCAAATCCTTATATAGGGAAATTGAATGCGTCAAGTTGAAATTAGTAACATTTGAATGGCAAAGCAGTACAATAAATTTCATATTTCTCGTACTTCAAGTGATAGCGCAATGCCAATGGTATAAACTGAGGAATATTTTTAATGAAATTCACTTTGCTCAATCATCTAGCGTGCTGAAAACATAAATTTATAGTACTTTGTCGTTCATAATTCTTTCAATATGCTGCGTCAAAGAAAACTTGACCATGTGGAAAATGAAATAAGCTGCTCTAGTTACTCTTCAACATTATATAGTTCAAAAAAGCACGTTCTTAATTAACGTCGCTAACCGCGTTTAAATAAGAACGACAAGCTGCAGATTAAATAAATTTAACCTAGTTCATTAAAGATTTATTACGCTATACATGTACATGTACATGCATATCACTGTGCGGGTGGCGACTACTCCTTACTGGTGAAATTATTAACAAATGACGTTTCCCCATATAAAATCACATACATCTACGATAAAATGACCAAGAAAATGTCGTGACCCAGATATTGTGTGTGGGGACAGGACTGATAATTCCAGAACTGTTGAATTTTTGCACCTCAGCTGCCTTAATTTGACATTACCATTGCATCCCCCCACTGAAGTGGGCATGTGCCAAGGTGTTTCAGCAAAGGCAGCAGAGCACAGAAAGCATACAGGAAATGATCCAAAGTGTGCAGAGTTGGGCTGGCAATGTATACGACTGGTAGTGGGAAACGTTGTGGCCTGGGGACCGAAGGCACCAAGAATCTTCTCGCAGGTGGCTTCTAGGTCAGCCATTCATGATAATCTTACAAGTCCTAGGTAATAACAGAGCTATATGGCTGCCTCAGCTTGTTATTGGTTAGAGATACAACTCCATCCATTCCTATGCCCAAACACCCATTTGAACAAGGGGAATAAACTGTACACATAGTTGTTTGTGTGTGTGTCTATGTGTTTATGCCTTTGTTCTTTGCATATGATCTTATAAATAATGATAAATAATACATCCATCAACCAGCCCACTAAAGCAATTGACCAGGCTGTGTCACTAAGCAGATCTGGTATGTGGAGGAAAGCTTGCCACATCCTACAGTCCAGCGGAATCACCCCTAACAACAATAATACATGGCAGCTGTTGAAAGCCAAGCACCCCAGCTGTCCCACACCAGTAACTCCTGCTGCCTACACAACATCTGTTTCATTGGAGCCAGACTTCAATGTTATATCAACCTTGCATTCCTTCCCCAAGGACACTGCGGCTGGTCCCTCATACCTTCATGTGCCGCAACACTTCCTTGATGTGGTCAGCATTCCACTTCCCCATCCCATCTCCTCTCTTAGTAAAGTAACCAACATCCTCATAGCAGGAAAAGCCCCTGCCTTAGTGCACATGTAACGACTCTTAGCTGGAGCCAATCTTATTGCCCTCAACAAAATCAAGGAGGCAGATTACCTGACATCAGGCCCATTGCCGTTAGGGAGACAATGAGGAGGCTGACATGAAAGTGCAATCCTGTGGCTGGGTCAAGGTATCATGTATGGTAAGGGGGCTATAGTGAGGGAGGTGAGGAATTCTTTTTCTTCAAGGTTGATATGCAAAATGTTATCAATGTTGTCCCCAGCTGCAGATGGATGAATACTGTACATTTTCCCCAGCGCTCATACCATGGCTATCATGGTGCTATGAGTTCATATTTTGTTTGATCTCCAATAACTAACTGTACATACAGTTATTGGGGATCAAACGAAGTATAAATACATTTTAATGTACAATATTACTAGCTAGTGGAGGTATATATCCACTATGCTCCACGATATTAATGCAAAGATCTAAGAACTGAAAATCGGTTGATTATCCATTACAGAAATATAGTTGATGCATTTCATATTTTTCCACTTGATTCAGGCCAATGATATAGCTTAATTTGTATGCAATTATAGACACCAGTGATGCAAGACTAATCATGAGAAGGAACTTGATTATACAATATTTGTTAGTGCTATCATGAAGACGAAAAGGAACATATTTTTAATATTGTGTAACATTGTAATTCTACTGGTTCAGTGGCAGATATTGATTGTGAATACGATCTGCCACCCCCCCCCCCCCCCCCCCCCTCTGTATCCACCACTGTGGTTTACAACATACACGAGATAGAACAACATTAGAAGCTGAACTTAGAGGTAACGCATTTTTAATGTTTTTTAATGCCACACTCAATCCCTTTTCATTATGGTAGATACATGTACTCAAGGCATGCAAAGTGAAGCCTTAAGCTTCCATGGCATGGAAAGAAAATGCCATTTAAACCAGTATCCTTAGCTACTTGTATAATGGTTACATTACTGAATCATAACAACTTTGTTAATAGCCATCTACACATACAGGAAAATTCTCCATGTACTACCAACTGATGATACTTCTATTGTTCTCCAGTAAGTGTTTGCGATCTTTTTACTGACTGGTGTGGGTGGTTTATGGTGGTTAGGAGTGGTTTTGGGTGCCTTGAGAATAATTAGTACAATATACTAGGCTATGGATTATTGTCCACTTATCATACCATTGTCATTATAACTACACATCTTGCATCCATTAATATCTACTATGGTTTGTGAGTAACAAGTTGCAATTTCTCAATTTAACGTAATGATATAATACACCACATACACGCACAATATTAATATAATTATGATATTATTGCATATGTTTTGCTCTATAATCATCTGAGTTGTATGTAGGCTGCTGCATCAGGGTGATTTGGTGATTTGGTTTTGTTGTCTTCCTCAGCTGAAAAGGGAATGTTGGAAAAATCTCGTTAATTGAGGAGAGTCACAAGGCATCAGTGTCTGTAACACTCATATCCCATCTGATACTCATATCAGTGATTAGGGAGGGTACATCTTCAGCATCATTTACCTCTTTACTGGTGCTTTTAAGACTTCCTTGTAAACTATTGAAATAAAACCTCTAACTTCTTTTGACATTACAGACCTCCTACATGTATACTGCACTTAAATCTAGCTCCACACACATAGCTAGCATCTTTGGAGTTGGTTGATGGTATGGGTATCATTTTTCCATCGTGTTTACATGGTTAGTAAAGACATTCCTCATGAAATGTCTATCATGACAATGATAAACCATGATAAACCATAAGTGTTGTTTTTACATTGAGATACACATCTACATAAACAAGACAGGAAGTGATTATGATACACAAATAAATAAAATACACTAACTACAAAGTTAAGTTTATGTACATGTATCGCCTCCTGGATGATATATCTTACGAGGAGAGACCGGGCATTGTATGGCCACCTGAACTTAACACTAGTGCAGACCAATGCCATATACCACTTTGGACTTGGGGGTGTTGGTCCTTGTGGCAAGGAGTGAACCAAGTCTTGAGAAGGCTTCTATAGCTTCCTTGCCCCAAGCTCCATATGATTCCACCACAAGCGGAATGCAAGTCCAGCCACACAACCATATGTTTCCTACATATGCCAGTGTGTCAAGTGAAAATGCACTTGTCACTTATACATGTATATACAGGAAAGAGTATAACTCTTTGACCGCCAAGTGCATATATATATACTAAAATTTAATTCGCGGTAACCGCCAAGTGCATATATATATGCACACATATAGAAAACCAGTCTGTGTCGCACGGTTACACGCTCCGTGTACCAATAAGCCCTAGTGGCATAGAGCTATGACCGGAGCATTGGTTTTTAATTGAAAGGAAAGCGGGAACGAACAGCTGCAGGTGTACACGTAATGGCGGCTCTATCGTCACCAGCAGCTTCGAATTAGCACCCGCCTTTTCTACTAAAACATGGGCGAGCGAAGCTTTTTAAAACGTCCGGACGTTAGATGTAACAACAAGGGATAGAACTATGGTGTTTTTATCGACTGCTTCGTAGTATGCGTAATATACGGCTTCGAATCCCTGCCCGCTTCGCTCGACCTAAATCGGGTCTTGTTAGCTGCCGATTGTTTTCAAGCTAGTACACCATATATCATAACAAACATCATAAAACCCTCTTCTATCATAGATAGTATCTTTTTAAGGAGGCTAACCGCGAGATTCTTCGAGAACAGCGACTACTAAGCTACGGCCGTACGGGCAGCCATAATTAAAAACATTACTGGCAAATAATCAATTAACTACGTTATCCGTGTTGACTCTCAAAGAGATAAAGTCTTAAAGTTTGTGAAGTAGGAATGAATGGGTAGCTATTTTGGTGGGTTTTGTCATATAATTTTGTACTATACACTTTTCATAAAGGCCTACGTTTAGAAATATATTATAGCCTGGGTCTCCATTTTTCTGCAGGGCTGTACATATGTACATATGTATACATATGCATAATCATATGGAAATGCTATCCATAGTAGGTGCTGATGGTATTATCATATCACCATCTAATGATTATACAACATTTGAGAACAATGCATCAACATTTACATTCAACTGTTCTGGAGATGGAACAATTTTGTACTGGACAGTGGATGGGTATACTACTGGTGCATCATATGTAAAGAACAAAGGGATATACCCTACACCCTATATCATATCACCAGATGGACTTACTGTATCCTCTCAGCTCATTGTTCCCACCACCAAAGCTAACAATAACACTGTGGTGATGTGTGCAGTGCAAGATGTATCATTTAACCTCCAGTCAAGTGATTCTGTGAGACTCATTCTCCAAGGCACTGTACTGAACTTAATGAGCACATGAACAAGATAGTATAACCTCCTAAATCTGGCACAGCATTTGTTTCACCACCATGAAATATTTTTACTTTCCCATTCAAGTTGTTTGTTTACTGCTCCAATCCTCGAACCATCATTGCATGTACAAAAACATGTTTGTAACTAACAGTAACAATACCTAATTGCAACTAACACATGCAGGGTTATTGTCATATCTTGTACCACATACATCCTTTTTAAACTGATGAAGAGTATATTATTCGGTGCAATAAATTGTTTTTATTGTACACATTTCAGGTATTCTGGCAGCTCCATACAAATTTTCAGTAGCCATGTCCAACACCCCATTTGTGTTCTCCTGGGGTGCTCCATACTCTCTTGATGTCACTGACTGCTCCCCTGACATATTCTATTACACTCTGTGTACCAACATCACCATATATGGATGTAAGAATATCTCCAGTGATCCAGACTGCACCTTCCCCAGAACATGTACCACATCACTTGATTATAACAATCAATAGTCAGAGAAGTGGTCCAATTGAGTTCACTTTTTATGCTGTCAATGGAGCTGGGAATGGGAATGTGACCACTGCAATGTATGTTGGAATTCAAAGGACAGAGACAGGTTGGTATACGTGTAACTGAATCATGCATGCCACTACATGTCAGTTTAATGGTATGATCTTATGAAGTTTGTGTACTTTGAAATGTACTTTCACTACACAACAAAACTATTGCATCCATAACACACATTAAGCAGTTTTGCTAAGTACAACTACTTCCAGAAATTTTTTGTGCATATGTGAAACAACTGCAACTGAATTAATGTTATTTTGCTTTATGTACATAGGATTTCAAACAACTGTAATCACTAAACTTACAGTATCCATTGATGGTCCTACTACCACTCCCATTGGACACTACTATGAAACATCACCAAATGCCATTGGTAAGTAGATAGTTATCTTCGATGTGGATATTCCATTTGTGTGTGTGTGTGTGTGTGTGTGTGTGTGTGTGTGTGTGTGTGTGTGTGTGTGTGTGTGTGTGTGTGTGTGTGTGTGTGTGTGTGTGTGTGTGTGTGTGCGTACACATTTGATTACACAGTGTATGGAGCTATATGTGGAACATCAGCAGTGTTGATATCAATGGTTATAGTCATGGTCTGTGTAGGTGTCTACATCAGATGTAAACATAAAGGTACAGTGACAATTTTGGTGCTGCACTCTAAATAGTGCACACATTCCTGTAGGTGACTTGAAAAGCACCCAAATTAAACTTGAACAGAATAATGTATATGAAGTGATTAATTTGTCACCAGTGGGCGACAACCACCATTAAAGGGTTAAAAAACTGTCATGTCCTTTGGATGAAGAGAACATGGAGCCATGTCCTGCATATGGAGTAGTATTGTAATCTGACTACTATAGATCCATCTTAAAATAATTGCATGCTTTTTGCAATGGGTGATTTGAATAATCATTATACTCGATTGTGAAACTGTATTGATTAAGTATGTATAGTCTTCCCACAAGTAACATAGTTGATCATACATTGAGTCATAATGGTGACTTACCTACATGTATCTTGTCAAACTCTTAATTAATTGCAGATATTTTAATACATTATTACATGATGCCACTAACTACATGTACATCATTCTCTTTTCTCTCTCTTTAGTTATCCTATTATTTCAATCCTAAGTCATGTTCTTTGTTGCCCTGCTCTTTACCTCACTGTTAATTTTCAATCAAACCAATTTTCTGATAGTTTTTTTTGTGTGCATGCATGTTTTCTGCGCCACTGTAAATGACAAGATAGTTTTATCTTGGTATATGACTAACAGCAGATTTAGGATCACATGGGATACATGGGATCAATGTACATGTAGAACAGATGCTGAATAGTGCATTAGGCTGGCAGCCTTCCAGCATGCTGGATGGCACATGGTGAGTCCACAATGGCCTCTGTTGAGATGACCACAGTATGTGGGATGAGGGAATTGAAGTAACAAATGGAGGTGGCCAGACATGGCACATAATCACAAGTATTCATGGGCCACTAATGCTTAGGTTACGCTATACTTGTTTCATCAACAGCTAGTTCCCAGCTTCCATTATCAGTACAAAATGGAAATGAGTTATTTACAATGTGCACCAGATTTCAAAAAGCTCACAGCAAAAAATGGTAAAGATGGTAAAATCCTCATTAATATAACATAACTCGTATAGACATAAAGATTTGCACAACTAGGCAAGATACACACTATAGATGTACATATACTCTATTTCAATAACACCATTAAGCAATTCAGGGAAAGTCTCAATTTGGTAATAAAGCTGTTTTCACAACATCCCTTTGTTTAAATTATTGCTATTAGAAATTTGATTCAGAGCAACATATATAATTAATAAACAGGCACATGGGAAACATAATGAAAACACCACACTACTGCCCACACCCAGGACCACTGGTATGATATATCCTGCCATGTAGCTAGCAGCTGCAAAGTGTCACTTGCATTGCATGAGGACAAACATGATGTTGCTAGGCAGCGACATGGTGTCACAACAGCTGGGGCTAAACCTAAGTGTACATATACTTCTATTATAGCATAGTGTAGATTCTATAACCATGAAAACCAGGATAAAAAATTCTATATGACATATATTTGAATGTGTAAAAAGAAAGGAAATAAAGCTTTTTGAATTTCCAAGATTTAGTACTTAGCTATAGAGTGTTTAACAATAGGATATTCTTGTTTCTTTTACCAACAAGCTACATGTAGTTCTATCATCTATGCAAGCAAACAACAGTACATGTTGCAAAGACAGCTGAACACAAAATGGATACAATAGGTGGAGGTGTGCAGGTACAAAGGTTGCTGAAATACTCATCAAAAGTACCACTACATATGTCATAGGGAGCACCAGTTTGGGCTGATATCTGAACACATAAAGACAAAACTAGTCCACACTCTAGTATCTTCCATCTGGAATGGCATGAAGCATTGGTCCCACCTGTTGACAGAAGAATTACATTCAAAGTGACAAAGTGCACACAGCCAATAGATACTGTATAAGGTACTGTGGGCAATGTCCAACTGACATTCGAGCTACCTACATCTACTAACATGTATTGTACATAAAATGTGGAGTTTATTGCACTTGGGGTATTTTTTAATTCCTGTTTTGCGGCAACCATTACATGGTGGCAGCGGTGGGATCTGAACCCACCAGCTGAACAGACGGTAAAAACAATGCAATCAGAGCAAGCTGATGATCCTCAACTGGCTCTGCTTAAACTACAGGGCCACACACATTGCCATGGTGTGGTCTCAGTCCAGCTGAACTCTTGTTTGGTCATACACACAACCATACCACAAATAACAACCTGGCTGATTCCTGAATAGTCACACCTCAAAGCATATTAGCAAATCTGATGAACTGGCAAAAAGGACACATAAAGACAACTACGACAAGCGACACGGTGCTCGAGCACAATCAGAATTAAACAATGAAACAGAGGTCTGGGTTCGAATGTGCAAGATCCTATATCATCTCCACCTCTGGAATTATTGTTTGCAGAAATTCCCCAAACCTTATAATGGTCCCAGGCACTCAGCAGGATAGACATTTGGAGGGCAACAGCAATGAAACACTTCTCACAGAGGAGAAAAATGCGTGAATGATGGTGCTAACCCCAGCAATGAAGGAAATGAAGAGTCCAAAAATGTGGATGATGAAGAGAACCATCAATAGCATATCCAACCTGAGAGATCAAGCCCAATTGCCATGCGCAGGAGATCTAGAACAGGCACTTCCATTAGGCCTCCAGATAGACTCTGACAAGAGTGGTTGCCTAGAGACATTGTGTCACATTCTCAGACCTTTGTGTAATAAAATGGTAATGCTCATAGTCATCCTTCCCGCTCGTACAGTTATCCTCCAGCTGATCCAGCCAATCCAAATATTACCACACATACATGTACATACACATGTACATGTACATGTACATGCACAAAAATCATGAGTAGCAGGCTGTTTTAGAACCCCCCCCCCACACACACACACACACAATTGTGTTGTTATCAAGATGGTAGAACTAAATTTCTTATAAACTCTTTATTTACATGTAATCCTTTTATAAAACATAGGTCTTGTAAAATTCCCATAACTACATGTAACAAACACATATGACAATAATTAGATCAATTTTGTACCATTTTACAAGCTGCAAAATATATATGGATTACATGTATCACTATTTTAAGTGAGAAAATGATAGACACACACACACACACACATGCACACATACATGTACATGTACACACACATAATTGTTTCAGTGCAGTGTTTATGTGTTACCAAGATGGGTTCTCTCTTGTAACATGTGAGGTTTTCTTTAGTAATTGCCTCATCAATTGTGTACGTTCTTTAAGATAAGTGTTATATGAGAAATTTAGAATTATGGCCCATGCACATATATGTGTTATATTGAAAGGAAATCAATGTGTTCAAAACCTTCATGGATTCTTTAAAAGTACTTTGACATGCAATTTGTATCAGGATAATCATAGGCTGTGTTAGAGCTATACATGTACATTAAAATCCTATTATTAAGTTCTTATGTGAAGGCCTGACAGCTAGAACTGATACGACTTCAATTAGAATTGTGTTCATTATAATATCATTGGTTATGTGTACATGTATACGTAGATGCTGTGTGTTGACACGTTTCACACACACACACACACACACACACACATGCACACAGCTATCAGGCATCCATATATATGTACATGTATGAAGTGAACGTGTATAGGACTTTGTACATGTACATGTACATGCATAAATTATGAAACGTTTCTAATGAATTCCTTAAATGCAATACAACAACAATAACACACATGCACACACACACACACACACACCAATTCTGGATGATACCCGAAACATTTAACACCGGGTTTACGGGGAAAACTTGATTATTTTGGTGAAATTCAAGATATGAAAAATTCCCTCCAAGTGGAGTTGCTATTTTCTAATTCAGCCATCTGCTATATTAAGCATTTTGATAGTCACTACGTATTTATGACTGCCTGCCTTGTTAGAAAACGGCCCATAATGGGCGGCGGCAGGTGCACTTTTTTTCTAAGCAATTCCAGATCGATATTACATGTTCAGACCATTGTATTGGTGCTATTTATTATTAAAATGCATTTGGAGCTGTTTCTGTACCTCTGTCTTTTCGTTTGGCTAGTTTTATAAAGAATCAGCACTTTCAACCATGTACAGTACATGTATCTTTAAGGCACTGTAACAGCTACATGTAATTGTATATCCTGTTTGTAATCATAATGATTGATGCATGGGTACATTGGTGTCATGTAAGAAATCTTGTTACCTACGTGGTAACAAGTGTATGCCTGACAGCTAGTGTATGATTATAGGATGGCTCAAATAAGGCATTTCTAACACCTAAAAAAACTCAAAACAAGTTGTGGGTCCAGGCCTCTGATAACTACTACATGTAAATTGTATCACAAAGGAATGAAAAAAAGCCCTACATTTAAAAAGTGTGGGAACAGAACCTAGGATGCACACACACACACACCCTCTAGGGTCTGCGTATGTAATAAATGTTCAGTAAAAAGCCTCATGGCTAGAGCTTTGTGCAGTCAGTGTATTAATACATGTAACTTCCAATGCCTTTTACGATATGACATGCAATATAATGTAGGCGTAGCATACATGTACTGTACACTACATTACCTCCTTAGGGATACATGTACTGTACACTACATTACCTCCTTAGGGATACATGTACTGTACACTACATTACCTCCTTAAGGATACATGTACTGTACACTACATTACCTCCTTAGGGATACATGTACTGTACATTACATTACCTCCTTAGGGATACATGTACTGTACACTACATTACCTCCTTAGGGATACATGTACTGTACACTACATTACCTCCTTAGGGATACATGTACTGTACACTACATTACCTTAGTAGGGTCCTTCGGTGCTTAAATCAACATCTTCTCAATTAATGTTCCTCATGATGGCTGTCTTCTGCTGACCATTTAAAGGGTACTCAATGGTATTGGGTAGAAGATCACTCTGCAGGGGCAGATTATAAACATCTATAATGAGCATGGCTCTAATTAAAACATTTATGCAGCAAACTGAACAAAGATCATGTGTAAATGTACAGTAATAGAGGGTGTATGTACACTAAGGACTACCAACTAATGCATTTACCATGATTATACATGTACATGTGCATGAAAAACACAATACCATTGAATAGTAACTTTTGATAGTTTAAATAACGATAATTAAGCCATATTAACAACAAAAAAAACCCCCATTTTGAAGCTAAAATTGGAAATACAATGTTTATCACTACGTACACTGTACAGATCTCTTGAACCACACGGTTTTGCTAAAATTGGAAATACAATGTATATCACTATGTACACTGTACAGATCTCTTGAACCACACGGTTTTGCGACATCAAACAAAGTCGAAACGGCTCGTTTTTGACTTCTTGTTCGATACCAACAACTAGCTAAGCCATCCGGCTGGACTTACAATATAAGTAAAGCTTAGATTATTCAGCTTAGATTTCTGGAATTAATTGGAAAGGTAATAGCAAGGCCATGGATGCATGAAGATGTTGTATTGCAATAATGAAGGTAAGAGTAATTTAGAAGTGCATCAGTGGCTTCCATCCTTATAAGGAAATATATTGCAATACCTTGTAAATGGACCTGAATTATTTTTAGCCACATCTGAGGATTTGTTTGCAGAGAAACTGAATGTGAATTATGAAACTGAAGTGCTTGCAGAGTGAGATTCCACCTCTTGAAAAGGAGCAGTTCAACACCTTAATGGCTATGGCATTACAATGTGGCCCACTTGATGTTCTGCAGAGACAGCGTCAACCATATCTAACTGGTGCATTATCGAACCCTACTGAAGAAATGCTAAACAGAAGTCAAGGTGCTCCGATGCATAACATGCAATCAGAGCAAATCCTTGCTCTATTTAATAACAGACCATCAAATACACTATGTGCCAGGAATGCAACCATTGGTTTTGTTGATGGCAAAGTCTGATCTCAGCTAGATTGGTTCTACAGGAGCAGAAAGCTAAGGATAACCCATATATGGAATATTTCACCAGGACAGGCAAAGAATTCAGTAGCAATATAAGAGCGCAAAATGTAAAGAACTCAAAAAACGTATTTGAATGCTTATATGAATTGGTAGAGGAAAGTGAAGATTGCAGATCTTTGTGCTGTCCTCACGAATGGTGGATCGTGCCAATAAGAGCCGTGATGTTTGGTGGACGTTATACAGTGCAAATTTGCAATGCCAATTTAACGCACACATGCATGTATACATCCAATTCTATCCGGTTGTCTAAAATACGGAGCGTACAGCATTCTCGGAATTTTGGTGGAAAAAGTTACAACTGTAGGACGGGACGTAGTGATTCATATGCCTAAACTGCAATATCAGTATTGCTGCATAACTATTTAAGGTGAGCAATAACATGACAGATATGTAACTACAACTCTAGAATGGCACATCTGCATGCAGCTTCTGGATCAGTCGAGCTTTTTCCAGAGCTTTGTCCAGATGTAGAATACCTCATTCCTCTCACGACACAATACGCATTCCCATTTTATTAGGGTAGGTAATGATCGCCTTATGCGAAAACGTCAGCATGCAACTGATAGTGTTCGCTGCCCCGTAAGGTCTTGCATATATAGAACTGGGAGCCTATTTAATTAGCGTTGTTTTAACGTTTAATCTCCAAACGTCTTTATTTAATATGGGGCATGGTCGTTATATTACGTAAGAACGTAACAACGGTGTTGAAGTATAAAAACAGTGGCATGAACTTGGTAGCTACATTGATCGAAAGTCACATGACTATTAACTTTAACAGTCATCTGTCAAATCCTTATAGGGAAATTGAATGCGTTAGTAATATTTGAATGGCAAAGCAGTACAATTATATTTCATATTTCTTGAACTGCAAATGATAGTGCAATGCCAATGGTACAAACTGAGGAATGAAAGCCTGACGTAAAAAATAACGTATAAGCCACACCAGCGCATAAGAACATTGCTCAATCATCCAGTTTTCTGAAAATATAAATTTATGGCACTTCTTCGTTCATTTTAACTCTGTCAATATACATGTATCATGATGTATGCTGCGTCAAAGCCACTGCTAAATTAATTCCTCGGTGACTTCCATCGCTAAAATAGGGGAGCGAGTTATTAAGATCAGTATACAAGCTAGCTGTTCTTGATGTAAATTATTGAAATTGACCTTGGGAAAAATGAAATAGGCTGCTTTTAGTACTCTTCTACATGGCAATGTAGTTCAATAAGCACCTCCTTAATTAAGAACGTTAACCGCGAGCTTCAGTAATTAAATCGGGAGGAGATAAACCACATTTTTAATCTCTTACTATATTTATATTACGCTATACTGATGAATGTACACTTTCACTTTACTGGTGAAATTATTAATACCTGGCGTTAGCCCATATAAAATCATTATGATAAAATGGCCAAGAAAATGTCACTAGTGACCCAGATGAACACCACCAGCAGGTATCCTTGTTTACCAATTGGCTCCTCAGATGCCTTTGACATTACTGTTGGTAATGTCAAAGGCAGCTGAGGAGCAAAAGGTATTTAAGCAAAGGCAGCAGAGCACAGAAAGCATATAGGAAATGACCCCAAGTTGGGCTGGCGATGTATAACACTGGTAGTGTGAAACAATGGAACCTGGGCACCAGAAGCACAGAGGGCCTTCTCACAGTTGGCTTCTAGGTCAGCCATTCATGATAACACCCACATATTAATGGTAGCAGCAGAGCTATATGGCTATCTCAGGCTATTCTCAACTTGTTATTGGTTAGAGTGAGCACTCTATCAATCGGTCCATTCCTATACTCCAAAACCCAATTCAACAAGCTTAAGAAAATCAACTGTACACAGTTGTTTGTGTGTCTATGTGTTTTTGCCTTTGATTTTATAAATAATACATCCATCAACCAGCGCACTAAAGCAATTGACCAGGCTGTATCACTACACAGATCTGGTATGTGGAGGAAAGCTTGCCACATCCTGCAGTCCAGCAGAATCACCCCTAGCAACAATAATACATGGCAGCTGTTAAAAGCCAAGCATCCCAGCTGTCCCACACCAGTAACTCCTGCTGCCTACACAACACCTGTTTCATTGGAGCCGGACTTCAATGTTATATCAACCTTGCATTCCTTCCCCAAAGACACTGCGGCTGGTCCCTTAGGCCTTTGTGACCTTCTCGATTTGGTCAGCATTCCTCTTCCCCACCCCATTTCCTCTCTTAGACAAATAATCAATATCCTCATACATTACTGTTGGCAGCATAGATTGATCATTCATGCAAAGGATCAATTCCTCCTTAGGGATACATGTACTATACATTACCTCCTTAGGGATACATGTGCTGTACACTACATTACCTCCTTAGGGATACATGTACTGTACACTACATTACCTCCTTAGGGATACATGTACTGTACACTACATTACCTCCTTAGGGATACATGTACTGTACACTACATTACCTCCTTAGGGATACATGTACTGTACACTACATTACCTCCTTAGGGATACATGTACAGTACACTACATTACCTCCTTAGGGATACATGTACTGTACACTACATTACCTCCTTAGGGATACATGTACTGTACACTACATTACCTCCTTAGGGATTCATGTACTGTACACTACATTACCTCCTTATATAGGGATACATGTACTGTACACTACATTACCTCCTTAGAGATACATGTACTGTACACTACATTACCTCCTTAGGGATACATGTACTGTACACTACATTACCTCCTTAGGGATACATGTACTGTACACTACATTACCTCCTTATATAGGGATACATGTACTGTACACTACATTACCTCCTTATATAGGGATACATGTACTGTACACTACATGTACATTATCTCCTTAGGGATACGTGTACTGTACACTACATTACCCCCTTAGGGATACATCTACTGTACACTACATTACCTCCTTAGGGATACATGTACTGCACACTACATTACCTCCTTAGGGATACATGTACTGTACACTACATTACCTCCTTAGGGATGCATGTACTGTACACTACATTACCTCCTTAGGGATACATGTACTGTACACTACATTACCTCCTTAGGAATACATGTACTGTACACTACATTACCTCCTTAGGGATACATGTACTGTACACTACATTACCTCCTTAGGGATTCATGTACTGTACACTACATTACCTCCTTATATAGGGATACATGTACTGTACACTACATTACCTCCTTAGAGATACATGTACTGTACACTACATTACCTCCTTAGGGATACATGTACTGTACACTACACTACCTCCTTAGGGATACATGTACTGTACACTACATTACCTCCTTATATAGGGATACATGTACTGTACACTACATTACCTCCTTATATAGGGATACATGTACTGTACACTACATGTACATTATCTCCTTAGGGATACGTGTACTGTACAATACATTACCTCCTTATATAGGGATACATCTACTGTACACTACATTACCTCCTTAGGGATACATGTACTGCACACTACATTACCTCCTTAGGGGATACATGTACTGTACACTACATTACCTCCTTAGGGATGCATGTACTGTACACTACATTACCTCCTTAGGGATACATGTACTGTACACTACATTACCTCCTTAGGAATACATGTACTGTACACTACATTACCTCCTTAGGGATACATGTACTTAGTGTCTGCCTTAGTGTCGCATCTCTTGGCTGAAGCCAGTCTTAACAAAATCAAGGAGAGTTTCCCACCTGTCTGGTATTATTATAGCGGTGGGGGTAACATTGAGAAAACTTGCAGGCAAATGTGTTTGCCTTGTTGAAAGACAAGGCGGCTTTTTTTTTCCAGCCCCTGGTGTGGCATGTTGGGCAGGTTTAGAGAAGATTGCTTATGGTGTCAGGAGATGCATTGAAGAGCACTGGATGGATGTTTCTTCAAATTTGATATGCAAAATGCTTTCAATGTTGTCTCCAGACAGCCTGTATTGGATGTATGTTCTACATTTTCCCTAGAGCTCATACTATGAGTATCGTGGTGCTTGGGTCTCACCCCCTGCTATTGCACCCACTTGGCCAGAGCATGAAATGCAGCAAGGTGACCCCCTCGCTCCATTGCCAAGCTGGTAGCAAGTTGGAAGCAATGACAAATGCTTTGACTTCCTCAAAGAGAAGCTGTTGATCTATTTTGTTTGTTAATTTTCTTGTCATACTTAATAGAGATACAGCTCTAGTGGCCATAACAGATGACACGAAAATCAATGGACATGCAAGTTTGAACTCAGTGGTTTAGTGCAAGACCCACAAATGCCTGGTACCTGGATGATGGAGCCATCGGCTTGCAGGCTACCATGCCTTACACCTGCAATCCAGCAGAATCACCTACACATGTATAACAATAAGCTGTTGAAAGCCAACCATCATAGCAATCAACATCCTCATAGCAGGGAAAGCTCCTACCTTTGAGTTACCTTTCTTGGCTGAAGCCAGACTTAGCAAAATCAAGGAGGGTTGCTCACCTGTATAATATTATTATAGCAGTGGTGGAAACTTGCATGGAAATGAGTGTGCCTTGTTGAAAGACAAGGCGGCTGTGTTTTCCAGCCCCTAGTGTGGCATGTTGGGCAGATGTGAAGAAGATTTCTCATGGTGTCAGGAGTTGCATTGAGAAGCACTGGATGGATGAGGAATACATCTCTTCAAAGTTAATATGTAAAATGCTTTCAATGTTGTCTCAAGACAGCCTGTATTGGATGAATTTTCCCCAGAGCTCTACCATGGCTTCTTTGGTGCTAGGGTCCAACCCCCTGCTTTGACACCCATTTGGCCAGATCATCAGTTCTGAATCCTGAGTTTAGCAAGGTGATCCCCTGGGTCCTTTGACAAGCTAGTAGCAAGCTTGGAAGCTGATGATGAAAGTTTTGACCTCCTCCTTCAAGCCTGGTACCTGGACGATGGAGCCTTGGTTGGCAGGGCACCCAGCTGTGCTGCATGCCTTACACCTGATTGAGGAGTTGGGCCCTGCACTGGCCAAGTGTGAGCTATTCAGCAGGAAAGGCAACACCTCATTCCCACCTGATGTGAGGTGCTCTCTCCTGCCTAACCTGGACATCCTCACTTCCCCAATTGTGGATTACCTACACATGCATGCAGAGTCCAGGAAGCTACTGTCTGGGGCTAGTGGATGTGGCTGCAGTTAATCTCCAGGTAGCAGTTACGATGTGTGGTAGCATCTGCAGGATGGTCCACATAGCAAGGGTCACTCCACCCAGCCTGACCTCAGATGCACTAAGGTTCTTTGATGATTGTTGGAATTCATTAATAGTTATAGTATGCATGCATGGCAGATATATTTGATGAGAAATACATTTATGCAACGTTCCAAAGTTCATACTTTGTTTGATCTCCAATAACTAATTGTACATACAGTTATTGGTGATCGAAGTATGAATTTGTACAGTAACATTTACAATATTACTAGCATGTTGAAGTATATATCCATTATGCTCCAAGATTAACGCAACGATTGATTATCCATTATATTGATTCAGGCCATTAATTTGTATGACACTCCTTTACGCAATTGTACACACCACTGATGCAAGGGTAATCATGAGAAGGAACTTGATTACACCAGTACATATAATATATTTGTTAGTGCTATCATGAAGACGAAAGGAACACATTTTTAAAGCCAAAATGTAGTATTCAAAAGGAAACACAATGTAATTTAAATGTTACATTTTTATCATTCACTCTATTGTATCCTACTGGTTTATAAAATACATGAGATAGAATAACATTACAAGCTGAACATAGGTAACGCATTCTTAACGTGTTACATCACGCTCAATCCCTTTTCATTATGGTAGATACATGTACTCAAGACATGTAAAGTGAAGCCTTAAGCTTTCATGGCAGGGAAATAAAATGTAATTTATACATTTAAACCAGTATCCTTAGCTACTTGTATAGTGGTTACATCATTGAATCATAACAATTTTGTTTATAGACATCTACATATACAGGAAAATTCTCAATGTTCTACCAACTGATGATACTTCTAGTGTTCTCCAGTAAGTGTATTGTGTTGCATTGCGATCTTTAACACTGACCGGTGTGGGTGGTTTATGGAAGGTTGTGTGGTTAGAAGTGGTTTTGGGTGCCTTGAGAATTAGTACAATGTTCTATTATTAAAGGCTATGGATTACTTCATACCATTTCACTGTAACTACACAGCTTGCTTGGGTACATCCATTAAGAGGTAGCACATGAGAGCGAATTATATGAAAAGAGCTGTACATTGATGGAAATTTTTATGTCACCAAATCAACATGTTTAGTCTGATAATTGCATAATGAAACACTATTACAAAGGTTATACTGTTGGCCTCAGGAGTGAGCAACCAAACCTAATATCTACTATAGTTTGTGAGTAACAAGTTGTACTTTCTCATTTTATCTTTGCAAACATAATTATATTATACACTCATACACGCACGAAATGAATATAATTATCATATTATTGCATATGTTTTGCTCTTTAATCATCTGAGTTGAATGTAGCCTGGCATATAGTCATGTGTAGGCTGCTGCATCAGGGTGATTTGGTGATTTGGTCTTGTTGTCTTTCTCAGCTGAAAAGGGAATGGTGGCAAAATCTTGTTAATGGAGGAGTGTCACAAGACATCAGGGTCTGTAACACTCATATTCCCTCTGATACTCAGATCAGCAATTCGCATCTGTAACACATATATCAAACAACACCATATGGTCTGGGGGCTGCTATACACCTCTTACACTCAGATCAGCTATTAGGGAGGGTACACCTTCAGCATCATTTGCCTCTTTACTGGTTCTTTTAAGACTTCCTTGTAAACTATTGAAATAAAATTCTAACTTCATTTTGACATTACAAACCTTATATATTGCACTTAAATCTAAACTGGATACAGCTCCACACAGTTAGCTAGCATCTTTGAAATTGGTGATGGTATGGGCATGATTTATTTCTTTTTGTTAACATGGTTAGTAAAGACATTTATCATAACTGTCACAACAATAGATGATGATGAAGCCACACAACCATATGTTTCCTACATATGCCATTGTGTCAAGTGAAAATGCACTTGTCCCTTATATATTCAGGAAACAGTATAAAGTCTTAAAGTTTGTGCATGAAGTAGGAATGAATGGGTAGCTATTTTGGTGGGTTTTGTCATATAATTTTGTACTATACATTTTCCATAAAGGCCTACGTTTAGAAATATATTATAGCCTGGGTCTCCATTTTTCTGCCTGGCTGTACATATGTACATATGTATACATATGTATAATCATATGGAAATGCTCACCCATAGTTGGTGCTGATGGTATTATCATATCACCATCTACTGACTATACAACATTTGAGAACAATGCATCAACATTTACATTCAACTGTTCTGGAAATGGACCATATTTGCTCTGGACAGTGGATGGATATACTACTACTACATCATATGTACTCAATAAAGGGATATAATATAAACCCCCTGTATCACCAGATGGACTTACTGTATCCTCTCAGCTCATTGTTCCCACCACCAAAGCTAACAATAACTCTGTGGGGGTGTGTACAGTGCTGGATGCATTATATAACCACCAGACAAGTGATCCAGTGTGATTCATTCTCCAAGGTACTGTACTGAACTTAATGAGCATATGAACAAGGTAGTATAACCTCCTAAATCTGGCGACATTTGCTTCACCACCATGGAATATTTTTACTTTCCTGTTAAAGTTGTTTGTTTACTGCTCCAATCCTTGAACCATCATTGCATGTACAAAAACATGTTTTTTTAACTCACAATGACAATACCTAATTGCAACTAACATATACAGGTTTATTGTCACATCTTGTACTACATACAACCTTTTCAAACTGACGAAAGTATATTATTATTTTATCAGGTATTCTGGCTGCTCCATACAACTTTTCAGTAGCCATGTTCAACACCACATTTGTGTTCTCCTGGCGTCCATACTCCCTTGATGTCACTGACTGCTCCCCTGACATATTCTATTACACTATGTGTACCAACATCACCATATATGGATGTAAGAATATCTCCAGTGATCCAGACTGCACCTTCCCCAGAACATGTACCACATCACTTGATTTTAATGGCCTTTTAATCAATGGTTCACAAAGCAGAACAACTAAAAGTCCAATATTACAGTTCACTTTTTATGCTGTCAATGGAGCTGGGAATGGGAATGTGACCACTGCTAACTATGTTGGTATTCAAAGGACAGAGACAGGTTGGTGTATATGAACTAATCATGCATACTGTGGGAGCTACATGTAACAGTATGAACTTATGAAGTTTGTGTACTTTAAAGTGTCATTTCACTCAATACTCAACAAAACTACTTCTTCCATAACACGCATTTATCAGTTTATCTAAATCCAACTACTTCCATAAATTGTTTGCGTATATGTGAAAAACTGCACTTAAACTAATGTAATTTTGCTTCATGTACATATAGGATTTCAAACAACTGTAATCACAACAACAACTATACTTAAAGTATCCATTGATGGTCCTACAGCTACTCCCATTGGACACTACTATGAAACATCATCAAATGCCATTGGTAAGTAGATCTAATCATGATAGTTATCAAAGTTCCATATTGCCCGTCCATTTCTGTGTGTGTGTGTGTGTGTGTGTGTGTGTGTGTGTGTGTGTGTGTGTGTGTGTGTGTGTGTGTGTGTGTGTGTGTGTGTGTGTGTGTGTGTGTGTGTGCATGCATACACATTTGATTACACAGTGTATGGAGCTATATGTGGAACATCAGCAGTGTTGATATCAATGGTTATAGTCATGGTCTGTGTAGGTGTCTACATCAGATGTAAACATAAAGGTACAGTGATGGTTTTGGTGCTGTACTCTAAATAGTGCACATGCACACTCTTATAGGAAACATCAAAAGCACCCAAATTGAACTTGAACAGAACAATGCATATGAAGTGATTAACAAACTGTCATGTCCTTTGGATGACGAGAACATGGAGGAGCCATGTCCAGCATATGGAGTAGTACTGTAATCTGACTACTATAGATCCACCTTAAAATGATTGCATGTTCTAAATTTGCAATGGGCAATTTTAATATCAATTATTTTACTTATGAGTTATAACTTGCTAGTTACACATTGTATTGCCTCTATAGGTACATGTAGCCTTTCCACAAGTAACAGGAGATCATAATGGTGACTTACCTACATGTCCACATGTATCTTGTCAAACTGTTCTTTGCAACTATTTTAATACGTTATTACATGATGCCGCTAGCTAAATCATCCTCTTATCTCTCTTATTCTACAAGAGACTTTTAAATTGTACCAATTTCCTGATAGAAGTTTTTATTCCTTTTTCTCTGCAGCACTGTAAATGATAAGATGGTACTGTCATTAATGATGTAGTACTATATATTTTTGAACTTGTGTCCCAGCCTGCATGTATGTAAATCCAATTTTAATGTTGTTGTTGTTACATGATCAGGTGAATTTCTATATAACTAAATTGGAATTTTCATTAGTTAATTAGCCCATGATGGGATAATTTAAGACTAACAGCTGATTTAGGTTCACATGGGATATGTGGGATCAAAGAGCTGCTGAATAGTGCTTTAAGCTGGCAGTGTTCCAGCACACTGGATAGCATCTTCTTGGTACATGGTGAGTCCACAATGACCTCTCAGTATACAAAAATTATTTACAATGTGCACCAGATTTAAAATAGCTCACAGCAAAAAAATGTTAAAACTTGTGTATCAGCAAATCCTAATTATTATAATAAGTTATAGACATAAACGTTTGCACAACTAGGCA
This sequence comes from Spongilla lacustris, assembly GCA_949361645.1. Lineage (NCBI taxonomy): Eukaryota > Metazoa > Porifera > Demospongiae > Spongillida > Spongillidae > Spongilla > Spongilla lacustris. The sequence continues at coordinate 8,611,083 of OX442417.1, forward strand.
AGATACCTAAAGGATCATTATGCAGAACTGTGCACACTTTGGATGTACCAAGAAACCAAGTGTTTCCATAACACCAAATGTTAAGCAATTCAGGGAAGTCCCAAATAGCTGTTTTTCACAACATCCTCAATTTGTTATAATTATATATAATAATAAACAATAAACAAGGAATACATACATAGAATAATTAAGTAAGTATAGAATCCATAATACCAGAGAAGAAATGAAATAAATACTTACATTATTGGAAGAACTTACTATTCTACTATATAGGGAAGTCCTATGCCATCAGCCATATCCATAACACTCCTCCATCTGATACGACATCCCCGGAGACACAAATCAGTGGCTCTAATGATTGCAAATGACAAACTGGCCCTCAGCCATCCCATCACTTCTCCATAGGACTTTCCCCATTTCATGCAGATGTGCTCAGAGAGGTGTTTAAGATAGTTGGTTGCTTCACATCCCAAGGCACCATCAACTGATACCACAATTGGTGTAAATGAGGCTCGTCTAGCAATAGCTGCATTGTTGTATTTTTTCTTTTTTTCTGTTTCAGCTGACACAAGGACTGCTGCCACACTTCTTTGAACATGAGAGGGTGCATCAGTGTCTATCACACGTACATCAAAAAGTGCTTGAGCCTGAGGCTGCCAAACCCCTCGTACACCAAGGTCAGCTATTAAGGAGGGTTCGCCTGCTACTCCACATGCCTCTTGTATCACTGGTTCCCTAATAATGTCCTTATAAACAATAGATGACAGGTCACCAATAGTGTCTCTTACTTCATTGTGACGTCTGGTAATGAGACCCCCTTTCTTACAGTCCAGGGCATGTTCATAACTAAAGGCTGCACCACATCCATCACATGTTGCTGGCATCTTCAAATAGGGTCTATGATATCTGACTGTTAAAGCATCACGAAACTCGGTAGCAGAAAGGTCAAAATGATGATACATGTATGTGGTTGGTAGCACTGTTAACCATGTAGATGTTTTAAATGTGATGGCTCTTTGTATAGCTCGTACCTGTTTTGTATCAAGAGTGAGAAGCACTGAATCTAATCTGATTTGATCTTGCTGCTGAAGTTCATGATGCATAGTTGATATTGCCTCTGCCATCTTAGCATTGTGATCCATTAGTGAAAAAGGTTTTCTTTCTTTTATGGCATCTGAAATATGCCTTGTGCCTGATACTGAAGTGTTGTAAGCAATGTTGGCCATTTCAGCAGGATTACGAATGCCCATCCCACCCATTTTGACAGGAATGGAGAATAGTAATTGGTCTTGTTGGGGTACTGTACTGTCAAAAATAGCAGGCCAAAAAGAAGCATTAATAGCATTCCATATAGGGGTAAAGGCATTGCCAATGTTTGGTATTAGTCTTTGCAAGTGGGACCATTCAAATTGAAGAGATTTGGATAATGCTACAAAGGCAGCTTGAGGATATGATTGCATGTGCAGCTTCAGAGAGGATAGTAATAAAGTTTGTCCACTCCTTCACTTTGCCTTGAACAAACAGATTGATTTCTTCCAGGTCTCCAATAAAACCACCCAAAAAACGATGGCCCCTAACAACTTTGACACCAAGGTGATCAAATTTTTCATGTGCTTCTGAATCAAATTCTTTATCCACAATCAGCACAGTCTTCTTTGGTTCTGGGTAGTAACCATACCTAGGTCCCATTGAGCAAAGCTTTTCAAACCACTCAATCAGATGGCTGAGGTCAGCAGTACAAGCAGAGTCATCAGCATGCCAATTTTGATTACACTTTGGAGTTGATAGGGACTGAATGAGAGGCATTAGGGCAGCTGCATTTATCAGCATTGAGAGTGGATCTCCTTGAGCAACACCCTCTTTGCTAATAATGAATTCAGCATTGCGCTCTGTTTGTACCACAAGAGGAGCATAACCACTATACGTGTTGAACACAAAACTTGCACAATGTGGCCACTGAATGCAGGTGTTCCAAATTGCTGCAACCCTATTGAGGGAGTTGAATGCGTTATTAGCATCTACAAGCAGTAGTCCCCATCCTGATGCTCTTTTTGCTTCGAAAAGATCTTTCATCGCATGAAATGCTCCCTCAATGCCGCCCTTTATACCTGAGCAGAGCTGGTCAACACCACATAAGTCTGCTATATCATTTCGTGTAGTCATGACTATTGATCTGCATATAATGCGCCTTAAAATCTCGCCAATGGCTATGGGGCGAACACCTGGACATTTGTCAAGTGCTATCAAGCAACTAGACATTAGTGCTCTGATATCTTTCCAGTCAACAATTGTTTTGGATAGGCGTCCGGCCAGTTCAGCAACTGCATCTCGCAATTTGGCACTGTAAGTACCATAATGAAGTAAGAAAGCCTGCCAGTGGGTGGCTGTAGACCCACCTGGTCCAGCACTGCCTTCAATTCTTTTTGCAGCTGTTGCAATGTGTGCACTTGTAATGTCCAAATCTGTTAAGGTTGGAAGATGTGTATTTGGAAGGAAGGCTTGTGGACAGGATTGAGATGGCTCAGGGTGCTTTTCCTTCAAGATAACAAAAACAGTTTTTTTGTGTATTATCAAAACAAGAAGAACTCCACCTTTGCTTTGTCTTTCAGTTAACCAACGCACTACCGACCTTACTTGACCTTTAAGCATCAAGTTGGAAAAAACTTTGTAAGTGTGTTGTTCACATGATCTGATATTGTGGTGAATAAACTTATGTTTAGAGCATCTCTCGAACTCTTGCATCAATTCAGCATGCTTCTCACTCTTCCATTCTTGAATCCGTCGTGCAAGAAGTCTACGAATATCTTGGCCCTTTTTCACCATTTCGTCACGATGTAGCATAAGTCCTAAGAATACTATGAGCCTTTCTGAACGTGTTGCACCGCTATGTAATTGTGTGACTTCATGTGTTAGCAAGTCAATAAGCTCTTTCCGCCTCAATTTGTTTAGTTTTTTGCTATTAGAACTTTGATGAGGACAAACACGATGTTGCTAGGCAGTAACATGGTGTCACAACACCTGGGGCTGTTATTGCATACTATAGATTCTATAACTACACATGTATGTATCTGTGTCCACGAAAACCAGGAAAAAATTTTTAGAGGAAGTTGTCATTTGAAACTGTAAAAAGTAAGCTCTTTGAATTCTATGATTTAGTACTCTAATCAGGAATGGAGTGTTTGACAAAAGGAGGATATTCTTGTTCGTTATAATTTGTTATAAAAACTGAGCTACAATTTACAAACACTATCATTTGAGCACACACATATGCAAGCAAACAACAGTACATGTTACAAAGACAGCTGAACACAAAATGGATACAATAGGTGGAGGTGTGCAAGTACAAAGGTTGCTGAAATAGTCATCAAAAGTACCACTACATATGTCATAAGGAGCACCAGTGTGGGCTGATATCTGAACACATAAAGACAAAACTAGTCAACACTCTAGTATCTTCCATCTAGAATGGCATGAAGCATTTGTCCCACCTGTTGACAGAAGAATTACATTCAAAGTGACAAAGGGCACACAGCCAATAGATATTGTATAAGATACTGTAGGCAATGTGACATTTGAGCTGGGATATTACAATCCTTCAGTAGTGAACTGCCTTTTATACATGTACATTAAATGGACCTTTTGCAAGAAAGATCGGAACTACATGGATATGATACCTGCCATGTCCGGCATAAAACCTCAGTGTAATAAAATATTTGGACTCATTTCTTTCCGCTCAAACTCTGGCCAATCTAGTTCCGGATCAATCTAGTACATTTAAGCTTGACACTTACAACAGCTGACATACCAGGAGCCATGCAAAGGTCAATTACCTCCTTAGAAAAGGGATACATGTACTGTACACTACACTACCTCCTTAGGAATACATGTACTGTACACTACATTACCTCCTTGGGATACATGTACTGTACACTACATTACCATCTTAGGGATACATGTACTGTACACTACATTACCTCCTTAGGGATACATGTACTGTACACTACATTACCTCCGAAGGGATACATGTACTGTACCTACATTACCTCCTTAGGGATACATGTACTGTACACTACATTACCTTCTTAGGGATACATGTACTGTACACTACATTACCTCCTTAGGGATACATGTACTGTACACTACATTACCTCTTAAGGGATACATGTACTGTACACTACATTACCTCCTTAGGGATACATGTACTGTACACTACATTACCTCCTTAGGGATACATGTACTGTACAGTACACAATTTAACCGTATAAAAATACCATTTCGAAGCTAAAATTGAAAATATGCTTCAATAATTACATCACTACACTGAACAGTTACACACATCCATTCACTGATTGCGGACCATCCGAGGTAGTGTTATTCACACCTGAAAAGGTGTGGATTTCTTGGAATCGATCACAGAAAAATTTATAAGGCTTTGCGAAGGAAACTGCCTATTAACTCTTTGGACGTCAATATTGCAATACGGGTGACGTCGTTAATTGTCAGCTATGTTTTTTATTATGGTTACCGTAGCTTATTAGTCGCCGAAAACTCGCCGTTCTTAAAGAACCACACGGTTAGCTTACTTGAAAGATATTACTATGATAAGAAAGCGTTTTGTGATGTTTGTTTTGATATATTTATATATGGTGATTGAAAAACAATGGTTGCTAACAGCACCCGATATAGGCGGAGCCAAGTGGGCAGGAATTTGAAGCCGTACGTCGTGTATACTATAAAACAGACGACGAAAACACGATATTTTTGTCCCTTGGTGTTATTCCTAAGGTCCAGGCTTTTTAAAAAGCTTCGCTCTCCCCTATTTTAGTAGAAAAAGCGGGTGCTTATTCAAAGCCGCTAGTGACGATAGAGGCAGCTGTTACTGTTAGCAGTGTTGCCGCGGCCAGCCTTGGCCGTCCGGCAGCCGCGAAAATTTGTGCTGACCGCCATCGGCCGCGGGCCGTCAATGTGTCTGGCCGTCTGAGCCGTCAAAGTAGGGTGACCGTCAGAATTTTACGGCTGACCGTAAAAATATTATCCGGTCACTGACGGTCAATTAGCTAATGCAATATAGCTGACGATATCGAATTTATCGTGATTGATAGCTTCCCAGAAAGCACAGACAGGCTCATGCCAGGTTCAAGGAAGAGATTTAAAATATTGCTGGTATGGTACTGATGATGCACCTGCAGATGTTCAATTATATCATAGTATCATTTTATGGTCCAATTGAACGGAGATGACATGCACAACAATTGCATTGGATGCCGCTTTTTAAAACTGAAATGATTTTGATAAACGCGACGCAGAGCGTTTGGCTGCTGATCCTATTGTGATGCAGATAACCATGCAGCAAAGAGATGGTATACGATGAGTTTCGTCGAGACCTAAAAGCAAAATCCACTAATTGGCGTGTAAATAATGTCACGGACTGGTGGAGCATTATTTAGCAAAGATGGCACTAAAATATTTGGCTGTTCCAGCGTCAAGTACACCTTCTGAACGTGTTTTTCCCAATTGAAGCTAATCCTTGACAGAAAGATCTAGAGGTACATGGAGAATTGAGGCAGACAGGCTTGAAAGGATTTTGCTTTTACGCTGCAACAAGAACTTCAGTGCCAGCCGTAATTTCCATCCTCACCTCCTTAATTCTCTTCAGGCGCGCTGTTTCCATTATGTCCATATATATTCGTATTTATCCGCTGAATCATTGCTATACATGTATATATATTGCATCTGGTATCGTCTAAATGAATTAGTATAAAGCAGGATTTATACACATGCAAACCGATGACCAGCAGTGCATGCCGAGTTATATACGCTGCCAATACAGTAAAATAATACACGTATGCAAGTTTTGACCGACTAAGACCGTCTGCCGTGACCGGTAAGTATGAACTGGCGGTTTTTGACGGTCCAAAACTGACCGTGACCGTGCCGGATAGGTTTCAAACGGCCTGCCCGTTATCGTGACCGTATGGACTGGTCACGGCTATCTCTAGCCGTGACCGTGACCGCCAGAGGTCTATTCCGGTCAACTGGCCGTCCGTGACTTCCTCCAACCGGTCAACCGCGGCAACACTGGCTGTTAGTTACCGCTTACCTTTTAATTAAAAACTAACACTCCAGTCGTAGTTCTATGCCCCGAGCGCTGTTTGGTGCACAAAGAGCCGTACAAAGAGTGGTCCGGTTGTGACTTGCGGTGGGAGCGGCCCCGGGGAGGGTGCGGGAGGGGGGCACCCCTCCCGCCCAGCTAGGGGGCATGGGGGAGCGCTGTAAGCTCCCCCATCGGCGTCTGGGGCAGAGCCCCAGAAGCCAACGCTTTTTGCGTTGTAAAACCCTCCAAAACTACGTAAAAAGTGCAAATGAATATAAAAATATAGTACGTATTACTATATAACTGCACTCACCGTCTATTCATTTAGAAATTACGACACAGAGACACATATTTAAATTTATTTAGATGGTCCTGCGTTGTTCTCTGCGAAACAATTAAATGCACGCGACGTAAAAACAACTTTTTTTTAAAAATTCACGCAATGCATAGCGATGAATATGCACTGACGCATGCACTGTAGCTGTGATCTATATGCCCTGGATCCTCTACTACGCCGACGCCGTAGTTATTTTAGGGAAAAAGTGTGCCACAGCCACAATTATAGAGGGTATGTAAAAACGATATACAGGTGCGTGAGTATAGCTATATAAAAAGATCATAGGGGAAAGGTAGCATATCCAAGGAACTGATAGTAACTTTGTAGCTAATAACACGCTGATAGGTCCTGTAATGGATCAGACATTGGTCGCCACATGTAGTAGTATATATATACTTGCGTTTATTAGCGCAGCTTCGTGTGCATGGTCTGACCGATATACATGTATATCCCAGGCTCTGCGTTCCTAAAGTCATTTTGGTCTAGCTGTCACGGGCCGACTCACGGCCAATATCCTGAAATGGTCCTATAGCCGACAGAAATAGGCTTTGACAGTCTTATAGAACCATTTGAGGCTAGGTAATTTCGTAAACGGAAATTGCACAATTAATTTTAAGTGACCTGTTTTTTTTTTTTTTTCACTACCATTGATCTCCACCATAATAATGCATGTCCTATATATAACTTACATGTATAGACTAATCAAGTGGCTGTCCGTCTTCATGACTATACTGAAAGCTAGCAGCTGCAAAACGCACGACGTACAACTTAACGGTTTCATGCCGAATACGCTGATCAGCGTAAAATTTTTATATACGGTTCGTGCCGATTACGCGGAACAGCGTACCAGCTGTCCCTCTCTGTTCAAAAGTTTTGTTTTGCGACTCGTAGGACGTTGATTGGAAACTTCGCTGACTGGAAATACTTAACATTCGTCTGGCTATCTAAAACTACAATGGTCGACCACAGGTACCGTTCGATAATTAGTTTCTAATTAGTTTCAAGACACGCCCTATTTCTAAGTGTGCCCACCGTTATAGCTGCTGTACTTGTTATGGACTACGAAGCGTTTAAAGCTTAGCCAAAACCTCATACACTATGAAGGCTATCTACTGGTACTTATAACTGGTTAATACCTGAATAGGAAGCGTCAAAAAAGCTAAACAACTACTCTTTCACGTACCTATCTTTCAAGCCGCACGGACGGCTTGTTTTCTATAGTATGAAACCACTTCATGGACACAGAATCGTAGCGTTAACATTCCTTTCCAAGAATATGTGAAGAACATTACAAAAGGACGCTCCGTTCAAAAGTTATTCGCTCGTATATCACTCCATTTCAAACAAACTTCGTAATTAAATTAGTTACCGGCACGCGCGACGCGTATAATTGTTAATTGGATTGTAGGCATGAAACCGTTAACTTAATAGAAGGGCAGAGGGCCAAGAAGTCTGGCGGGGAGATCGATTGATAGGACTGCGGGACTGGGTGGGGGAACCGGGGAAGTACTAGTTTTATACCTTTATAGTGGAGATATTGCTAATCGTATTCACAACACTTCAAATTCTAGGGATAGGGGACCTATTATATATAATCTCTGTACTAACGTAGGTCCCGATACGTACCTTTCGGGCCCGATACGAAAAATAACGAGGGATAGGGATATTGTATGTTTCGGGCCCGATGCAAAAAGCGGGCGGAGCTGTTAGCTTATGATGGGGGGGGGGGGGGGGGTCCGTCCAATCTCACTCCCTGGCAGCCCTGGCAGCCCTGGCTATACGTATTAGGAAAGGCGGAGCATCGATCACCCACTAGTGACACCTACAGTGTGCTATACGTATTGGAGTATCGGTCACCTACTGTAGGGGGGAAGGGTGTGTGTGTGTGTGGGGGGGGGGGGGGGACAATTTCTGCGGAAGGGGGACAATATCTGCTAGCGGATTACGTCCGTGGGGGACAATTTTCGCTAGCAGATTATGTCCGGGGGGACAAAATCTGCGGGGGGACAGAATCTGCTCCGACACCGGCACTGTACCGTTTGTTTGGGTTATAACATCATGCGAATAAGTGGTAGTTTCATGAATTACGATACCATGCTTTTGTGGGGGAGTTTCATTTTTGTAGTCTTACCGTAAGCTTTATTATTATTTTTTATGAGTAGTACAGAAGTTGCAAAGTACCGCTATGAGTTGTTTTTTTCTTCAACTTATGCTTTTAGACTCAGTTATGAATTTTTGCAGATACATGTATGGGTGGAAGATAATTAATACTTGGACGCAGTGCCCTGATCCACATCTGACTGGGTCACAGCCTCTTTCACTGCCCCTACATGTATCTGCCTCTGTTACCCCCATCCTTATCTGCCTCAGTCAGTCACTTCCCTTTGGTATCTGCCTCTCTCACTGCCTGTTAGTAACTGAAGAGACTTGAATTGAGATAGGGGTATAGTGATTGAGGCAGAGGGAGCAGTAATACAGGCAGAGGGGGTAGTAGTGCAGAGGGGGCAGTAATAGAGGCAGAGGGGGCAGTGATAGATGCAGATAGGGTCCCTAGTATCAATGCAGCAGAGTCAAGACAATGGAGTGGCTGTAAAATTGGTGGATATGCCAGGGATTGTCAAACTGTGGATTACTGTTAGGGTATTTTCGTTGGCTAGTGCCTGGGATTGAGCATGTAGTACAGGAATGTTACTATAAGACACTTAAAAAATCACTTCAACTCCATAATTAAATGCTTATGTTGTATGAAGTCAGCCCAGCTGTCCCTGTCTATTAGTCCTCATATACTTCAGTTGCTGCGTTGCAGAGGGCCTAACAGCACTCACATGGTATCTGCGATTTTACTCGGTGATACTGGGTGTTAATTATTCGAGTTGCCAATCCCCTATACTCTGTTATCTATGGTGAGCATACTCATACTCAGAGTTCCAGGACATGAATAATTATGTCATATCCGTAACCTTTTATTAAGATCGTACATGTAGTTCATATTAATTGACCTCTATGTATATGTACACACAAATATTATATACTTTTATTAAGTCTGATTACTAGACCTTATGCTATGCGCGTGCGCGTATGACATATACGTACGTCGACATGTACATTTTAATGCGTTGTACAAATTAACCGGACAAATGTCTACGAAAGTTCCTAGAAACCTTCGTAGACATTTAGTGCCAACCCGGTTTACGAGCATTGGAAAGTATTTTAGACGTAGACCGCAAGCTTCCATTGTCAATGGGGACTGGGGGGGCGGAGCCCCAAGAAGCCAACGCTTTTTGCGTTGAAAGACTCCGAAAAAAAAAAAACGACGGCCAGGAGACCTTTTACAGACTAAAAGTAGTACTTATATTGTTTATACGTGTACAATGTAAAAGTTAAAGCAACAGTTGGTAGGTGGACGCGTAACCTAATCCCAGGCCCTATTTTTATAATAAAGTTAACGGGGCGAAAAAAATAATAACCAATTAAGATTATTTTTAGAATTCCTGGTATTTTTTCCATTTTTTCCATAAGCAATTTATTTATCATGGATGAGAGTACGATTATTATTATTTTTATATGTCACTTGTGTTAAGGTGGGCCAAAAGTAGGGTGTGTAACCTCCCCTGAATAATGAAAATCGATTTTTCCGAATACTTTTAAAACACTAATCGATTTTTCAGGTTTTTCTGGATCAGAAAATCGATTTTTCCGAATACTTTAAAAAAGAAAATCGATTTTTCCGAATAGGTTTTGACAATTTGCCTGCCTAATACCTAGGTTATTCAGGTTTTCAGCTCACTGAGCCACCTAAATGTACACATCACACCAGAGACCCTCCTACAGCTAAACCATAACACCAGATGCCCTCATGAGGCACACAACCATAGCTACCCCCATCACACTGGTCAGACACCCTCCAACTACCCACATTACACCAGATCAGTACAGCATGCATCCACAGCTACCCACATCACACCAGATGCACTCAGCACACAACCACAGCTACCTATATAGGCCTAAATCGCTTGGCCTAACCACATACCTAGATGGGCGTGTCCTGACCTAAGTTAGCGTGGCCACGCTGAGGTCTACCTTCAAATCGCACCCGATGCCAAAAGAGTAGAACCACAGATGTAGTTTACGCACCGCCGGCCATGTAGCCTCCATTTCACCATCGCGAGTTTTTAAAATACTAGTAACTAAGTAGGCCTAACTATAGTACGATCGCGGCAATATCAGCTCAGAGAGAGAGTGATGCAAGAAACCAGCTAGTTCGAAATGCACTAAGCGAACTAACTTTGATCTGTAGCTGGAGCTGTCCGTCGTCATGACTCGTGAAGAGGGAGATCTGTTGGCTAGTTCGAATTACTGCCCGTACGTGTAAACTGCACCTGATCTCGTCCCCACGTATATATAAATAATGACGTTATTTAATGTTACGTTTCAAATTAGATGTTATTATCATCGTACGTGTAATATCATAAACGCGTATCCGGATATCGTCATAAAAAGGTATTCGAATAATGGGCGAATTGTCGATGCGGACGACGAATACCTAAGTACCTCCGAATGGAGATTCACAAACCGGTTATTTCGAATAGAACAAATCCAATAATCGATTTTTCCGAGTAATGCTAAATTACTATTCGAACGGATAGGTTTTTGCGAATATCCGAATAACCCGAATAACCTGATAACCGGTTACACACCCTAGCCAAAAGAAGAACAAGACTTTTAAGTAAATAAGGGCGTTTAAGTTAAATATGGAAGAATTTAATTGATTTATTTAAATACATGTACATATATGTGGTTACATATACATTATACACTGATACACATATCTAAATCCTAACAAGCTTTGAGTCTACTTATTAATTATATCATTCTGAGATCTAGGGGTACGGTTATCTACATACATCTACATGTACATGCACAGATATACTAACCTTTACTTGATTTAGTTGTGACTCATTTTGACTATTTTGCTCATTATTTCTTCGAAGGTGTTGTACATCAACAAAATCTGGATCATTATCCAATCTTGAAATGATGGAAACGGTTTAGACGCAGCCAAAGATATGCAGTGTGACAGTAATGACTTACTGTATATCAGCATCAGATAGAACATATATGTTATTGGCAGGTGGAGTATTATTAGATGTAATCACCACAGAAGCTTAATGAAGACAAGTACATAACTGAAGTCATGTATGCCATGTTGGAGCTCTCACTTACTTTTTTTCCTTCTGATCACCATGACTACTATAAGTACCACAACAGCTGTAGCTATAGTGACCACTACTACACCTGATGCAATTATTATCACTGAAAAATAATTGAGGTACAGGTAATTTAAGAACACCATACTACCAAAGTTAACTAACCATTAGTAGGTATGGTAATAGTAGTAATGATACCACCAGTAGCATTATTTCCTGCTGTTGGGTTAACATTTGTGGGAGCAGTGGGCGTTCCTATATGCACAGCAAAACCATTCATGTTCTGATTAACGTCCACCCATTGTAATTTTTACCATAGAGCAGTAGAGTAACGTTGACATAGCTGGAGCCATTGGAGTTGGTAGCTGTGCATCGATACACACCTGTGTCATTGCCAGTGACAGAGGGAAAGTCAATGGTGCTGACCACATAAGGGTTGGGATAACCTGGGGAGTAGGAAGAGGGGAAAGAGTCAGGACATGAACAGTATGCAAACATATATACATGTACAATAAGGAATTGAGTGTATTCAAAACAATCCAGAAAAACACAATCCAGGCACTTGTCAGAGAAAAGGGTGCTGGCTATGTGGGGGTGCTGACTTCACTCACTGGTTGTGTCTGTGATGTGTGATGTTGAGAAGACCAGGTTGTTGTTGCTGTTCTCTCTGGTCCAGATTACTGTGGGCTGGGGGGTCCCCCTGGCACTGCAGGTGAAGTTGGCATGACCAGATATGTTCACAACTATGCTGATATTGTCCACCTGTACTGAGGGAGCCTCTTTGTGTGTGTGTGTGTGTGGGGGGGGGGCATACAGAAACAAAGCCCATAGCCAATCACACATACAGATACACACACACTGGCACACACACCAAAGTCAAAGTGTGAAGGCCCCCTATTTTTGGTGTGAAGGTAATACACCAATAGACACACCAAATCAAGTGTGACCATTACACCCAAGCGCCGGCGGTGATTTCACCCAAAAAGCAGAAGGGAAAAAATGATGCAATCGGCAGGATTAGTACCCGTGACCATCTGTACTACAGCGCTGTACAAGTACCAAACTCGACAAGCTATCACAACTTGAATGGTCTATACATCAGTAACTAAATTACCCATTATCCTACAATGTTAATTTAGTGTGAAGGTCACACCAAATAACTGAGTGAATTCACACCAGCTCACTCGATGGTGTTATGTCACACCAAAGATCAAATTTAGTGTGACAGTCACCATTTTAAAAACGTACTACGGGTGATTATAGGTGGTCTTCACACTTTCATTTGTTTTTGCAGTGCAGGTGCAATACGTACGTACCCATAAAAGTACTACATTATGCTCAGATAACACATCTCTGCTCACCATACACAATAAGAATAGCTTGAATGGAAGCAGATACTGTAATTTCATTGTTGGTAGTACAGAAGTAAGTTGTGGCATCAGACAGCAACAAAGAGCTGAAGTAGAGGTTGGTGCTAATCAGCTGCACCCTATTGTCCGGAGTCACTGGTGCATTGTTTGCATACTGCCATTGGAACTGCACGTAGTTTGTCACGTTGCATTCAAGAAACACACTCTGCTGAACAAAATGCCGATACACAAGGCCAGATGGGGTCAGGTACAGAGGTGGGTCCACCCAGATGAGGTTCACTGAAGTGGAAGCAAGCACATGCCCTGAAATCTATATAAAGTAGCAGTAATATGTTCCAGCATCTGAGGGCATTGGTTTGGAGACCTCCAGGCGGTAGTACATCTGGTTCCGCTGGCTTGAACATTGGTTATGACTGTGTACCGTCCATAGCTGATTGTGACGATACCGGCAGTGGGGATGACCCATTGGTAGTATTGGTACACAGTAGAGTCATATATACATGTTATCCGCATCGGGCCGTAGTTAGCTTGAAGGTAAGTTGGGTAATTATTAATAACGATTGGTGGTAGACCTAGAAGGGAAAGACAAGTTCTATCACATGATCAGTGTGGTTGTCATATAATGACAGCTCATCACATGATCAGTGTATGTGGGTGAGAGTGTTGTGCCTACTTTAGTTACTCGTGACTTTCATTTTCAAAACCAAACAATGCTATCACACTATATTTTACAGAGGGATTGTATCCCTGTTTTAGTGTAGCTGTTAAAACTTAAAAATACTTATATTCAAAGTAGGCCTTTGAGCACAGATCATGCACTGGTCTTATACATGTAGGTTAGGGTTACATTAGATACTAAGAAAGCCTGCTTAAAATCCTCGCCTCAGATCAAAAGCATCTCTATTATTAAAATGGTCAGAATCCTAAATTCTGTAAAGTCCATAAGAAGCCGGATCCGGCCGCTGGTTTGGGTGGTAATTAGCATTTATGACTAGCTCGACTGCATGCTGAACGGAAGACGATGTGCTAGCTGAGCAACCGAGCCGATGACCGCAAAGGATCGATTCGATAGTCATGATCGTTGCGAACGAGGATTATGTAATTTTGTCCAGCTAGTTTGGAGCTCCATATAGCGCTGGACACAATGCTCTACCGTACGCGCGCGACCTACTGGGCCACCGTACAATCCTACATTTGGATCAGTACTGTTAACCTTATTTCCCAAGGTCCAAGTCCTACGCGTAGGACCAATATTTGTTATACATATAGAAATGCAGTTTTTTGCATCCATTTCTCTACTGTTGTTTGATAGTCTCGTACCCAGACCCAAATGTACGTAACGATGATTATCGCTTACAGTATAACATCACGTACAGAGGTTATACTGTAAGCGATAATCATCGTTACGTACATTTGGGTCTGGGTACGAGACTAGTTGTTTGATGCGTCTATTGTGCTAAATTTACCAATTGTCGATCTATTTTTTAAATTACACCCTTTGTTACACGATGCAAAAAAACGGATGCGGTTCTTAAAAATGACAAGTATAACTTTCTTTGAATGTTTTTTGAAGCATGATGTGTGTGGTACTTTATATATTCTATGGCGGTGTTTTAACTCTAATCGGTTTTGCCATTTTTACCGAAAACACACTCAGCAACACTGATGCGACTAACACATACCTATCGTTCATACTAGAACTCTCGTGGAGTTAGCAAATTCCAAATCTACAATGTACTTTTTTATCTTAGTGCAAAAAGTATTTTACTTTCCTGACCTGGCGCCGCGCGAGGAGTCAATGTCTCCATTTAGACAACGCACATCCGCATACATATATACACACGCCCAGTAGTGCACATTTGTCAAATAGACAGTCGCACGCCTAGCTGCTGTTTGATACACGTAAGCAGCACTAGTACAAATTATACCGGTATATAATATACAGCCGCTTACTGCAGCTCGAGCCATAAAGGTAGAGATAAAGTGCCAGAAGAAGACGGCCAAAAATTGATCCCATTCCTTGAACCTAGACACTGATGACTACTAACATGGAAAATATGAACTGCACAAATGACTGAAAGCTTTTGTATTTTAAAAAATATACATGTATATACGAGTACAAGTATTGACGTTTTTAATAGTTTGGCCGCTATTCTCCGTATAACTTTGTATTATGATGTTTGTCATTTGTTTTTTTTTTGTTTTTTTTTTTTGTTGATGTCATAATTGTTCTTGGTTACTAAGTAAAAACAATTGCTGTTGCATAACCACAGGTATAACATGCATGCATATGGTGACTTCACTGCTGTTTGCGGCCATACCTTTTGTGGACACTGGGTTATCTCCCGACTGTACCATGCATGCAAGATGACCATTGATAAACATAGGTTACCGTCGATTGTGCACACCACCGCTACAACACATATGCCACACATACACATAGTCTACACAGCAACTAGACTACTACAAAGAAGGCGGTCAGGTAGGTATAATTATAACCCAAAGTCCAAACGTTTTTCTACTGAGTCCTGAACGTAACCATCCATTGTTGTTTCAGACTTCCATCTACCATGTCTCTTAATAAATAACCCATTATTTGATCTAGATCTATAAAGATAGTATTTTTACTGAAGAGTTTTAGATTTAATTTACATGTTCATGGTTTATGATAAACCAAGTTAAACCGTAAGTGTTATTTCTAGTTTGAGATATTCACATAATGTCATTACAATCATAATAACGACTTTTAATAAATAAACCATTACCAGTTAGAAAGCCTCTGTCTTAGTGGGCTGGGGATTGATGATGGACATTCATGGAATAAATTTGTTGACTTATTTGTTTCTCTATTTGTTTATCATTATGATTTCATTTTATTAAGTATAATTTAATTGTATGTTTCTTTTAATGTTAAACTTTTTTAGTTACTAGTTAGTATCCTAACACAAATAGAGTTTAATGGCACAATTCCCGACTCCGTTTTACCCTGGGCCAAAAAAAATTTAGATTCAAAAGGGTGTGGTGGCATATATATGTGACTACAAGTGAACAAATGGTACAAAAAATGTGTGGATGGTCACGGTAGGTACTATAATAGTTTTGGCACTAGGTCATCTTTTAGCAGAAGATCTGCATTTCAAGTTGTTCAGTTTTCAATTTACTGTATGTATTATTTACATGTATTGCACATACATGTAATCATAAATTTATATGGTTTGACAAAGGAACAAAAGATTCTTTCTACATGAAGCGCTGAAGTATTAAAAAGATACGTGAAAGAAAATGGGGGTCAGCAGAGACTTGCATCATTATCATGTATCCCCAATTAAGGCAAAGTAAGAATGCCATTGTACCTTTGGACCGAGAAATCCTTAACTAATCCTTTATCTAGCTAAGAAATAAAACCAGTTAAGTGAAGGTGATTATTGTGCCTAACAATATGTACTTAGTTAAGTTATAGTTAACTACCACCTGGCTATATAAGTGTAAGTTAAGTTAATAACTGCAATAATTGACTTAACTGACCCAAGTTAAGTTTAAAAAGTAGTTAACTATCCACTATTGCACTATGTTGTGCACGTTACATATGTTAATTTATAACTTGAACCACATTTACTGAGCAAGAAATTAATTATATAAAATATTAGGTACAGGGTGTATAGTAGGGACAGATATTATCATTAAAACCTAATACACCCCAAAAAAAATCAAGCTCAGTGTACAAATAATAACAAACGTCATTATACAAAGACACGCATTGGCTATTGAACTCAGCTAATGGCCATGTAATAAGCAAAAAGTAGACATTAATTGATTGATAGTTTTTAGCTAATAGAAGTTGATTAGTTTAGTGACATTACAAAGTCAAACAGGATAGAATGACAAATGTTCTAACTCTCCTTACATATACATGCATATAAGTACATGTATGACCCATCTGATCACATTGATATGATGCTAGCATTACTTGTTCATTCTTACAGGTTGCACACGATTCAAACAATTACACACAAAGTTCATCCACCTGCTGCACAAGGTGGGAGTAGGAACAACTCAGAATGGCACGAGCATTAGCTCTAATTAGTGAATGACTGAGACGACCAAAGACGTATTTAGAGGTATTCCTACAAGTTATACGTCCAGCCTGGTTTTTTTTTTGGCTGATTTTTAACAAAAACCCATCCTAAATAGAGTTTCTAGTGTGGGAATAGTATATGGGATTATTCACTGCTTCAATATGGTTGGTTAGGGAGATGCCGGTGTTTAATGTATGTGAACATTTTTTCCCACTTCATTCAAAACAATGATATAGTCACTATTCTACATGTATACATACATGTACATGTATACATGTACATCAATTGGCCATGGGATGCAGTTTGCTTAAATCATGAATGGGAATTGAGCAGAAAAATGTGCACAGACTTTCATCAACTGTATTCCATTTAATTGATCGCATAAAAATCAAAAATCTGAACAAATCAATATCTACAGGACTCCGATATATATATATATATAGACATCAAATTTGACACAATTTGAATGCTCCAGCTGAAATATTGGTATGGAGCTACTACTAGACCTCACAATAACACCCGAGAACTCATCAAGTATTGCACTAACTTATCTGTTGATGCAATAAACAAACATGTCAACAATCATGAGGTACCCCCATTCCCCTATCACCCACCAAGGTACATGTACCCCCATTCCACTATTACCCCCATTCCCATATTACATGACGACCATGATAATAACACAGACACAACACTGACAACCAACTCATACATCCATATTAAGTCAACCATAATTGTGCATGTCTCTTCAATTAATAAATTAGCTATCCATTTGTTCAGCATACATATTGTCTGATAAATGCCTACTAGTACACATGTGCAGTAGCTAATAAGCTAAAATCATAGACATGCAGTTTTATAGTACACTATCTATCTATAATCGCTTTTTCAGGAAGAACTTCAAAACAGCTGGAGGAATAATCAATCTGTTCTGACTATTTCTTGCTCCACCTTTTGAGTTCAGATCACGTACCACCATATCTTACCATGGAGTCAGCAAAGAAATAGGGCGCAATTGCCGATTATAAACTTTTGACCACTTATACTTTCATTGTAAACATGCAGGCTATAGGAATGATAATTTAAATACGTATGCCAAACAAGGGATTTAATTTAATTAGTATAATATAATTGGGACAGTTTTTTATCCAGGTATATAAATTCTAAAGTTGTAAATTCTAAAACACTCCACATGTACATGCGCAAGTACCATATCTAAAGTTTCACTATAAGTCACCAGCACCAGGAGAAGGGCTAGCTGAGGGATGAGGATGGGGAGAGAGCTGGACTCTAGGGAGGTGTTGGTCTTCTCTTTACTAATGAAGTCATCCAATTCATGCACCCAACTGTAATCTTCATCCTCACCGTCTAATGGGCCAACTGCTAGGGGGCCCAAACTTCCTTCATTACTGTCTTCTTGAGGTACACGCAGGTCAAGTTCACGTTCTGGCTCTAGAGACATTGCTGCTGCTCTTAACATACCTTTACCATCAACAGAGAATTGATTAGCCCTACACGGAGGTGAATATAGCATTCTGTGCAGTATGTGATTGCAATATTGTAAACATCAATATCAAACTCAAGAGAATGGTATTATGCAAGTCAATGGTGGTAGCTATAGTGCCCTTAGACATCAAAGGGGTTCAAGCGATCTTTGGGGGTGGGCAGGTAAGGGGTTATGCATTCGTATGGAGCTTTATGCCCACTTCCCATTCAATGTGCATGCAATTATTACTATACAGGTTTTAGTTTCAAGTTTGAGTAGTTTTGAATATTAATTCATAATTTATCAAACTCCCATTAACGTTATACTGCACTTTATAAATCGCTAAATTTGCTGCAAATTTAATGAATTAAAATTGTTGCTAAATTAATTTATTAGAAGCTATTTGATTTGATTGTTAAAGGCAATGAAAATTTAATAGCAAAACCATTTATATTTGCATACATTAGTTATTGTAGAGTTTTAAAATTCATTTAGATTGATAATCCTACAGTGTACTAATCATTTATGGAACACAGCACATGGTACTGCATGATACTGTTCGATGTTGACATTGTACGTTATATACCTCCCCAGTGGTCAGCAATCCCCTCCTCCTTTTTGGTACATGTACATGTATGTGCTGATCATATTCATGGCACTTCAAAATAGGATATGTTGAAGTAAAGAACTCAACAGATTGATATTACATCATAAAGCACGAAGCAGTCTAACAGTCTAAATATTCTGTATTTTCTATTACAACTGCAATGTTGCACTCAATGTAGTACTAATATATTTGAGTACATACATAATTATGTAGAACAGTTTCAGTTTTATAATGTTGTGGGATGCTTTTCACTGATGTGCGCATGCACTGTTCACATTGGGGAACATGGCCTACCATTTAACCTACCATTTATCACCACAATTCTCGAGCCTGTAATGGAGAAGCCACATAATAAAGACATGTAGTTACCATGGCAACAAACTGCACATCTACTGACATGGAATGCAGTAACTATATGGAAATAAACTAATGCATTAACCTTTGTAACTTAGCTCCACCCACATTGCACATGGTGTTTCAGGATTGATGGTGGGGATTAGTCTAGGAATAAAGGGGAAGGGGCCATATTGAACTCCTATTTAAATTATACAATGCAATCTGTCTAAGTTAACTGGCTGCCACATATAAAAAGAGCCATGCTGATTGCAAAGGTGTGCATGTTTATTAGTCACGTTGATGACAAGGGTGTACCCATGTGTGCTTAGGATGTAGTGGGGGTGTGTGCCATGTTGAGGTTTGTGCATGTTGCTGTTTATATTGGGAAAAGGTCACGATGGCAGTACTTATTATACCAGCAATGGATGTAGGGCTTAGGGGTGGTGTGTGATGGTATGCATATGTAATATCATGGAGTACATTAGGATGTAGGATTTGAATATAGCAAACATAGTAGAGAAGTTAGGAATTTTTCTGCTGAGTTTGTTGGTCCACAACTACAGTTGTGTAGAATGCAGAAGGTACAAGCTTCATTTAAATAAATTAGTGGTAGCAAAGTACCAGCGAGATGATATAACTAGCTAGGGTATGTGGTTCAACATGTTCTCTTTGTTTCTTACAAATCATAAAATGGTAGGTAAAGGTCATGGTGGCCGCTGTGGTATGCATGTGTGAGCATATGTATGTATCACATACGATATGAAAAATAATTACATGAAGAACACCAAAATCAATTTTCACATACAGAGCCTGAACATTTGTACAGAAAGGTATCAGCTCTATGATATAGAAAATGAGGTAGATTCATTGGCAATTATTGGCTTGTATGTGTAAAATTATGAACAAAATTTGACATAAAATATAATAATCATAACTTTCATTGTCCATGTTTCTACTATTTCATGTATGCCTTATTTTACGTATCATTGAGCTGATACTATACCGTATAAACTGCCAGGTACTGCGCGCTTCACGTGCCACACTTCACGGCCTATATCTGCAGGTTGGGATAATGAGGCACCAGCATTGAGCCCACACACATTTGGAGCTCTTGGTTGATGTTATCACAGCAATCAGTTTACTAGATCGTCGATCTTTGTGTACACTTTTGTGTACACTTTTGTGTAAAAAATAAATAAACTACCATATTCCACTGCATTGTACATGCATATTACTGGGGGGGTAATAGTACAAGAAAGACTAATCATATCGGAAAGCACTAAAAGCATGTCAGCAGCTCAGGGTCTTTACAGCTTCCTATACAACACATGCACCATGATGCAGGCAAAACTGAATCACATACATACACACACATACACACACATTCACATAAACACACACACATAAACATGCACACACATAAGCACACACACAATAAACACACACAGACATACACGTGTACAATCTTTACCCAACAGTAACGTACACATGTACATGCACAAATAGGCATGCAGGAAGGTCATAAGGTCCCTATGACAGGCCCCCCTATGAGAGCTAAGTCATAAGGGATACCACCCTGTTGAGAAAAAACATGTATGCAATCAATAGTTCAGATACTATTAACATTCAAGCTGACTTTGATACATTGGGCAATAGATAGTTCCTATTTCTTCAGCCAATACTGATTTGTCAATTGACTTCAGGGCATGAATGAGCTTTTTCCAGGAGTATGATACATTAAACTCAAACCAGAACTGTACTAAATCATATCTGCAGTCTGCCACCTGCCCTCGGTTATTAACATCAATCTCTTTTATCTTTGGAGCACTGATATCCAATTGGACTCCTAGTGACTTCCATTCCATCACATCATTCAACACATTTTTAAGTGCGAAAGTGGAATCTACAAGAGAATGTCGTCACCATCGCTCTCTCCTTCCCCTTGAAACTAACTGATAAAACTAGTAGGCCCTATACTACATG
The DNA here is from genome assembly GCA_949361645.1 of Spongilla lacustris. Classification (NCBI taxonomy): domain Eukaryota; kingdom Metazoa; phylum Porifera; class Demospongiae; order Spongillida; family Spongillidae; genus Spongilla; species Spongilla lacustris. The sequence goes on from OX442417.1 coordinate 8,632,579, forward strand.
TACACCCGAAAGAGTCAACGGTGGGAATCAGGAAAAGAACAGGTTTTTCGGGTTACTTTAGTTCTTTGAATGCTATTGACCATGCAGCAAAGTTACATGAATAAGCTTCGTTATCTAAACTTATCCTTGGCGGACAACCCCTGCACTGTTGCTAATTATTTCAACTTTGTGAAGGACATGTCTCATTGGCCACCTATTGAATATGTGCTATTTTGTTGACTGCCATGGAGTCAACATACGCCAGCTAATGCTGCAGTGGAAGCAATTGGATGCGTACAACTAGTTCACGAGTGGATTTGTTTGCACTGTTGAGATGTGGGATCTAAGAAACACGAGTGAGTGTGTGATACTGAAGGCTCTCGTGAACCCACACATGAGAAATCTAGAAAATGCTCACAGCGCTTGGGTAGCGACCAAGAAAGCTGGGGATATAGTGGCAGCCTACTGTACCTAAATGGCTGGGTGAGCCTACATGTATACTATATGTAATCATTATGAAATCTCAGTCAAATCGATCACATGCATGGTTATGATATTTCTTTTATATCATCTTAGGTGAAGGGTGTTCCCATGTTGCTGCTATCCTATTCAAAGTAAAAGCTGCTGCACGTAATGGATACACGGCTATTACATCCAGCTCTTGCATGTCAATGGAAATAAGTGTTTAATACTAAGGTACATGTACATAACTGACTATTGTATTGCAAGCCCATATCAATGCATATTTATTTTTTAGCACCAGCCTGAGCTGCTCGTATTGCTGACATCCAATTCAAAAAGCCAAAGCTTCATGTTGCACCTCAACCTGCCAATGATACCAGCCCAATACTGGCCGCCAATTCGAAACGGTCTTCAGAGGATTGAAGGAAATAATGCAGATACATGTTTCCGCAATTTTAACCCAACCACTACCACTAGTGTCTGCTCCTCCCACTTTAACACCGGCTGTTAAGAAGCTACCAGACTTAATCAGTCATGAACTTGTCAGTGCCAACCAAGATACAGTACAATCAGCAAGGATGAACTAGAGGTGGAGTGTGATCGCCTTTTTAGAGATGGTCTAAAGATAAAACAAGGAGAAGCAGACTACTTAGAGAAGCGTACAAAGCTACAGATGCAATCTGCATTATGTTTATCACATTGAAAGGGTCGGATTACTGCATCGAAATTCATTGCTGTATGCCATACAAGTATTTCGTCACCATCACAGTCACTTGTTGAAGGGATTCTCAAAGAAAAGAATTGTGGTAAGCAAATTGAAGAACTGTACTGCATTTGCCGCAATGTGGAAGAGGGTCCTTATGATTGGATGTGACAATGATGATTCAGTGGTTTCATGGGCTAGATTGCATTCCGCAAGGTGAATGATACTGTGTAGATTGTGTCAATCAAATTAATATCAAGGTATACAAGCCGAATGCAGAAAAATTGCAATCCATGTATTGTTGCAGGTAAACTGTGCTGAGTTGGGCTGGCAATGTATACCACTGGTAGCGGGAAACAATGGGGTCTGGGGACCAGCCTGACCTCCTATATTACAGTTAAATCAAAACTAACTGAATACAGGTCCACATAGTTAGCTAGCATCTTCGAAGTTGGTTGATGGTATGGGCATCATTTTTCCTTCTTGTTAACATGGTTAGTAAAGACATTCCTCATGAAATGTCTGTCATGACAATAGATGATATTGAAGCCACATTAACCTTATGTTTCATAGAGAAATGTGAAGTGAAAATGCACTTGTCCCTTATATATACAAGTAAATCAAAAACTTCTCTATGGAGAAAGTGATTGGTGGGATGTAGAATTGGTGGTGCAAAAAGCAAGGAAACAAGGTACAGTGTGTTAAAGTGAGGTTTGGTAGGATCCTACAACTCACAGTCCTGAATTTGCAAATGAAGAAGGCTATTTGCAAATGTAGGACTGTTATAGTTGTAGGATCCTTCCAAACCTCACTTTAACATACTGTACCTTGTTTCCTTGCTTTTTGCACCACCAATCCTACATCCCACCAATCACTTTCTCGATAGAGAAGTTTTTGATTTACTTGTTCCCCTAATTTTTTTTTCTCTGCCAAAAGTGTTCAGTCAATATAATATATGGCTAAGTTTATTCGTTGCAATGCATAGGACGCTTAGATTCCTCTTATCAGTATCGCCTATCGGGTATTAAATCTGAGTATATAGGCAGGCCTCTTTTTAATTTTATTAATAGACCTACTCTTCTTGTTCGATATCTTAAACTCAGAGTTCTCCTTGTTAACGAGCCGTTTTCTTTGGCTTGGTCACCTTTCCTGACTTAGAACCGCCTGTTGTAAACGTACGCGTGCCTGCAGCTGCTTTCTTTCTACGTTCGTGCGTAGCCTGGCAACAGTAAATTAAGACGCGCTTGTGACGTCATATTGCATACTGCTAGGCAACCGAGAATTTTCACCGATAATGAATTGCACCTGCTTGTGTCATTTCACGGCATTTCGTCACCAGCTAACAACTGTAGGTCTTATTACAGGGCCCGCGGAGCCGGGGGGGCAAAGGGGGCAGCTGCCCCCCCACTTTTTTGGCCGATTATATGAATTTATTTGATGTATTAATTATGCCTACGTTATATACACGTACGTACAAGTACACGCGCATGCAGGCTCCATCAATCGGTACATAGATTAAAGACCTTACGTAAGGTCTTTAATCTATGATCTGTATACGCAGCAGACCAGCCGGACTTTTGTTCTTTTGGTATTGTGCAGTGCTTCCTGAATCCATGACGCAGGATTCTTACAGTGATTTGATTGTTTGCTTGACGAAGGAAACTCCGAAATATATTTGCTTGTGTTTTATAGATATATCCAACCGATTACAATTGGATTCGAATTCTAATTGCCCGGCCGGTCCGCTATGTATAAGTTGTAAGAAGCAGCGTAGCATAGCTACGTTTTTCCAACCATACTTAATCCGAAAGATATCAGCTGAAACTTCTACGATGAAACTAATGATAAAGCATTTTGCCATGGATGCGCGTGTATGCGAGCAGAATTTGAGAGTAAATTGCCCGAAACAAAGATCCAGCTTGCGGCACTTATGCAGTTTCCCCCCCCCCCCCCCCCCCCCCCCCCCCCCCCCCGCGTAATGTACGTTTATTTACGTATAATGATAACCACCTGCTGTATTACGATGGCTTTTGCTACATGTACTGTTTCTATTCCTCCGCTTCTTCCTACTGAGGCTGTTAGTTGTGTAGTTAGTTTGAAAGTTGCTTTTATGTCCAGTTAGCCAGTAGACCGTCGTGATGCCGCTACGCTTTCTGCCGATAATTCGCCAACATATTGCACCGGGAACTACTATGATATCGGTCGGACCTTTGGGCGGCATACAACAAACTAGGAATACAACGATACCAGCGTCTTACCGCGTTAACCATACACCTTACCACTATGTAACAGTGTTCTTTAAAGGAGGGAGGGGTTCCCCCTCCCTCACCCTCCCCTTTTTTCATTTCATGGAGTGTTGGTTACGTCCGTTATTTAGTAAAAAGAAAGTGGGGAGGGTGAGGGAGGGGTACCCCCCTCCCTCTTACATAAAGAGTCATATTAGTACCACACGCATTATGTATTTAAAATAATTACGTAAACGCAATAATTAAAGTGGGGGGGGGGGGGGGGGGGGGGGGAACTGCATAAGTCAGCTTGCTAAGTGAACTCGGAAATTCGGAATTGATTTTAATCATTCCACGAAATTTACAAAGTATTAAAAATAAGTAGTAAAAATTTTCTCAAAGCATTGACCAATGTGAAAAGGGCCTAATTAAAAATTAATTTTTTTAATTTAATATTATGCATTTGGCTTATACATGTATATTTGTATGCGCATTTCTATGAAAACTTCCACATGCAGGGAGGTGCGAAGGAATATTAGATTACAACTTATAAATCTTAATTGGAGTACTATTGATATCTGCCCCCCCACTTTATAATACCCTCCGCGGGCCCTGTTATCTGTATGAAAGGGCACGTTTGGAAATCAAATGCAACTTTTTGAAGCTAATCTCGTCTTCGTACGACGTTCCTGTCGCGAGTTATACGTGATGAACGGAAGACGGAGGAGCTCGAGGAGGAGGAGGAGGAGAACAAAAATTAAATGGCGGAATTTTTGTACCGACTTGTCACTCCACGTAAACGGCACTGTTTAGAGAAGTTCACGTTATATGTGCATATCTGTCATGTTTGTGATGGATTATATGCGAGCTGGCGAGTAAAGGCAACACTTCGTTACCGTTTTAAAACGCTCGATCGAAAACCACGCCCACGAAGCCAATCCTACACAGGACCCACTACCGTGGGTCCTGATAGGAAACAGTATAAAGTCTTCGAGTATGTTTTAAGTACGAATGAATGGTCAGCTATTTTGGCAGGTTTTGTCTTTTGCTAATATTGTACTATGTATTTTCCATAAAGGCCTACATTTAGCAATATATTATAGCCTCCATGCTATCGATAGTAGGTGCTGATGGTATTATTATATCACCATCTACTGACTATACTACATTTGAGAACAATCCATCAACATTTACATTCAACTGTTCTGGAAATGGAACAATTTTGTACTGGACAGTGGATGGGTATACTACTGGTACATCATATGTACTCAATAAAGGAATACAGCCTACACCCTACATCATATTACCAGATAGACTTACTGTATCCTCTCAGCTCATTGTTCCCACCACCAAAGCTAACAATAACACTGTGGTGATCTGTTCAGTGCTGGATGCATTACATAACTTCCAGTCAAGTGGTCCAGTACTGTACTTAATGAGTACATGAACAAGATACATGTAGTATAACCTCCTAGAATGAACATGCATTCACATATAGAATTTGTGGATGCACCAGAGGGTAGGTGTAGTTGTATTCATGAGTGTGTCACCACATCCTGGCATGACATCCCATTACCAATATTTTTTACTTTCCTAGGAATATTAAATAATCTTGTTCACATAGTTTGTTTACTGCTCCAAACCTTAAACCATCATTGCATGTACAAAAAAATGTTTGTAACTAACAGTGAGAATTGATTTGATTGATTTGATTTCATTTGATTGATTGTATACATACAGACAATATCTAATTGCAACTAACAGAAGATGCTGGGTTATTGTCATATCTTGTACTCTTCAAAACAAATGAAGAGCATATTATTCGGTGCAATAAATTCTTTTTCTTTTTTTGTACACATTTCAGGTATTCTGGCTGCTCCATACAACTTTTCAGTAGCCATGTCCAACACCACATTTGTGTTCTCCTGGGGTGCTCCATACTCTCTTGATGTCACTGACTGCTCCCCTGACATATTCTATTACACTCTGTGTACCAACATCACCATATATGGATGTAAGAATATCTCCAGTGATCCAGACTGTACCTTCCCCAGAACATGTACAACATCACTTGATTTTAATGACCTCTTAATCAATGGTTCACAAAGCAGAACAACTAGTGGTCCAATACTACAGTTCACGTTTTATGCTGTCAATGGAGCTGGGAATGGGAATGTAACCACTGCAACTTATATTGGAATTCAAAGAGCAAAGACAGGTTGGTGTACATGAAATAAATCTTATGAAGTTTGTGCATGTAAATTGAAATGTAATTTCACTACATTTATCAGTTTTGCAAAATCCAACTACTTCCATAAATTGCTTGCGTATATGTGAACTAACTGCACCTAAATAAATGTAATTTTGCTTCATACATATTTGCTTTGTACATAGGATTTCTAACAACTACTAAACTTACGGTATCCATTGATGGTCCTACTACCACTCCCATTGGACACTACTATGAAACATCACCAAATGCCATTGGTAAGTACATGTACATCTAATCACGATAGTTATCAAAGTTTCATATTGCCCTTTAATGTGGATAATCCATTTCTGTGTGTGTGTGTGTGTGTGTGTGTGTTTGTGTGTGTGTGTGTGTGTGTGTGTTTGTGTGTGTGTGTGTTTGTGTACATGCACATGTTGGATTATACATAGTGTCTTTTGAACATCAGCAGTGTTGATATCAATTACAGTGAGAGTTTTTATGTTGCAACTCTAAATACTGCACACTTCTGTAGGAAACATCAAAAGCACTCTAATTGAACTTGAACAGAACAGTGCATATGAAGTGGTTAACAAACTGTCATGTCCTTTGGATGAAGAGAACATGGAGCCATGTCCTGCATATGGAGTAGTACTGTAATCTGACTACTTTATATCCACCTTAAAATAATTGCATATTCTAAATTTGCAATAGGCTTTTTAATATCAACAATATTACTGGTACACATTGTGAAACTGTATTGCCTATAGGACGTATTTCCACAAGTAACATATTTGATCATACATTGAGTTAAAGTGGTAACTCACCTACAAGTATCTTGCCAAACTCCTCATTGCATCTATTACTACACGATGCTAACTTCATCATCCTCTTAATTCTCTCTTATCCTATTAATTAAAGTGAAATCGTAGTCATATACATATATATACAATGTTGCCATGCTTTTTAAGACACTGTTGCTTTTAAATAGTACCAATTTTCTGATAGATGTTTTTATGTGCTTTTTTTCTTTTTTTTTTTCTGCACTGTAAATGATAAGATAGTTTTAACATTAATATAGTACTATATTTTTTAAACATTTGTGTCCCAGCCTGCTTTTCAACACTACACTAAATCCAATCGCAATGCTTTAAGATACTTATGCATGTACCTAACTAAACTGGAATTTGCCCATAATTGGATAAGGCTGACAGCAGATTTAGGTTCACATGGCATATGTGGGAACAATGTACATGTAGAAGAGCTGCTGTGAATAGTGCTTTAAGCTGGCAGCCTTCATGAATGGCAACTTCTTCAGTTGGTACATGGTGAGTCCACAATGATCTCTGTTGTGATTTCCAAAGTATGTGGAATGACGGAGTTGAAGTAATAAATGAAGGTATGAGATAAGACATACAATGCATTATTAGACGAACTACTATTCAGCTTGTTTTAGAAGAAATATTATCATCAAAAGTTCCGAGCCTCCACTTAAGTTATAAAAAAGGAAAAGAGTTATTTACAATGTGCACCAGATTTCATAAAGCTCACAGAAAAGATTGCTACAACTTGAGTATCAGCTAATCCTCATTAATATAACATCAATTGTAGACATAAACGTTTGCACAACTAGGCAAGATACCTAAAGGATCATAATTATGAAGAACTGTGCACATTTTGGATGTACCAAGAAACCAATGTTCAGACTATTTACATAACGCCATTAAGCAATTCAGGGAAGCCCCAATTTGTTAATAAACTGTTTTTCATAACATCCCTTTGTTCAGTTTTTTTGCGATTAGAAATTTCATTCAGAGCAACATATATATATGAATAATAACAGGAAACATAATGAAAACACCACACTGCTGCCCACACCCAGGACCACTGGTATTATATATCCTGCCATGTAGCTAGAAGCTGCAAAGTGTCACTTGTATTGCATTAGGATAAACATGATGTTGCAAGGCAGCGACATGAGCTGACTTTTTATTGCATACTGTAGATCCTATTACTATAACCAGGGTAAAATATAATTCTATATGTATGTGGAAGTTGGGATTTGAAAGTGCAAAAAGTATAAGGAAATGCTCATTTATACCATAAAGTTACTAATTTATAAACAGGTCTTTGAAATCAATTTGACTAACAACAGACAAAGATCATATTATTAATCGGTCCATCTGTTCCTAGATAAGCTTCAGGGGTAGGCAGCTGGCCAAATAACACTTTAGTCACTACCAACAAGAAATAAACCTATTGTGGATCATGTACCACATGGCATCTCACAGAGAATCGCTTTTAAGAATCCAAACATCCTAGACCCTAGCTCAGTCATTGTAACTCAACATGTACTAAACTCTTAAATAACCCAAGGGCTTTTGTAATCACACACAATACACATATCTTATAAAACACACACAACAAAAGTTGTGCTATCAAGACATGTACAGCTACAGTGTATCACAGATGATGATTTTCTAATGAACCATTGAGCAAAATTTGGACCAAGATACACATGTAACTAAATTTAATATCTACATGTACATGTATCACATACATGTACAACACTCTTACAGAACCCATGATGCTTGTTTAATGAACTACCACAGTAACCACACATACATGTACAAAGTACATAAATCATGAGTCAGATTCTTGAATGGATACCAACATCACATAACACCAGCTGTGGGCTCTAAAGTTTATAGGCTTATAAAGTCCGTACACCATTTACATGTACCACATTTTGGGGCACAATACAGAACCCTTTATGTAACCCTCAAGGTGCTGTATATATTCCACATGTTGAGCACAACTCAATATAACAAAAAGAATGCAAAAAATGACAATGCTTTTCTACTTGTAGTGTGAACTAAATTAACATTCCAAATCAAGTTGTATCAGCTAGGCATTTACAAAACAACTAAATTCATTATTGTACTTTTAAAAACGTGTATACATGTATGTAGATATAATACTGTATGCAGCTCTTACGGAACAAATAAGGCTCCTCTTACACTTAAAAAAAAACTCAATAACAAGTTGTAGGTCCTTAACAAGTAAATTTCTATCACAAACAAATGAAATAAGCTCTTGCACTTATTTTATTTTTAAATATCAACATAAACAGCCGGAACCTGCATGTACATTTGCAGATGTTTCATGCATCAAGATGCTTCTGTTCATATAATGATATCGACTGATATGGTCTTTGTACCGGCATCGATCTACGGTAAATAATTGCGTAAGGCCCGTAGGCTGGTCGGGAGACGGGGGGGGGTTCGGAAAAGCAACAAAGTGCAACTGATTAAGAGCGGGGGTGGGAGCAGGAGGGGGCGTAGCCCCTCCCGCCCAGCTAGGGAGTGGAGCGCTGTAAGCTCCCCCATCGGGGTGGGCGAAGCCCCGGCCGCTTTGCAATTTGTAAGCCACAAAACATAGCATAATTGCATAGAAACGTGCTAAAAATATATAGCCCAGTTTGTGTTCCTGTTCAATAATGAAGTACATGTAGGTTTGCGAGTTGCGAGTCTAAGGGCTGGCTTACACGGGGCAACTTCGGTTCCGGGGGATTTGTCGCATGCAACTCAAATGACTATGCATGGTATAAGTTCCGCAATTCTGAAGGTTTGCCGAACTTCTACCAATATTCGTTGTTGTGGGCGGGCAGTGGGCGCCCCATTTAGAATGGATGTCCCGCGGTTGCTAAGCTTAGTATTATATAGTATATAGAAGCATAGATAATAGAATAAAGGGATTGGAAACGGTAAAGATTACGGGATTCATCCGCATTTCGTAATTCCGTAAATTTATGTTCCTAAGGCAGCGTTGACTGTCCGCTATAGACCATCCTTTGAAGCGCTATTTTGATGACGAGAGAGGAGTTAAACACTCATAGAATGAAGCTGTCTAAAAAAACAGCCAAAGTCATACATGTACTTGACTCAAGTGCCAATGACCACCGTGATGGCTAGCTAGAGCAAGCGCGCACGAAAGCTTTGCAGAGAAAGTAGATACAAGCTTTATGCTCTTTAAAACACTTTCTTTGAAGGCCTCCAGTTTTTTACGATTCCCCATTGATTTTGTTGTTGTTGGAATTTTCTCTTCCTATTCTTGCGCGATCGTCCCTACGAAGCTTGCTAGGCATTTGCTACTGTAACACATACACAACATACAAGAGATATTGATCACGCCACTCTATATGTATGTCTGATTCAATATATGCACTCAAATACTCTAGAATCTAAACCACTTTTCTGGGAAAATTACACAAAAGGTACGCTTTTTGGACATCATAAGCGGACAAATTCCCTATTTACGACGTCAAACCGCTTCATAGAGACTCCTAAACATTACAACGCCACATTACCTAACACATACTCTATATGTGAACTCATAAAATGGATTCACAATGTTGCTAGTGTCCAGGAAAATCACACAACCACTACCCGATCAGGTTGCAGCTACGATCGCTGTCTGCCTCAGCTGAGACGTCTGTAAAAGAATAGCTATATGCTTTTTGGGTGTCAGAAAGGTTGCTCTCATACAGTAAAAAGTTTAACAACACTAAAGAAGCTCTTTAACTAAGGATGCTCAATAGCTCACACGCCCACTACAAGATTCAATGCGAAGCACGGTCATGTAACGGAACGTGACGTCACGTCACGTAAATGTATATACCGTTTCCAATCCCTTTATTCTATTATCTATGATAGAAGTAATGAATAAATTATTTTGATGGCAAGCGGAACTAGTTCGGGAGAGCGGGGGGGGGGGGGGGGGGGGGTTCGACCGATCCAACGACCCCTCCCCCCCGCCTACGGGCCTGTGTACATGCGTTGCAGGAAACTCTAGCAGAGTGACGTGTTGGGTACGTGCATGTAAACTGAGATATAGGAAGTGAATGACGGGTGTGATAAAAAATCTCACCGCAGTTTGAAGGCCACGATTCCTTTGAAACGCGTTATCGGACACTGATTTCAGAAATGGCGTGGGCGGTTCATTTTCTTTATCCAATTGCAATCGATATACACAAGTTATCTGATTGAAGCGTGCATAGTACTGATTCTGAGAACACCCGTTGGAATAAATTAAAATTCGGATTGTTTTGAGAGGTGGGCGTGTTTTTTGGGGGTATGTATAACATTGAGCCGGAATACATCGAATTAATTATTTGGTAAAGGAGATGGGTAAACTACGCCTTCAGTTGCCCCTGTCCGTTATATTTGCTGCAGCAGTGACAATGACCGCTGGACTGACATTACCTCTAAGCGTGCAGCGTTTTAAAGGTACGTATGATAAAATACCTCTGGGTAATAATAAGGGACAACCCGGACAATGTCCAGCAAAATCGGGAGCTACAGGACTACTCTATGCACACTCCTAATTTGACGCGTTTTCAACACTCGTACGTGGAGAAATGTGGATTTCTAACCCGCGGGGTTAACGATTGTTGTATCCACGGCATGGAAAAGGTGTAGATCATAAAAATCGATTTTCACACAGAGAAATGGTGTGGGAACATGTGTACGAAATTTGAAAGTAAAAGGTTGTACCGTCGCGAAGATGTGTTGTTTAGTACAACGTGCAATTTTTATAGAGTGGAACTTCGTATAAGGAATTCTGGTGTGGTTTGAAAAATATCTCGGCCATTTTAAGTGGTGCAATGATGACAAACACATTTCTAAGTAGCGGGAGACCCAAACTAAATCACTAGGGTGTTTTTGGTCCGTATAAACCTTCAGTTGTTTTAATTCCACATGACCCAACTTTACTCGACCACGCTCACGCGTTCACTGCACATTCTAGGATATAGTAATGGGTCTCGCTGTGTGGTTCGATCAAACTTCAGTGATTCCTATACCTATACATACTTTAAATAGCACTGCACCACTTACCGTTTGTTCAAAATAATTCAAAAACGACAATAGCCTAGAGAGCTGCCATCTTTTTCACACAAATTGGGTTTATTGCACAGTTATTAAAAATTAACTCCTTTTATTATTGTTAACGGGCACATTCCATCGTGCGCGCGCTGCGTTTTGGCTCAACCCTACTCTATGGCAAGCCTTGATGGAAAGAAACCTAAACCAGTGCACGAGAGAGAGTTGGAAAAGCTCTTATCAGGACAGATTCCTTGCACATCCATTAAAAGTGGGGATGAGACGATCCGTTTCCGTAGGTAGTGACAGGGGAAAGTGGTACTTCCATCTGACCTACAACCCAGTAGGACATTCAAAAAGCAAAAGAGTGACAATAGAGGACCCGGTTGAGAGCTACGTTCTAGGTACTAGGCAAAGGTTATTGGCAAGCCCATTGTTCAAACAACAGGGATCTCTACCATCAGCAGCCCCTCCCCCCCCCCCCCCCCAACTACACAACCAGATCATACTCCAACAACATCAGTGACATCAATACTGTGCCGGGCTGTAAAAGTAAAACTCACCTACCGAGCCTCTGATATAATGTTGTGTTGTAATTTCGATTATAAACTTGAAAAAATGCAAAATAAAAAATCAAATAATTTTATTTTTCAAATAAAGTCTCTTATTATCCCCTTTATGTCACTACAAAGCTATGCATGTAAATAATAATATATAAAAAGCATAGGTTGCATAGAAACACGGTGCCATTACTGGGTCATTTATACGTGGTTCCACTCTAGTGATAAAATTATAACCCCACAAGCCCGATTTTGCTGGACACTGTCCCAATTATATAAATAGCATCTACTTTTCATGCATGCAGTATATGCGGGTACTTTATCTGGATCTTTAATGTTAATGTTTTTGCTACAGAAGGTCACGCAGGGCCTGATTATAAATATGAATGCAAAAAAGAGTAATCGGCCGGGTTCATGCATGCAGCATATAGGAATATCTAGGTTTCTACTAGCTTATTGCAAATAGTAAGTATGTTGCAATTTTTATTCAAATTGTTTAAAGCACAGAGATAATAACGTTGATGTGAAAAGCGCATTAAACCGTACTTAATGATAAGTTTATGATTTAGAATACGAAGATATGCGTTGTAAAACGCATTACACATTTTTAGCATGGGATTTCATTACAAGTGCGTCCGTAAGTATGTTCTCTTAAATCCCACGTAACATATGAAGTTTCAGTAAAGGCAGGCTAATAGTTCAAATGCAAGCGATATAGTTTATTTTTGCTCTATAACCCCCGGCGCGGCTTTACTTTGTAAGATTACAACATATACTGAGGGAAATACGTCAAATGCATATTATATTGGTATTAATATTAAAGCATTGATCAAGGAACTGTCACAATGCAACAATGTGATCACGACAGCCGAAGCTTCCTGGGTGTGTGTGTGTGTGTGTGTGTGTGTGTGTGTGTGTGTGTGTGTGTGTGTGTGTGTGTGTGTGTGTGTGTGTGTGTGTGTGTGTGTGTGTGTGTGTGTGTGTGTGTGTGTGTGTGTGTGTGTGTGTGTGTGTGTGTGTGTGTGTGTGTGTGTGTGTGTGTGTGTGTGTGTGTGTGTGTGTGTGTGTTTGTGTGTTAGTTTTACTGGTTAAATGCACTTCCGTTTGTCTAGTCTAAACTGAGTGACATAACAGAACAATATTATTGTGAGAATCATGTATCACATGTTGCTGTTGATACTACTAGTTTCTTTCATAAAACTGAAATGATTAAGATTGGCGTGGTCATAGAAACTTTCAAGATGTGAACGGGTATAGCCTGACTGGCCCTATCAGTTTCATGCTTGTTTCGTATGTACATACATGTATGTACATGTATTTTCACAATAGAATGGCACCATTATTGACCCAAACACGTGAATCACTGGTTGAGTTCAGCTCCAGGGGGGGAGGGGGGGGGGGGGGGGGGGGGTTGTATGCACTTGACAGAGTCAGCTCTTCTGCCCTGCCCCACCCCCTTCATGCCTTATGTAACATTACTTTGGGGGTATGCATGAATAACAAAAGCTACTTAGCGCTGTGTTACATGACAGATAATTTACTGTCTGTTACATGACTGATAATTTAATGTCTGTTACATACTGATAATTTACTGTCTGTTACACAACTGATAATTCTGTTACATGACTGATAATTTACTGTCTTTCATATTACTGATAAATTATATATGACTGAAAAATTTACTGTCTGTTATATTACTGATGATTTACTGTCAGTTACATGACTGATAATTTACTGTCTGTTACATGACTGATAATTTACTGTCTGTTACATGACTGATAATTTAATGTCTGTTACATACTGATAATTTACTGTCTGTTACACAACTGATAATTCTGTTACATGACTGATAATTTACTGTCTTTCATATTACTGATAAATTATATATGACTGAAAAATTTACTGTCTGTTATATTACTGATAATTTACTGTCAGTTACATGACTGATAATTTACTGTCTGTTACATGACTGATAATTTACTGTCTGTTACATGACTGATAATTTAATATCTGTTACCTGACTGATAATTTACTGTCTATTACATGACTGATGGTACTGTTTGTTTCCCTCACTGCATGCAGCAGTTGGAGGTGGACCATCAACGCAAGCCAGCGAGCTGTATGTTGGGTTTTTACAGAACAGAATCATACGTAACCGTCAGACACAAGCACAGATCTTCCTCACCATAACCACTGGTGAACTTGTGCCTGTCAATGTAACCATCACATACCAGACAACTGTGATACAAGTGACTGTTCCAGCGCAGGGAGCTATAAGTGTGGCTCTTCCACAAGGCTTGATACCCCTAGTTACATTCGATAGTACAGGCAACACTGTGACGGGGCAGCAAAGTATATCAAGTGCTGCGATTAACCCAGTTGAAATGAACAAAGGAGTGTACATCACAGCACCAAACAACTGCAAGATCTCTGTGTATGGAGTCAATGGGGCTGATGCCAGCGTGGACAGCTTTGTTGCTGCCCCCGCTGTCAGCTACAGTTTCCTTGGTGCAAATAATCCATACCCTTATGAATACTACAGTTTCTCGACCATAAATGACCCATCGGGAACAACGAATAATCCAGGTTTCATGGTCGTAGCCGTTCAGAATAACACAGAGGTGATCTATGCCCTGCCATCCTCCTACTTATCTAAGGCCAGCGTATATGCTCCAGTACCTTACCGAGGCTATCCTGCTGGCGGTTTTCCACAATTTGTTACTCGCAGCGCTTCAAACAACTTCAACTTCTCTATGGTTCTTAATCAGAGGCAAACCTACTACTTTCTGGGTGACAAATTTGACTTAACAGGCATCCGTATTGCATCTTCCAAGCCCATTGCCATGTACACTGGACATGCTTGTGGGTATGTGAGTGTCCCCACGTGTGACCATGTGGTGGAACAGGTCACCCCGACAGCCACTTGGGGCAAACTGTTTTTTTCTCCTCCCATCAATGGGAGGACAGGTGGAGACATCTACAGGGTCATTGCCATGGCAAACGGCACATCAATTGCAGTGACCATGTCAGGGTCCAGTGGTTTTATTTCCACTCAGACGTACAACCTGACAAAGGGCATTTATCAGGAGCTTTCTATTCCATCCAATATTTTTATAACAATAGAATCAAACAAACCCATTTATGTGATGCAATATGCAAAGGGAAATTCTTCCAATGTTCTCTCATCAGCCAGTGGGGATCCTTACATAGCAACCATTGCCCCAGTAGAGCAGTACCTCAGTAGCTATGTGGTGACAACATGGGAGATCAGAAACTTCTTGGCATCAAAAGTCACTACAAGCACGTTTGTAGTGGCAATAGCTGTCCTTAGTGACTTCTACAATAATTCTCAAATATTCATAGACAGTGCAACACTGGGTGAAGCCACACCTGGTAGCACCTTCACCACGGGCAAGTGGTACCCACTGTACTGCTCTGACGGCATGACTGTGTGTGGGCGTGGTGCTATAGTGCCCCTCCTTAGCACACCGGGCTCAGTCAGCCGCATCTGGCACTCCAACCCCTCAGCTGGCCTCTTCGTTAACGTACAGGGCCTTAACGACCAGATATCGTTTGGTCATTCAGCAGGTTACGAGGTTGAGGCACTTGTAGGTAAGGTAGACTGCAACGATGTCCAAATGCTTATAATAATGGTACACACACACACACACACACACACACTAGCACCAGCCTTCAGCTTCACAGCCACATCTGCCAGTTTCCCAGAGGGAGATTCAGCGAATGTAGTTGGTGTGGCAGTGCTGAAGCAGGATGACCTACAAGTGCTAGGCACTGTACCAGTTAGTGTGACTGTCAGCTTCCCCAGTGCTAGCCAACTGCCTCAAAACACCATCAGTGCACAGCGTAAGTATGCATCACATGACTATAAGTATGCATCACGTGACTATAAGGAGCCATGCTCTTGTTCAACCCTGCAGCCAATGTGGACTACACTAACATCACAACCACTCTTGTCTTTGGGCCCAATGACGTCCAGATGTTGGTGAATTTCACGATCTTGGGAAACAAAATTCCACAGCCTAATAAACAGTTTTATCTCACTCTTTCATCCAGTGTGTTGGCTTCTCCGTATGCAACTTTCACAGTAACTATTATTGATGGTATGGGATGGTAGGAAAACAACTTGGCTTCATCTCACCATCCCATGCCCACACATCTCGCCACCACCTTGTACCCACACATCTCACCATCACCGTTACACCCACAATCTCACCATCACCTCCATACCCACACATCTAACCAAACGGATTTTTCATGAATTCACAGCTGTAGTGAATGCAATGTTTATCGTGTAAATAACCTGCAGTTTCTATTTGAGCCAATATGGTAACCTTATATTCTCCAGCCCAAATGGTACAGGTGGGGTTTAACCCTACTGTGTACACCACCACAAACGCTGGGTCTGTTTCGCTGATGGTGCAGAGTAGTGGAATACTTGCAAATGCCATCTCGGTTAACATTTCAACAGCCAGCCTAACAGCTATAGGTATTGTACAAGTGGTTGCCAATAACAATTAAACATTAATTGGCCTGTTCTTGCTCTCTCTTATTTCACTCAGATGGTCTAGATTTCATAGGCATCTCACAGACCATTACGTTTCAACCACACAATAACCAGTTGTCCACTGTCTCTATACCTGTTACCATCATCAACAGAAACATAGCAGGCCCATCCACCTCTTTCTTGGCAACACTGACATCTTCGAACCCTACAGTTATGCTAGTGGCGAACCAGTCCACTGTCAACATCATCAATAACAATGGTAAGCCAATGGAGTGTGTACTTTAGTGTTTCAGGAATGGCTACATATATGGGGCTATTCAAAACGTAAATTGACTGGTTGTTAGCCTGTTTTGGATGGACTTAGAATGGAGATGGTGGTAGTAGGATGGGGAAAAATGACGTGAATTTTAGGTTTACTTGAATTTAAAACGATAGCCGGCCACATGTAATCTAACTGCACAGATGCATGGCCATAGATCTAGAATTGTCATCAAGTAGTCCAAAATATAGTGTATCACTGTCACATTCTACAATTTTTAGTGACCCCAGTTTATGTCAACTGCATATGTAATCACATACTCATTTTAGCATTTTACGTACTTCACCTCCAACCACATGCATGTACACGACATCCACTAAAGCATTATCTATGAGGTCCAACAGTTGCCTTACAAATATATACATTCCTAATTAAAATAGTCATAATAATTACACAAAAATTGTAAAGGACTGAAAGCACGACCAGGTTATTAATCTATGACCCGACCAAGTAAATACCCTCAAAGACAGGGAAACGGCAACTCTGAACGATAATGCTGCACAAGCATCAATACACACTCCATTCACATATATAGGTGTGCACAATAATGCGGCTAGGACAAAGCGTCCCCGCTGCGTTACACCGCGGGGCGTCTTCGGCCCGCGCACAATAGATGATTTCGGTGAGAAGTCGTTTCCCTGGAAACGCGTGACCTAAAACGATGAATAATTGATGTGAGGAGCACACAGAAGCAAGCAGTCACTCAGTGCACTAGAATGGTGAGAGAGAGACCGCAAGCCAAAACCACCATAGCGTAGACTGAGCTGAACCTGCTGCCATGTGGAGTCAGAGGTGTCCAATATAAAGCAATCTTTAAAACACTGTCTGACATCATTATCCGGCAAAAAGCTGCAAAAGGATCAGAGACCAACTAGCTTACAAAAAAAACTCCCGCATACACGCAACAGAATTAGCGCCACCTGCGGATCAATGGTTGCAACCTCAACAAGTTTAGAAAGCAACTTTACAGCATCAAGACGCTTTGAGGCAATGAAATTTGCACAGAAAAGGTAATCACCGATGGGGGCTCCTAGAATGACCATGTGAGGGAAGTGTGATGTTTTCATTGCGGCTGGAAAGGAGTGTAGATCATTTACATCACACTTGCTTTAAGTTGATGAAAATGCCCAAAGATGGACCATATTCCTCTAGGATTGACAAAGCCCGCAATACTGATGCCTTCTTACCAGCCAGTACCCCATCATCCAAGAACCATGCTTTGAAAAGTGGATCAGGGCACTTGTCATCTGCATCAATGGCTGATACTACTTTGTGAAGGACCAAAGCAAAGAATAAAGGACCCAGTGGGTCTCCCTGTTGCCCCCCTGCCTCAGAGGATAACTGACCTAAAGAATGCCACAATAATGGGTGTGACCAATAGCACCAACTAGCCCATGGCAGAAGCTCAGGGGGAAAAGTAGCACACTCTTCCAGTAGAACCTGCCAAGACACAAGATTTAAGGCATTCTTCATGTCTATCTCTATTTTAATCCTTAATTCAGGATGGAAATCCTGAATTAAAGGATGACTTTACGGCTTTCGCCGCTCGTATCGACATCAATTCGAACGGTATTGCATGATGATTTTTTTAAATTATTTTTTTGCTATCTGTAGACTTTCATCTAAACAGTGCTATCCATTTTAGTCGTTCAAAATTATTTTATTTCTTTTTTGAAAAACAATGTTTAGGCTTACATGTGCTTTCCTTTTTCGTTCGCGATCGCAAATAATGCCGCGGTTACCATCAAAGTCAGGTATAACATCGAGGAAAGAGAGGAAGCTTACTTTCAAGATAGAAACTGTTACAAAGATCTGTAAGGAGAGCCATATAAGCAAATTCTAGAATATGGGACACAGGAGACACGAGCATCGAATTAACTCAAGGCGGACTAAGCGAAGCGAGCGAGTCGAAGCGGGTGGTACGATGGTTAGCCTCTGCAAAATAAAAATAAAAACACCACCACACATGCAGCAGTCAAAATTCAGTAGGAAAGCACTTATAGGAATGTACATGTACATGTACATGTAGCAAAACGTGCATACGAGCCAAACTCAACGTGTCATATGCTTTATTGAAAGCATGCAGTTTCTGACAGTTCAAAAAGGAAGTTGGAGGCAAAAGAAAAGTTTAAAAACATACTATAAACTGCATGATTATCTCCTTTAGAAATACTCAACTGCAAGAATTATTTTTTTTTTTCAAGGTTATCTTAATTTTAGAACTAATGCTTACTCTATAGTTATCCTTGCTAGTGTAGGTTGCAATTATGCCAACATTCACACAACAGTGTATTCTGCAAACACTGCACTTGACTCCAAAGAAAATGGCTTTGATCAAATGACATTATTTTATATCATTTGATCAAAGCCGTCAATTGCAGTGTTTACAGAATATCAAAGGCGGAGAGAGGGTTGGAGGCAGCTCCAAAAACAGATGCAGGATTCTTGTTTTCAGTGTGAAGTCTGGAGAGTGTTTTATCCTCAATGGTTTATAAGGGTCATTTTACTATTCTCAGGTATTCTGGCTGCTCCATACAACTTTTCACTAGCCATGTCCAACACCACATTTGTGGTGCTCCATTTAATTGTACCACTAGTTCTGTTTTGGGAGCCGTTGATTAAAAGGTCATGTAAATCAAGTGATGTGGTACAGGTTCTGGGGAATGTGCAGTCTTGATCACTGGAGATATTCTTACACTGGGCAAAACGCCCTCTGTTGTCTATATAAACCAACCACGGGTGCAGACCCACCGCAATCAGTACCGATAGGGCAGGTAACTATATTCACCACTAAATGCATCCACACCAGATAAAATTTACTCTGTACATGTACAAGTACATGTCTACAGTAGTTCAGATCTACAACACAAAATGTGAGAAAAGACAAACGTAGGCATGTATGTACACTCTACAAATGGAGGCTGCTTCAGTCCATGGTGGTTCCATTTGTCCATTGCAAGCTGGTAGCTCCACTTGTAGTTGATGGTTCCCCTACCATTAAGTCCTCTTGTAGTGTGGGGGTTAATGGTTTCACAGGTAGTGGCTTCATTTGCATTTGCAGTGAGGAGCTGGTGTTAGTACTGTGTGAGGCTAGGATAGGGGGGCCATTGTGGCTGGCCCCAGTGTTTGGGGCCGGCTCCAGTTCAATGTTCCACTCCACATGCTGGGGTCTACTTTTGTGATGACCCCATTCAATCTTGGTAATGTGGCAGCTGGCAGCACTCCGGCCTGTTGGCAGTCTGATTACACCATATGTAAGAGGGGTGTTTATGGGTGGGTGGGTGGGTGGGTGGGTGGGAGGGCTGGTTGTGTGGAGACTGAGAGTGCTATAGAGTAAGGAATGGCCTGGGCCTCGGATACAACTTGCAGTAGAGGAGGATAGGTAGTGGGAGATAGGGACATGGTGGCGAATGCGGCATGCCCAGTGTGAGAGCTGCATTAATGTGGGAGCCCCCAATGACCCTGTAGGATTTTTTAGTACCTGGTTGCTCCCTTGCTGGCAGTCTACTGGTGCTAACTGGACATGTAGTGTGGGGCTATTAAGTTAACTTGCATTAATGGTTCTGTCCGCATGAAGTGAGGGAGCTGACCTGATTCGACCCTCGGCCATTACAGGGTGTAAATGGGACCAATGCATTGACCACACAACAGACACACATACAGAGTGTAAATGCGGGGATCATTCATTTGGCCCCACAACAGACACAAGCACAGGGTGTAAATGGGATCATGGATTTGAACACAAGTACAGGGTGTAAATCGCACCAAGGATTTGACCCCACAACAGACAAAAGTACAGGGTGTAAATGGGACCATGGATTTGATCACAAGTAAAAGGGGTGTAAATCAGACCATGGATTTGACCCACAACAGACACAAGTACAGGGTGTAAATGGGACCATATATTTGATTACAAGTACAGGGTGTAAATCAGACCATGGATTTGACCCCAGAACAGACAAAAGTACAAGGTGTAAATGGAGCATGAGTTTGACCCCACAACAGACACGAGTACTCAAGTACAGGATGGGACCATGGATTTGATCACAAGTACAAGATGTAAATCAGACCATGGATTAACCCCACAACAGACAAAAGTACAGGTGTAAATGCGAGCATGAGTTTGACCCCACAACAGACAAAAGTACAAGGGTGTAAATGGGACCATGCATTTGACCCCAAAACAGACACAAATACAGGGTGTAAATGGGACCATGGATTTGATCATAAGTACAGACTGGGTATAAATGGGACCATGGATTTGATCACAAGTACAAGGTGTAAATCGAACCATGAATTTGATCACAAGTACAGTGTGTAAATGAGACCATGGATTTGATCACAAGTACAGGATGTAAATGGAACCATGGTTCTGACCCCACAACAGACACAAGAACAAGGTGTAAAAGGGACCATGAATTTGACCCCACAACAGACACACGTAAAGGGTGTAAATGGGACCATAGTTTTGACCCTAAAACATATTTAAGTACAGGGTGTAAATGGAACCATGGATTTGACCCCACAGCATACACAAGTACAGGGTGTAAATGGGACCATGGATTTGATCTTAAAACAGACTCAAGTACAGGGTGTAAATGGGAGCATGAGTTTGACCCACAACAGACACAAGTACAGGGTGTAAATGGGACCAATGAATTTACCCCACAACAGACACAAATACAGAGTGCAAATGGGACCATGGATTTGATCAAAAGTACAGGGTGTAAATGGGACCAATGAATTGACCCTAAATAAACTCAAGTACAGGGTGTAAATGGGACCATAGGTTTGACCCTAAAACAGACTCAAGTACAGGGTGTAAATGGGACCATAGGTTTGACCCTAAAACAGACTCAAGTACAGGGTGTAAATGGGAGCATGAGTTTGACCCACAACAGACAAAGTAAAGGGTGTAAATGGGACCATGGATTTCATCACAAGTACAGGGTGTAAATGAGACCATGGATTTGACCCCACAGCATACTCAAGTACAGGGTGTAAATGGGATCATGGATTTACCCCACAACAGACACAAGTACAGGTATAAATGGGACCATAGATTTGACCATAAACAGACTCAAGTACAGGGTGTTAATGGGACCATGGATTTGACCCCACAACAGACACAAGTACAGGGTGTAAATGGGACCATGGATTTGATCCCACAACAGACACATACAACATGTATATCCCACAATAGACACAACAAGTACAGGGTGTAAATGGGACCATGGATTTGACCCCACAACAGACACAAGTACAGGGTGTAAATGGGACCATGGATTTCATCACAAGTACAGGGTGTAAATCAGACCATGGATTTGACCCCACAACAGACAAAAGTACAGGTCTAAATGGGAGTATGAGTTTGACCCCACAACAGACAAAAGTACAGGGTTAAATGGGAGCATGGATTAGATCTCACAACAGACACAAGTACAGTGTGTAAATGGGACCAAGGATTTGATCACACGTACAGGGTGTAAATCGGACCATGGATTTGATCACAAGTACAGGGTGTAAATCGGACCATGGATTTGATCACAAGTACAGGGTGTAAATCGGACCACAGATTTGAACCCACAAAAGACACAAGTACAGGGTGTAAATGTGACCATGGATTTGATCACAGGTACAGGGTGTAAATGGGACCATGGATTTGACTCCGCAACAGACACATACAACATGTATATCCCACAATAGACACAACAAGTACAGGGTGTAAATGGGACCATGGATTTCATCACAAGTACAGGGTGTAAATCAGACCATGGATTTGACCCCACAACAGACAAAAGTACAGGTCTAAATGGGAGTATGAGTTTAACCCCACAACAGACAAAAGTACAAGGGTGTAAATGGGACCATGCATTTGACCCCACAACAGACAGAAGTACAGGGTTAAATGGGACCATGGATTAGATCTCACAACAGACACAAGTACAGTGTGTAAATGGACCAAGGATTTGATCACACGTACAGGGTGTAAATCGGACCATGGATTTGATCACAAGTACAGGGTGTAAATCGGACAATGGATTTGATCACAAGTACAGGGTGTAAATCGGACCACGGATTTGAACCCACAACAGACACAAGTACAGGGTGTAAATGTGACCATGGATTTGATCACAGGTACAGGGTCTAAATGGGACCATGGATTTGACTCCGCAACAGACAAAAGTACTGGGTGTAAATGGGACCAATGAATTGACGCTAAACAGACTCAAGTACAGGGTGTAAATGGAACCATAGATTTGACCCTAAAACAGACTCAAGTACAGGGTGTAAATGGGACTATGGATTTGACCCCACAACAGACACAAGTACAGGGTGTAAAAGGAACCATGGATTTGACCCCACAGCATACTCAAGTACAGGGTGTAAATGGGAGCATGGATTTGACCCCACAATTGACACAAGTACAGGGTGTAAATGGGACCATAGATTTGAGCCTAAACAGACTGAAGTACAGTGTGTAAATGTGATCATGCATTTGACCCCACAACAGACACAAGTACAGGACCATGGATTTGACCCCACAATAGATACACCTACAGTGTGTAAATGGGACCATGCATTTGACCCTAAACAGACACAAGTACAGGGTGTAAATGGGACCATGGATTTGACCCCAAGTACAGGTTGTACATATAAATGGACCATGGATTTGATCCCACAACAGAGGATGTAAATGGACCATGGATTTGATCCCACAACCCAGGATACGATGTAAATGGATCATGGATTTGATCCCACAACAGAGGATGTAAATGGACCATGGATTTGATCCCAAAACAGACACAAGTGCAGGGTGTAAATGGGACCACCGTCGTCACTGTACTAGCATAAATCTAGTAACCTTTCTCACGATCGTCGTATTCGCACCGCTCGAACTTCACGTCCGCCGATTGAAACTCTTATGACCTTGTCTTCAGTTGACGGCGCCATAAAGTTTATGTACGCAGAAGATAACGAAATAGGGATCGAATAGTATAACAACTGCATGTGAGTCCGACCGGGAGATGGATTCATGTATCCATCGCAGAGTAGGTGTGGCTCTAAGTTATCCAAGTGTCAGCCCACAGGAAGTAGTTGCATATTCATGTATTTGGTGCATGGAAGCGGGTCACGCACGTACAACGGCGCGATTCGAGCGGGAAACTTGTAGCAACTTTGCGCCGCTGTATCTCCGTAACGGATGACATAAAAATTAACGAACAGAACAAATCGATAGGTATACGACCTCTCTACCTACAAACCGAATTTGAAGCGATTTGATTACTCCTACAGAAAGTTATGGCAGGTTTGAACCCACAGGGGTATCGGACGTTGCAATACTGGCACGGAGGAAGTACAAGACCCCAAAATGTATTTTACCATAGAGAAATGGTGTAGTATAAAGTGTTAAAAATAAGAAGTTGATAGCTTCAACCGTTCGGAAGATATAGCGATTCAAAAGAGAAGCATTTTTATAACATTTTATATATATAAGCGAAGGGCCATTTTCGTGGAAACTGTCCCATATATGGGAAAGTTTACGAGAAAAGGGACCTAGCGTGTATTATAAAAAAAGCATAATAAAAATGCATTACGTTTGATTTGCTATAACTTCCGAACAGTTAACGCTATCAACTTCCTATTTCCAACACTTCATACTGCACCATTTCTCTATGGTAAAATACATTTTGGAGTCTTGCACTTGCTCCGTGTCAGTATTGCAACGTTCGATACCCCACTGGGTTCAAACCCGCCATAACTTTTGGTAGGAGTAATCAATTCGCTTCAAATTCGGTTTTTAGGTAGAGAGGTCCTATACCTATCGATTTGTTCTGTTCGTTGATTTTTATGCCATCCATTACGGAGATACAGTTGAACAAACTACGTGCCCATTTTCGCGCTCGATTCGCGCCAATAATTTGGGCAAATTGCGTTCCGCTCAATGTATGGGGAGGCGGGGATTATAACATCGGCGCGAATCAAGCGGGAAAACGTGCACGTAGTTTGTTCAACTGTATCTCCGTAACGGATGGCATAAAAATTAACGAACAGAACAAATCGATAGGTATAAGACCTCTCTACCTAAAAACCGAATTTGAAGCGAATTGATTACTCCTACCGAAAGTTATGGCGGGTTTGAACCCAGTGGGGTATCGAACGTTGCAATACTGACACGGAGCAAGTGCAAGACTCCAAAATATATACTACCATAGAGAAATGGTGCAGTATGAAGTGGTGGAAATAGGAAGTTGATAGCTATAACTGTTCGGAAGTTATAGCAAATCAAACGTAATGCATTTTTATTATACTTTTTTTATAATACACGCTAGGTCCCTTTTCTCGTAAACTTTCCCATATATATATATATATGGTACTGGATACACAGGGTTAAAATCTATGCTTTAATTAATGTCATACTTTAGATACACTTGTGCAGCATATGAGTAAGGATAGATCATTATATTTTAATGCATCAGTCTTACTGTTACTTACATGTACACTGTATTCAATTATTCTAAGACACTGTACGTACGTGTGACCGCTTGATAACTGCAATAACTGGTTTGGGGACCACCAATCTGTTTGCAAAGCTGTCTACACACATGTACATGTAGTGGACCTCATTTGGGGTCCACTGCAAGGTATAACAAGTGTTACTATTGAACTCAGAATCTTCAAATCAAAGCTGATCCATTATTCAGATCTTGCGTTACTTATTAATGGTAATTAAAATCAATTATCTCTAACAATCCTGAATAATTGTGATAATTGACGGTTTTATTTTAATACTGAACTGCTTAGAATAATCTGATTTTTACTATTTGCCTAATTTTTTATTATTAGTCGTTAAATAGCACACAAGAAATAACAGCTACTTATCAAACAAATTATTTTTTTAAAAAGTACCTAAACCTAACTAATGTTCCGAAACATAATCTACACAAATGACTGGGGCAGTCTTCATGTCAAAATAGCTCTTGCTACACAACGAGTCAGCACCAGACTAATATAAGTCTGCCATAAAGCTCAGCAGTGACCCTACTCTTCGGCAGAAAAGCACAGATAGCAAGCCGAGTGGCCAGACGGGTAAAACTTATTGTAATGTATGTTCAAAAAATCAAATGGTTTATTAACTTTAACCTTGAGTTATAGCTGAATTAAAAATATTGCATTCATTTGTGGACACCCGGTATATTTATTTGCATGTGTAACTTAACACAAAAATTAAAAGATGCATGGAACAAGAAATCTCCTTTGCGCCACACCACACCATTCTGTATAAGCACCATTCCCAGTGTTTTGCTGCTGCAGGAATACACACAACCTGCTGGTCTGTAGTACTTTATGTCACTACCAATACATTTCTAGGAATACTTTAACACCGCGTCCGTGAAATTCGAATGTTTTTTTTGGCCTATTTTGTCGAACTCACTTTTTGGAAAATTAGTCGGAAGGATTCCAATAGCCACAAATAGCGGTGTACCTATTAGTTCAACTCCCTACACGATGTTAGGAGCTACTTTCAGCCTTGTAACCACTTCCGCCGAGGACCTGCGTTTGTTTAGAGTCGAGAGGGTAAGACTGTTACCGGAAAAGGGACACTTTTTTCTGACAAGGTTTCAGAATTTAAAAACAACATAGACATGCTCAACTGGATCGGATAGGTAGCGCTTGAACAAATTCTGGCAATAGCCTATCGTGTTAGCGTAGAAACAAGCAATAAAACTCTTTTGGATCTCGTCTCCGGACCTAAATGCCTAATTTTGGCCATAGGTAATGTAATTTTACGTGTTTATGACGTCACGCGAGTCTGAGTTATACGTCACTACGATAAGTTACTATAAATATGCACCACGTGAGACAAAACACCGCCCTTTTTCCTCCAGTTGTTCGTTTCCGTCCGGTTATTTGATCATCTCGTACCCAGATATAAATCAACTACACTGATCTATGTAAGTCCTCGAACGAGGTGAATAACTGTAAGTGAGTTTTGTACAAGAACTAAGCTAACTGCCAACACAGTATCTATTGTGGGCTCCTATTCGTACCAAATGACATTTAAAATCGCATCTAAAGCGGCTCTTAATTGTCTAGAAAAAAAGTGTCCCCAGCAGCGCTTCGTAACCGAAAAACATCAAACCGCGTCACTTTGAACACATACAGGTCCGTGTCCATGATAGATATAAGGCAGACAACAACGCCAAATGTATTGGCGATAGTTGAACTGTATAAAAAATATGCTTTTCCAGACAATTGGGGCGTTCCGACTAATTTTTAAAAAGTTGAGTTCTACCAAAAAACATTCGAATTTCACGGACGCGGTGTTAAGCATTTTGTTTAAGTTGTTTGTCATTTCTCTTACAGCGATAGCTCTACATAATTACAATACTGCCCATAATAATTCAAATTCAAAATGAAAAGTAAAATATTTGGTGCAATGATCAAAGTCTTGTTTTATTGTTCTTTTTGTACACATTTCAGGTATTCTGGCTGCTCCATACAACTTTTCAGTAGCCATGTTCAACACCACATTTGTGTTCTCCTGGGGTGCTCCATACTCTCTTGATGTCACTGACTGCTCCCCTGACATATTCTATTACACTCTGTGTACCAACATCACCATATATGGATGTAAGAATATCTCCAGTGATCCAGACTGCACCTTCCCCAGAACATGTACCACATCACTTGATTATAATGGTCTTTTAATCAATGGTTCCCAAAATACTACAATCATTGTTCACGGTGGTCCAATTAAGTTCACTTTTTATGCTGTCAATGGAGCTGGGAATGGGAATTTAACTACTGCAACTTATGTTGCAACACAAAGCACAGAGACAGGTTGGTGTATATGAACTAATCATGCATGCCATGGGAGTGACATGTACATGTAACAGTATGATCTTATGAAGTTTGTGTACTTTGAAAGGTACTTTCACAGCTTGCTTATGATGTGAATGAATTATCAATACATAGGATTCCAAACAACTGTAATCACAACTACTAAACTTACAGTATCCATTGATGGTCCTACAGCTACTCCCATTGGACATTATAACATATCACCAAATAATGGTGAGTAGCCATCAATAATATCTTCAAAGTTCCATATATTTATATGTGTACCAACTACTACTAAACTTACAGTATCCATTGATGGTCCTACAACTACTCCCATTGGACACTACAACATATCACTAAATAATGGTGAGTAGCCATTAATATTTTCAAAGTTCCATGTGTGTGTGTGACATGTGCATGTTTGATTACATAGTGTATGGCACTATCAGTGGAACATCAGCAGTGTTGATATCAATGGTTATAGTCATGGTCTGTGTGGGTGTCTACATCAGATGTAAACATAAAGGTACAGTGATGGCTTTGGTGCCGTACTCTAAATAATGCACACTTCTATAGGAAACATCAAAAGCACCCAAATTGAACTTGAACAGAACAATGCATATGAAGTGATTAACAAACTGTCATGTCCTTTGGATGAAGAGAACATGGAGCCATGTCCTGCATATGGAGTAGTACCGTGATCTGACTATTAACCCCCCCCCCCCCCCCCTATCTATCCACATGATGTAATAGACAATTTGTTTGCCTGTTTTAGTGCATTTGTACTCATAACTTTCTTTAGATGTGCCAGCAGCTGCACCTTGTGAAACTGGGTCCATTGTCAAAATTACTGAGGGAACATTCACTAGTTACATCATGCTGGGATCAATGACATACAAGTACTCTTACCTGATATAGCTGGACAGATCAACAAAAGCTGTGAACAGAATAAAGTTTTAAAGACTCATAAAAAGATGCATGGCTTTTGTTTTAACAGGCAGCTGTAGGAATACTTTTGCCTTTTTGCATTTCTCTAAGAATTGTGATGGCATTTTCATTTCTCCAACTGATGACTATACAAGATTTGCATCTTTATAGAATCTATCTAAAACAGAGCATATTTGTGAACTGTAATGTCCTTACCTGATGATCAACGTACATGCTTGAGAGAAGTCAAATTATTACATGTATTCATTACACATGTGTAATTCGGGTAGCCCCACCCATTAATTGGCTATTTAATATAAGCCATTTAGCAGCTTGTGGGTGTGATTGACTAAACGCCTGCAGCAGGGAACAATGCATTATCAGAGCGGTTAGACATGCTCAACATGTCTGCTTGCATGTGTAGTTAAGTACGTGGAGCTAACTAGCAAGCCACAACATAACTCCTGAAACATGTACAGCTTGCCACATCACAATAGCCCAGTGTGTGGTGATGTGGCAAACTGTACATATGGTGTACTACCTCATGTGAGGGTGTACTACCTCATGTGATGGTGTACTACCTCATGTGATGGTGCACTACCTCATGCGATGGTGTACTACCTCATGTGATGGTGTACTACCTCATGTGTTGGTGTACTACCTCATGTGATGGTGTACTACCTCATGTGATGGTGTACTACCTCATGTGATGGTGTACTACCTCATGTGATGGCCATGTGATGGTGTACTACCTCATGTGATGATGTACTACCTCATGTGATGGTGTACTACCTCATGTGATGGCCATGTGATGGTGTACTACCTCATGTGATGATGTACTACCTCATGTGATGGTGTACTACCTCATGTGATGATGTACTACCTCATGTGATGGTGTACTACCTCATGTGATGGTGTACTACCTCATGTGATGGTGTACTACCTCATGCGATGGTGTACTACCTGATGTGATGGTGCACTACCTCATGTGATGGTGTACTACCTCATGTGATGGTGTACTACCTCATGTGATGGTGTCTACCTCATGTGATGGCCATGTGATGGTGTACTACCTCATGTGATGATGTACTACCTCATGTGATGGTGTACTACCTGATGTGATGGTGTACTACCTCATGTGATGGTGTACTACCTCATGTGATGGTTTACTACCTCATGTGATGATGTACTACCTCATGTGATGATTGACTACCTCATGTGATGATGTACTACCTCATGTGATGATGTACTACCTCATGTGATGGTGTACTACCTCGTGTGATGATGTACTACCTCATGTGATGTTGCACTACCTCATGTGATGGTGTACTACCTCATGTGATGGTGTACTACCTCATGTGATGATGTACTACCTCATGTGATGGTGTACTACCTCATGTGATGATGTACTACCTCATGTGATGATGTACTACCTCATGTGATGATGTACTACCTCATGGGATGGTGTACTACCTCATGTGATGATGTACTACCTCATGTGATGGTGTACTACCTCATGGGATGGTGTACTACCTCATGTGATGGTGTACTACCTCATGGGATGGTGTACTACCTCATGTGATGGTGTACTACCTCATGTGATGATGTACTACCTCATGTGATGATGTACTACCTCATGTGATGATGTACTACCTCATGTGATGATGTACTACCTCATGGGATGGTGCACTACCTCATGTGATGATGTACTACCTTATGTGATGGTGTACTACCTCATGTGATGTTGTGGTGTACTACCTCATGTGATGATGTACAACCTCATGTGATGATGTAATAACTCATGTGATGATGTACTACCTGATGTGATGGTGTACTACCTCATGTGATGGTGTACTACCTCATGTGATGGTTTACTACCTCATGTGATGATGTACTACCTCATGTGATGATGTACTACCTCATGTGATGGTGTACTACCTCATGTGATGGTGAACTACCTCATGTGATGGTGTACTACCTCATGTGATGATGTACTACCTCATGTGATGGGGTACTATCTCAAGTGATGGTGTACTACCTCATGTGATGATGTACTACCTCATGTGATGGTGTACTACCTCATGTGATGGTGTACTACCTCATGTGATGGTCATGTGATGATGTACTACCTCATGTGATGATGTACTACCTCATGTGATGGGGTACTATCTCAAGTGATGGTGTACTACCTCATGTGATGATGTACTACCTCATGTGATGGTGTACTACCTCATGTGATGGTGTACTACCTCATGTGATGGTCATGTGATGATGTACTACCTCATGTGATGGTGTACTACCTCATGTGATGGTGTACTACCTCATGTGATGGTCATGTGATGATGTACTACCTCATGTGATGATGTACTACCTCATGTAATGGTGTACTACCTCATGTGATGATGTACTACCTCATGTGATGGTGTAATACCTCATGTGATGCTCATATGATGATGTACTACCTCATGTGATGATGTACTACCTCATGTGATGGTGTACTACCTCATGTGATGATGTACTACCTCATGTGATATTGTACTACCTCATGTGATGATGTACTACCTCTTGTGATGGTGTACTACCTCATGTGATGATGTACTACCTCATGTGATGGTGTACTACCTCATGTGATGATGTACTACCTTATGTGATGATGTACTACCTCATGTAATGATGTACTACCTCATGTGATGATGTACTACCTCATGTGATGATGTACTACCTCATGTGATGATGCTCTACCTCATGTGACGTTGTGGTGTAATACCTCATGTGATGATGTACTACCTCATGTGATGATGTACTACCTCATGTGATGGTGTACTACCTCATGTGATAGTGTACTACCTCATGTGATGATGTACTACCTCATGTGATGGTGTACTACCTCATGTGATGATGCACTACCTCATGTGATGGTGTACTACCTCATGTGATGATGTACTACCTCATGTGATGGTGCACTACCTCATGTGATGGTCATATGATGATGTACTACCTCATGTGATGATGTACTACCTCATGTGATGGTGCACTACCTCATGTGATGGTCATATGATGATGTACTACCTCATGTGATGATGTGCTACCTCATGTGATGGTGTACTACCTCATGTGATAGTGTACTACCTCATGTGATGATGTACTACCTCATGTGATGGTGTACTACCTCATGTGATGATGTACTACCTCATGTGATGATGTAATAACTCATGTGATGGTGTACTACCTCAAGTGATGGTGTACTACCTCATGTGATGATGTACTACCTCATGTGATGGTGTACTACCTCATGTGATGATGTACTACCTCATGTGATGGTGTACTACCTGATGTGATGGTGTACTACCTCATGTGATGGTGTACTACCTCATGCGATGGTGTACTACCTCATGTGATGGTGTACTACCTCATGTGATGGTGTACTACCTCATGTGATGGTGTACTACCTCATGTGATGGTGTCTACCTCATGTGATGGCCATGTGATGGTGTACTACCTCATGTGATGATGTGCTACCTCATGTGATGGTGTACTACCTCATGTGATAGTGTACTACCTCATGTGATGATGTACTACCTCATGTGATGGTGTACTACCTCATGTGATGATGTACAACCTCATGTGATGATGTAATAACTCATGTGATGATGTACTACCTGATGTGATGGTGTACTACCTCATGTGATGGTGTACTACCTCATGTGATGGTTTACTACCTCATGTGATGATGTACTACCTCATGTGATGATTGACTACCTCATGTGATGATGTACTACCTCATGTGATGATGTACTACCTCATGGGATGGTGTACTACCTCATGTGATGATGTACTACCTCATGTGATGTTGCACTACCTCATGTGATGGTGTACTACCTCATGTGATGGTGTACTACCTCATGTGATGATGTACTACCTCATGTGATGGTGTACTACCTCATGTGATGATGTACTACCTCATGTGATGATGTACTACCTCATGTGATGATGTACTACCTCATGGGATGGTGTACTACCTCATGTGATGATGTACTACCTCATGTGATGGTGTACTACCTCATGGGATGGTGTACTACCTCATGTGATGGTGTACTACCTCATGGGATGGTGTACTACCTCATGTGATGGTGTACTACCTCATGTGATGATGTACTACCTCATGTGATGGTGTACTACCTCATGTGATGATGTACTACCTCATGTGATGATGTACTACCTCATGTGATGATGTACTACCTCATGTGATGATGTACTACCTCATGGGATGGTGTACTACCTCATGTGATGATGTACTACCTCATGTGATGGTGTACTACCTCATGTGATGGTGTACTACCTCATGTGATGGTCATGTGATGATGTACTACCTCATGTGATGATGCACTACCTCATGTGATGATGTACTACCTCATGTGATGATGTACTACCTCATGTAATGGTGTACTACCTCATGTGATGATGTACTACCTCATGTGATGGTGTAATACCTCATGCGATGATGTACTACCTCATGTGATGATGTACTACCTCATGTGATGGTGTACTACCTCATGTGATGATGTACTACCTCATGTGATATTGTACTACCTCATGTGATGATGTACTACCTCATGTGATGGTGTACTACCTCATGTGATGATGTACTACCTCATGTGATGGTGTACTACCTCATGTGATGATGTACTACCTCATGTGATGATGTACTACCTCATGTGATGATGTACTACTTCATGTGATGATGTACTACCTCATGTGATGATGTACTACCTCATGTGATGATGTACTACCTCATGTGATGTTGTGGTGTAATACCTCATGTGATGATGTACTACCTCATGTGATATTGTACTACCTCATGTGATGATGTACTACCTCATGTGATATTGTACTACCTCATGTGATGATGTACTACCTCATGTGATGGTGTACTACCTCATGTGATAGTGTACTACCTCATGTGATGATGCACTACCTCATGTGATGGTGTACTACCTCATGTGATGATGCACTACCTCATGTGATGGTGTACTACCTCATGTGATGATGTACTACCTCATGTGATGGTGCACTACCTCATGTGATGGTCATATGATGATGTACTACCTCATGTGATGATGTACTACCTCATGTGATGGTGCACTACCTCATGTGATGGTCATATGATGATGTACTACCTCATGTGATGATGTGCTACCTCATGTGATGGTGTACTACCTCATGTGATAGTGTACTACCTCATGTGATGATGTAATAACTCATGTGATGGTGTACTACCTCATGTGATGGTGTACTACCTTATGTGATGATGTACTACCTCATGTGATGGTGTACTACCTCATGTGATGATGTACTACCTCATGTGATGGTGTACTACCTCATGTGATGGTGTACTACCTCATGTGATGGTGTACTACCTCATGCGATGGTGTACTACCTGATGTGATAGTGTACTACCTCATGTGATGGTGTACTACCTCATGTGATGGTGTACTACCTCATGTGATGGTGTCTACCTCATGTGATGGCCATGTGATGGTGTACTACCTCATGTGATGATGTGCTACCTCATGTGATGGTGTACTACCTCATGTGATAGTGTACTACCTCATGTGATGATGTACTACCTCATGTGATGGTGTACTACCTCATGTGATGATGTACAACCTCATGTGATGATGTAATAACTCATGTGATGATGTACTACCTGATGTGATGGTGTACTACCTCATGTGATGGTTGTACTACCTCATGTGATGGTTTACTACCTCATGTGATGATGTACTACCTCATGTGATGATTGACTACCTCATGTGATGATGTACTACCTCATGTGATGCTCAGGGGTTAAGGAAGCCTACGCGTGTCTCGTACCCAGACCGTACATATTTAACCTTTCATAAAGTGTAAAAGCCATATAACATGTTGCATTGCCGTCAAACTTGGCTTAAGAATGCTATATATATATGTCCACCTAATAGTGTTGTTCGATTGTTCAGGTTTACTTGCAAGCGTACGTATTGGTAACAATTAGCCATCGAGCGATAGTGGCGGTGACAAAGCAATGCACGGATCAAGCAATAAATGCCATATTATGTTAGAACCCTACACGCTGGACAAAGTTACGCTTAGGTTGTGTAAGATGTACTTCAGCCTTCGTAGCAATCCTGCGTAGTATTTTTTCAAAATGGCGGCGTATTTACATAAACACGACTATATTTAGCGAACCAAGTACGTTCCAATCACATCCTAAGCGTATATGAGCAATAGAAACATCGTGTAACATACCAGGCACAAAAGTCCTCTTATCCGCCCTCGTCTTCATCAGCGCCGTTTTGCTTTTCACAAACGACCCTCTTAAGGCGATAAAATATGACGTAACTGAACTTTCCCGCTCGACAGCTGCAACTTTTATATTGTCAAGCCAAAACTTATATGCGTCATATACGAAATCTAAGCGCTAGAATACCCTAGCACGACAATAGGTATGAATGCTTTACAAAAAAATCTTCCGTACGATCGCAATGCTTGAATAAACAGTGATTTGCATTATGTCATAATGATGTAATCATGAACATACTTGTCGACATATTGTCAACATCATGTAAATATGTTTTCTTGTGTAGGCTGCCTTAACATCCCTGAGTGATGTACTACCTCATGTGATGGTGTACTACCTCGTGTGATGATGTACTACCTCATGTGATGTTGCACTACCTCATGTGATGGTGTACTACCTCATGTGATGGTGTACTACCTCATGTGATGATGTACTACCTCATGTGATGGTGTACTACCTCATGTGATGGTGTACTACCTCATGTGATGGTGTACTACCTCATGTGATGATGTACTACCTCATGTGATGATGTACTACCTCATGTGATGATGTACTACCTCATGTGATGTTGTGGTGTAATACCTCATGTGATGATGTACTACCTCATGTGATATTGTACTACCTCATGTGATGATGTACTACCTCATGTGATGGTGTACTACCTCATGTGATAGTGTACTACCTCATGTGATGATGTACTACCTCATGTGATGGTGTACTACCTCATGTGATGATGCACTACCTCATGTGATGGTGTACTACCTCATGTGATGATGTACTACCTCATGTGATGGTGCACTACCTCATGTGATGGTCATATGATGATGTACTACCTCATGTGATGATGTACTACCTCATGTGATGGTGCACTACCTCATGTGATGGTCATATGATGATGTACTACCTCATGTGATGATGTGCTACCTCATGTGATGGTGTACTACCTCATGTGAT
This sequence comes from Spongilla lacustris, assembly GCA_949361645.1. Lineage (NCBI taxonomy): Eukaryota > Metazoa > Porifera > Demospongiae > Spongillida > Spongillidae > Spongilla > Spongilla lacustris. The sequence goes on from OX442417.1 coordinate 8,668,509, forward strand.
AGTGTACTACCTCATGTGATGATGTACTACCTCATGTGATGGTGTACTACCTCATGTGATGATGTACTACCTCATGTGATGGTGTACTACCTCATGTGATGGTGTACTACCTCATGTGATGGTCATGTGATGATGTACTACCTCATGTGATGATGCACTACCTCATGTGATGATGTACTACCTCATGTGATGATGTACTACCTCATGTAATGGTGTACTACCTCATGTGATGATGTACTACCTCATGTGATGGTGTAATACCTCATGTGATGATGTACTACCTCATGTGATGATGTACTACCTCATGTGATGATGTACTACCTCATGTGATGGTGTACTACCTCATGTGATGATGTACTACCTCATGTGATATTGTACTACCTCATGTGATGATGTACTACCTCATGTGATGGTGTACTACCTCATGTGATGATGTACTACCTCATGTGATGGTGTACTACCTCATGTGATGATGTACTACCTCATGTGATGATGTACTACCTCATGTGATGATGTACTACCTCATGTGATGATGTACTACCTCATGTGATGATGTACTACCTCATGTGATGTTGTGGTGTAATACCTCATGTGATGATGTACTACCTCATGTGATATTGTACTACCTCATGTGATGATGTACTACCTCATGTGATGGTGTACTACCTCATGTGATAGTGTGCTACCTCATGTGATGATGTACTACCTCATGTGATGGTGTACTACCTCATGTGATGATGCACTACCTCATGTGATGGTGTACTACCTCATGTGATGATGTACTACCTCATGTGATGGTGCACTACCTCATGTGATGGTCATATGATGATGTACTACCTCATGTGATGATGTACTACCTCATGTGATGGTGCACTACCTCATGTGATGGTCATATGATGATGTACTACCTCATGTGATGATGTGCTACCTCATGTGATGGTGTACTACCTCATGTGATGGTGTACTACCTCATGTGATAGTGTACTACCTCATGTGATAGTGTACTACCTCATGTGATGATGTACTACCTCATGTGATAGTGTACTACCTCATGTGATGATGTACTACCTCATGTGATGATGTACTACCTCATGTGATGGTGCACTACCTCATGTGATGGTCATATGATGATGTACTACCTCATGTGATGATGTACTACCTCATGTGATAGTGTACTACCTCATGTGATGATGTACTACCTCATGTGATGGTGTACTACCTCATGTGATGATGTACTACCTCATGTGATGGTGTACTACCTTATGTGATGGTGTACTACCTCATGTGATGGTGGGGTAGTTCTAGGTCATGTCCAGGGCTGCATTAATTGAGCACACAAATGTACACAATGCAACAGATGTGGCAGAGGTCCCTCCTGCTATGATGACCAGTTGAGCCATAAAATGGTTGTAAAATTTTGTACAAATTTTTTTTTTTTGACGCATACATGTACATGCACATGTACATACAAATCCCCCATCCAGTATTACGATTTACAAAAAACAAATGATGTGCTATTCTGTTCACTACATGTATGTTTTAAATGCTGCTGTGTATTGGGCATATGTGGTTCCATGTCCCTGGCATCTCTGGTCATTTCCTCTGAGTTTTGAACATCTACATGTATTAGAATGACATTCATCCGGTTGAGAACAATAGAATAAATACAAATATTCAAACATTGGCAGTTTTATGACTGTAATAAATATGCATGTCCCATGAAACATTTTTGATCTTTACTGTATGGCTTCGGCACATTACAGAATCTTACAATTGTACACAAAAGAATGCAAGCATGAACCAAATCACTATATTATGTACATGTGTATGTACATACAAGAATACAAAATGTATGTTCAAGTACTAATGCATACACCATCATGCTGTTAGACACCTTCTGGCTCTCTTATGAACTAGTGATGGTCAGATGGATCAATTTTGTTATTCATTGCAGGCTTATAGAACAACCCCCCCCCCATTATGGCATAAAGGCTGGCCACGGCTGTTTGCGGCCATACATTTTGTGGACACTAGGTTATTTATCCGGAATATTGAAATGATTACGTCGTGCCTTAGCAACGCCCATGGCAACCACATAGCAGAACAAAAACGTGAGCCAGCACAGAACAGATTGGTTATTGTCGCCGTTTGAAACCACGAAATAAAGCCAGCATCGTTTTTCTATTTACAGTGCTTACCTCATGCTACAGGTTCGTTGCCACGCTGCGTTATAGCTCGTGAAAGCGGGTAACCCGCGATGTACCTCTCCTGTTGGAAGTGAGTTATCTACGTACCCAACCCATAGAAAGTCGAAATCAAAGCTGAATCTTGAAGTAGCTAGAAGGTGCTAGCTGATAATGGTATGTGCTAAAAGCCACCTTTTTTTTTTGGCTAGTGATATGTGGTACCAAAGTTACGCGTGAAAAGCGATATGGTCATTGCTGAATTCGCTTGGGTCCAGTTGGGAGGATGGTCGCTGCCTCATTTTGTGGAGCCACGGAGGGTAGATGCTCCTTCACATTAAGTACCAATTGCTGAACTTTGTCTGGTACTGAATAAGGGGGCCATGGTACGTCTGTTGAATGGTACGTCCTTTGAACCTGGCATGTATGGATTCAGCTCCAGCTGTTTTCCCATGCAGGACTTTAATTTACTTGCCCGTGGCACGTTTCTTGTTCTGCAACTTGCTGTCCTGGGATATGGCATAAATGTAAGGTCTCATTAAAAAAATAAAAAAATAAAAACAACCAAAAAAAAAAAAGCAGTGAATTGTAATTAGCTGAAAGCATGTTAATGCCAACCTTTGGGGCAGACAAGATGTTGTCTCACTTCAGGCTTTATCAGTTGCACTGGTGTGCGCCATGCTATGTCATTAATAAGTGTGTGGATCAGTTGTGGTGCTGCCTTTAGCTGTGTTGCAGTTAGTGGAGTGTCTATGAAGTAGCATGAACATATAACCCCACTGCAACTGAACACCTTGAACCTTGCACATCAGTGCCCTCAGGATTATGAGACACTGTAGCTGCTTCAAAATTTAAAGGGACTATGCTTGTGAATGGTGTGAGCTGCTGATATTGTGCTTCCAGCACAAGATGTTCTCTGCTAGATCTGTCATTCAGCTATTAACACCAGCAATCATTGCTTGTGTTAATAGCAAAAACAAGTGTACAAATGACCTGCAAACTCTTGGCAGGTATATAAACTCCTTGATTTCTTTTCCCTAGCCTCCACCAAGAACCAGCTACACACTGCAACGCTCTTTCCTTTCGGCATGTGGTGCTCCATTCAGAACCTAACCAATTATCTGATGCCCGATTTAGTGGTAAAAAAAAAAGGTGGCTAGTTTTGAACATCATATATATGCTCTCCCATGTGTGTTGTTGTGTGTTCTTGCTTACTGACCTGTTTAGTGGGTTGGTTCGGCCGTACAACGAGCTGGAAGTAGACCCTCCAAAGTTACATTGCGCGTAAAAACGGCCTGCGCATAACTATTAGTCAAATGAAGTGCTCTTGCGCGTTGATAACTTTGTTGACTAGACTGGTAGGGTGTGTGCGGGAGCTATTTGTTTCAACGGAACAACTTACAGCATGTGTTGTATATGGCTCGCTAAAAACGACTTGGATAATGAGGTACGAACATTACAGCTTTTGGGGCGTATACCGTATTGTCTAATTATCAACCTAGTGTCCAGCCGCAAACAGCCGTGTGGCATAGGTGACCTATATCTGCTTGTTCTTTTGATCTTTTTGCCAAGTTGTTGCTCTACATTAGAAAGATTTCATGTACTAATTTCTCTATTTGCAGTTTACGAGAAAAGAGACTTACACCTGTAGCACATGTTATTAAAAATTGTTATAAAAATGGCATTACGTTTGAATTGCTATAGCTTTCAAACGGTTAAAGCTACCAACTTCCTATTTTCGGCACTTTATACTACACCATTTCTCTATGGTAAAGTACATTTTGGGGTCTTGAACATGCTCCATGCCAGTATCGCAACTTCCAATGCCCCAAGGGGTTCAAACTCGGCCCAACTTTCAGCAGGAATACTCAAATCGCTCCAAATTCGGTTTGTATATAGATAGGTACCTTAGCTATTGGAATGTTCTGTTCGTTAATTTTTATGCCAACCGCTATGGAGATACAGATTGAAAAAACTACGTGCATGTTTTCACACTCAATTCCCACCAATGATTTGGGCAAATCGTGTCCCGCTCAATGTATGGGGAGGCGGTGGTTAAATCATTGGCGCGAATATAGCGGGAAAAAGTGCACGTAGTTTGTTCAACTGTATCTCCGTAACAGATGGCATAAAAATTAACGAACAGAACAAATCAATAGCTAAGGGTTATGAACCCCTTGGAGTATCAGAAGTTGTGATACTGTCATGGACACGCCAAAATGTACTTCACCATAGAGAAATGGTGTAGTATAAAGTGCCGAAAATATAGGAAGTTGATAGCTTTAACCGTTTGAAAGTTATAGCAATTCAAACATAATGCCATTTTAATAACATTTAAAAATAATTACTGTGTGTAAAAAAAAAAAACATTCTGCACTTCATATAGAATTACTTTCATGATTTGTCTCGGGGTAAGGCTAGTGTTACAATAACATACATGTACATGTACACATGTATGCAATGCTGTTGTAATGACATGTATACAAAGTCATGTATACAAAGTCATTAGCAATATTAACTACTGTAGCCTTTGAAGCTACATGTTGTCATCACTACACATCTGAAGCCCATCCTACATGTAACTGTTTTCAATGGCTATCCCTTTAAATATATTTTGTACTAGCTGCAACACTTGGGAGATACATATACACTGTACATGTAAATGTAATTAGTACAAATTTTGTGCACATTGGTGTAATGGATTCAGTACATTGTACATGTATGTGTAGATTTGAGGGTGTGGTGTACAGAAGTGCATGTTTAGTGCTGGGATAGCTATAGGCTGAAGGGAAATACATGTACTAAGTCCCATATTGCAATGTTCTGTACTGGTACACACCATGTACCTACATGTAATGCCAACATGCAATCTTCATCATCTGTTTGGCCATCATGTGGTATGCATTAAATGGAATGCTTTTCTATGTGGTAACTTAAATGTAGTAGAAGAAAAAGTGCTCAATTATAACATGTACACATGTACATGTACACACACAAGTGATTACATGTACATGTATGTGTAGTGCTACATGTACAGTAACACCATTCAGATGCAGCCATACTTTTTTTTCATCATAAACGGTTTTGCTTGGCTATGAATAATACGGCTTCAGTTGCTTTGTTTGGTCAACAGAGACCAGCTCCAGAAACGTTGCAGAGTCTATGGAAGCGTTTTGGTGGCTACAGGGAAGAAAAGGAGGGCATTCTATCAATGCTCAGAGTTATTATAAGCATACATCCCCTGATGGCACCCACTGCAGGTGCTTGTGACGTGTATGAGCAAGTGCAAACAGAATTATTAAGGAGAACCAACAGACTGGCATTAGTGTAGTACAGTAAATAAAAAGGAAAGTGTAAGAACTTTTTCTAAATGAGAGATCTCTGGGGTATCCATATAAAAATCTTGCTATCGGCATTAAGCAATCCTTGACATGCTAAAAATCTTAACATTGAAAGCCATATTTCACCCGTTTTTAGGATTTCTTCGTATATCGTAGTAAACGTGTAGCGCATAATCATGATATTTGCATTTGTACTGATTCTATCAAGTATTCTACATGTAGAAATGCTTTTAAAAGTTACATTCAGTGCTTACAAATGCAAATACTATGATTCTTTGCTACATTTTTACTATGATGTATGGAGAAATCCTAAAAATGGGTGAAAAATGGCTTTCAATGTTAAGATTTTTAACATTTAAATGGATTGCTTAATGCCGATATCAAGCTGCCAAATTTTTTTATTAAAAAATATATGGATACCCCAGACACCTCTCTCAGTCAATTTTAATCCTTAAGTCAAACTAATTTGTCCGAATTCATACTAAGACCACGTCTCCTTCAGAAAAGCGATGCTTCCGATCTCCACAGCGAGTGAGACTTAAGAGCTCAACACAACACTATAGGTACTCACCTGTATTGGGTACATACAAAAGAAATATTGGTAGCTTAACTGCAAAGTTATAGCCTTGAACACCCCACCTGACCAGCAGTTGTTTACTATGGTGCATTGTTTTGTTATCAAATGTACTCCGTTCAGTAGTAGATGCTGAATCTAAAAATGTAATTGGCATGATATAATTGCATACCATTCATGAGATAAAATCAAAAATGTGCATTATTGCATTTTTCCCCTCTTTTGGTGAACAACACTGTACATGATCAGTACTGACCTGATTAAATGCATTTTAGTATTTTAGCCAATAATGTTACAATGATATACATACACATGTACATGTAGTAGAAGAAAAATGCTCCAAAGTTACCAAACGTCTTGGAACGTCCAAGACAGTCCCGGATTTTGTACTGTAGTCCTGGGTGGCCCATTCTAATGCAGATCTGTTGTAGTTGGGTGTGTCCCAATCTTAGTGTGGCAAGATCCATTCAGTCATCCCTGCAATGAAATCCTATAAGCACTTGCAGTGGTTCCCTATGGTACATGTACGATAATAGTCTTGCGGAGCGGAGCCCCAGCATTACATGAAGAACCTATTTTTGTTTGTACATGTAGAACTGAGAATAAATACAGGTCATTATTGCAAGGTTACCATAATCCCTTGTATTCTCAATCATTGGTCATGCACATATATCTGAGCATCATTAAATTATCTAAAGTATACATGAATATTTTACATACCACAATGCATGTTCTAATAACTAGACATCTCTTACCATTTCTAGAGCTCATGGATATCCCGTGCTCCAAAGACCATCTTTTGGAGTCATCATTGTTGCCGTTTGACTCCAGAAAAATTGGTCATCGATTACAGAATGATTACTGGAGCGTATTTCACATGTACAGTTTATATGATGAAGAGGGTACTGATCAGCAGAGGAGGGAGAGGATGTTGTTGAACTGGAGAGAAGAGCAGGGATCTGGTGCCACATACCTCAAACTATATGAGGCTTTAATAAGCTGTGGATACAAGGTTGCAGCTGATGTAGTCCAGCAAATGGCTTGTAAAGGTATGTTTATGTAGATCAAAGCATTCTTTCAGGACTATTGTTCATTGCATCACATGAAAACATCCCACTATTAAGGGAAATAGCCAGGATATATTGACATGTCTAAGTAAGCCAAGCCTTTAGTGCAATTGCATACCCTCCAACCCAGGCTTTTATTACTTACAGTACATGTACATTAGCTGGGCCTAGCCATCAAGCAATTCAACTATAAATCCCCATCCATGTATAAATACATGCAATTCAACTACATGTACGTGTACATTGTTGTATGCCCATGTTTAGACTCAGAATTGTACATGTATAGTACAGATGTACATGTACATGTACATGTACATCTGTACTATACATGTATAAAGTGTACAACTACTTTCCAAGATTGCTTAGCTCTCAACATCTCTGAGCTATGGGGTACATGTACATGTATGTGCGTGAAAGGGAATGCTTTTCAATGTGGGAACTTACATGTACATGTAGTAGAAGAAATAGTGCTCCAAAGTTACCAACCGTAGATTCTTGGTCCACAGTTTGTGAAGCAGCCATGGCAGAATAATCTATTCCTAGCTGAATTGAGTCAATGACAACTGTTGACAGGGAATTGCATCTATAATGTACATGTACATTTGTACATCTACCTAGTCAGGTAATGGCGTGATCCCAGTGGAAGTAACCCTATGTCCTAGGAAATTGATAGAGTTTCTACCAAATTGACATTTGGAAATGCTGATCACTTAACCATACTCTTGCAGCCGTTGAAAAGTTGGTGTAGATGGCCCTTGTGCGTCACTTCATCCTCACTGGCTACTAAGATGTCATCAATATAGACAAAAATGAAATCCAGACTGTGTCAGATCTAGTATCCATGAAACTTTGGAATGCTTGTACAGCTTGTCCATTCATAAAGCCCAAAAAGTGTGATGATGGCTGTGTTGGGTATTTTGTCATTTGCAACTGGAATCTGATGGTAGCCTCTCACTAGGTCGATTTTTCCAGCTAGTCCTGCTGAATCCTGAATGTAGGGTACTGGATATTGGTCAGGGACTGATGCATCATTGAGCCGCCTGTAGTCTACAAAAGGGCGCCAACCACTGGATGTCTGAGGCACATGTGTAGGGATTGCCAAGGGCTAGTCCATCTCCAAATCAAACCCGTCTAAATTTTAATAATGGCTAAGAACATGTAACCCATGACTAGATTAAGTCATAAAGAAAAATGGATACTTTCCGTTATTGAGTATTGAGTTATGCATCTTGAATTTGAGAGGTTTTCAAACTTGATATGATAGTTTGAAAATGGCAGCTTTATTAAAATGTGAAATTATGTATTAATGGTAGTTACATCTTAAAGAATCCATTATGTAATCAAGTTAAGTTCTAATTATTGTGCCAATTTAATAATTTGCAGAATGTTTATTACTATTAAATATAATGAAATTAAAATTTCACCATTATAATTCCCCTAATTTTTGTTATGCATGTATAAAAATTAATTAAGCTAGCTCATTTTGGGGTCTAGTTATTAACATTAAAAGTATTTGCCTACAACAATGTACATGTACATTGTCGACATGTGAATACATGTATGTCTAGTGCTATATGTATGTTCTCTTTGGTCGAGATTGTATCACATGACATGTATAAAAGCATGTTATTATATGTACATGTAGGTACATGTACTGAACCTATCTAGAGCTTTCACTTTTACTGTTTTGCATTAAACTCATTCTGCTACAGTAATAAATTAATTGTTGCATGTATAGTGCTTTCTTCTTGACTAATTTTTATCCAAATAAGATTGGAGATCATAATAAAATATTAAGTTAGAAAGTAAATTAATTTTGAAGGTGTAATATGGTGGTCCTACAGGTCTAGGACCACTGCCTGGAGATTAATGTTAAATCGTTGTCTACGCGTAGACGATTGTGTACTTTGAATATTATTTATTGTTAAAAATGCTACCTACCTGTGTGTTGTTTAACCTGTTTTGATGGCTCAGTAAAAAAATGGATGTTTTTTGGAGGATATAAATGCCCGAAAATTGCTCTGAAGTAGTGTCTACATGTACATGTAGATGATTTTGACCTATTTTGTCCACGCCTAGACGGTCCGTTGATTTAACATGAAAGGTTAACAACCTACATGTACATGTACATGTAGTTAAAAGTTTGTTTGTAGTACTGGCCCATTCTAGTGCGGATCTGTTGTAGTTGGGTGTGTCCCAATCTTAGTGTGGCAAGATCCATTCAGTCATCCCTGCAATGAAATCCTATAAGCACTTGCAGTGGTTCCCTATGGTACATGTATGATAATAGTCTTGCGGAGCGGAGCCCCAGCATTACATGAAGAACCTATTTTTGCTTGTACATGTAGAACTGAGAATAAATACAGGTCATTATTGCAAGGTTACCATAATCCCTTGTATTCTCAATCATTGGTCGTGCACATACATGTATATCTGAGCATCGTTACTAATAATATTTATAATTAAACCTCACAATACACATGTTAAACACAAATTTCAATATTTAACTAGTAAACTATGTAACTACATGCATGTATGAGTCAAGCATCGTTAAATTATCTATAAAGTGTACATGAATATTTTACATACCACAATGCATGTTCTAATAACTAGACATCTCTTACCATTTCTAGAGCTCATGAATTTCACGTGCTCCAAAGACCATCTTTTGAAGTCATCATTGTTGCAGTTTGACTCCTCAAAAATTGGTCATCAATTGCTGAAGAGTTCTCGTGACGTATCAAACATATATGATGAAGAGGGTACTGATCAGCAGAGGAGGGAGAGGATGTTGTTGAAGTGGAGAGCACAGCAGGGATCTGGTGCCACATACCTCAAACTATATGAGGCTTTAATAAGCTGTGGATACAAGGTTGCAGCTGATAAAGTCCAGCAAATGGCATTTAAAGGTATGTTTATCAGGGGATGGGGTGGTCCTATGTACTAATTTACAGGTATCAATTGATGTAATTGCACACATACATGTACATTGTATTTGTACATGACAAAATTAAAGATATGATAGAAGCTACCTCATACATGTATGTACATGTATGAGGTAGATCTACAGTAATTGTTCTTTCAGGACTGTTGTTCATTGCATCAGGTGAAAATATGCCCTCCCCCCAAACGCAGGCTTTAAATGCTTACATGTACATTGTAGTTAGCTGTAAGAATCAAGTAATTCAACTACATCATACATGTGTAACTCAGAATTGTACATGATAAGTACAAGAGAATTTCATGTGTACATCTGTACTATACATGTGTAAGGTGTACAACTACTTTCCAATATTGCTTAGCTCTCAACATCTCTGAGCTACAAATGTATGAAGTATGAGGTGGACACATTTGTTAGTACACATGCTTCACAGCCATCATGTGCTAGCTGAGTCTATAATTGAACTACAGATCTGGAGCCAGTGCAATCTCTACATGTACATGTACATGTGTATGTGTATATCAATCATTGTACCTACATGTACATGATCAGTACTGACCTGCATTTTAGTACTCTAGCCCAATTGCTGCAAAGTATGCATATTAATCCAATAATGTTGTAATGACATACATAGGAAGTCATTAGCAATATTAACTACTGTAGCCTCTGAAGCTACAAGTTGTCATCACTACACATCTGAAGCCCATCCTACGTGTAACTGTTTTCAATGGCTATCCCTTTAAATATATTTTGTACTAGCTACAACACTTGGGAGATACATATACACTGTGCATGTAAATGTAATTAGTACAAATTTTGTGCACATTGGTATAATGGATTCAGTACATTGTACATGTATGTGTAGATTTGAGGGTGTGGTGTACAGAAGTGCATGTTTAGTGCTGGGATAGCTATAGGCTGTGCTGAGGAGCCAACAAGAGAAGTGATCAAAAGGAACAGGTTTCTAACCAGGGTGTGTGGTTCCTGCAATATGGAATTACATTCGTAAGATCTTGTTACGTTTAGGGACAAAATGAAAAATGACCACCACAACCGAATACTTTCATATTGCTGAAGTTGTAGAAGGAAGTGGCATAGTGCAGCAGATACTGCCACCATGCAGTATCTGCACAGAATAAATAGCGAGTCAGTACATGTACATACATGTATGTGTACATGTACATGTAGCATTGAATGGCACTGTACACAGTCGAGGGCTTCATGTATTTGCATGGGTATTGACTGTACAACCAAAAAGTGGTTTATTTGAAGTATGAACTGTTCAAGTGTAGTCTAACTGCATTAATTATGGCATCATGCATGTTGTGCCATCTTTTTCAAGATATTACAAGTCATTTAGCTCAAGTTTCAGAGCTTCAGACGGTTGTTTTGCAAAAAATATTTGTGTAATTCCACGATTCCTGCAATTTGATGAATTCACCCTTCAAAACATGTTCTTTGGTATCCATACCATTGATTTGCCCCAATGTTGTTGCCATGCCTACCATTAGATGATACATCAGGTTACTTAAATTATAATTATGCTGCTGGGTCTCTAAGGAGAATTGGCTAGGGTTTGTGTGCTTGATGTTGGAGCAGGATCAGTTAGAATTTACTTCAAATGAAAACTACTATTACAGTGCTTCACATAAAGTGATATTTGTTTGCATTTGGTGTAATTAGCTTAACTTAAATTGTATAAGTGACAAAGAGGGATCACTTTACGTTTTTTGTTACATGTCGGTGAACATCACATATACATGCACACATGTACATATGTACTGGGCACACCTCTATATTATCATACATGTATATAACCGTATACATGTACATGTACATGTGTACATGCATAACTACATGTACTTAAGGCAACATACAGTGGTTTAGGCGTTGGTATGCTATAGCCAAGTGTTGTTCATCTATTACTACAAGTAGTTTCTAGTGAACAATTATTAATATCTTTGATATCAAGAAGCACTTTGCAAATAACATTTGTTTTTTTTCCCTTCCAAATATACATTCCACTCGCTCGATGTGCATGTACATGTAGAGTGCAAGTTAATTGCAAGTAACTTTCGTGCGAGAGTGAACTTGTAGGTTGATGGCACTGTACATGTAATTACTGTTGTATCTACAATGTATGTGTATTCATGTACATGTACACAAAATATATACGTATGGAGAGTTTACGACCATATGTGTACCTGCTGAGAACTTAGGATCCACAAAGTGCTTGTTCTTGAAAACTCACTTTGATTGATGTACACGTACTACAAGCTTATTGGGACCAAACTTACATGGTGTACATGTATGTACACCATGTAGGTTATGGTTTAATAAATCAAAAAGCAGCTGGGAGATGATATGAGTTGATCATACTGTACTCTACTTTTAAATCAACTAACTTCTGTGCACTCTTTGTTATGCACCCATTGTTAATACACAGTGTCAACAGACTTTCCTTTACACCTGATCATGTGATCTCTGTTCCTCTGCAGACCCCACCTTGACACCTCATAACGTACTGAATGCTTTAAAGAATATAAAGGACTGGAAGATGCTAGCAATCCAACTGGAAATCAGTCCTGCAAAGATAAGGCATATTAGTGCTAAAAATCATGGACATGTCGCAGACTGCAGACATGATCTAGTACAGTACTGGTTGGAGTCAGATGTATCATGCTCCTGGAAGAAGCTCATTGATGCCCTCAAGTCAACTGGTGAAGCTTTATTGGCTGAAAAAATTAGAACCACTTACAGTACAGGTTAGTTTACAAGTACATGTACATGTATACATGTAAATCACAAAATGTGCGTATCAATTGGGCTGGTCCTATGAGCTAATTTATCAATGTAAATACATGCACACATACATGTAGACAATGTACACTGTAAATCAGGGAATAATTTACTTATTAAAAATCAATTTTGCTATACAAAATTGAAGTTGATTCGCAACTCGGTTCAATTTGTTCCCACCAAGATGTGTGATGGTTCGTCATTTGAACACAAGCACATTGAAGGAATTTATAGCAGCATTTGGATTCCCCAAAACAAGTTCACCATAACATTTAAAGGTTTTAAATATAGGTTAGACACTGAAACTGAGGGATCTACGTGATTTAGAATCCCCGAGGGCCCTGGGCTGTAGCGCCCCGAGCGGTAGCGAGGGCACTACTAAGGGCCCAAGGGGATTCTAAATCACGTGGATCCCAAAGGTGACAGTGTCTAACCAATTTAGACAATAGCAACGCGTACATGTACATGGCAACCAATAAATTATCACTCAACGCAGCAATTAGATACGTACATAGCAACTGTTTGAAGGTATACAAAAAGAAATTGAAATCCTTGGTGCCAATTTGTTTTTAGAGCCACTGCTGCTACTCACTTGTACCAGTCAGGAGTTGACGAGCAGTTGGTTATGGAACGAACGGGGCATCGCAGTATCGATGGTATTCGCTCCTATAAAAGAACCGCTGATTTCCAGTGTGAGAATATCTCAGATATTTTGAATTGTAATTCATCAAAACGAGTGGGTATCGTGTCCATGCCTTTGCCGATGGTATCAAAACATGCTGGCATAGAGTCTCCAAATGCAATGAAGAACGTCGTACCTGGAACGTATAATTTCCACTCTTGTGCAAACGTAACTTTTAATACACAGCATGGACCAACATGTACTAGTAATGCTCAGAGTATCAATGAGCACTGAGCTAACACTTCAATATATTATGTACGCAACTCATGTTATTTAATATTTTAAAAGGAGTATTCAAAATGCCAGTGGGGGGGATTCTAAGTGCTAGTGCCAGTGGGGGGGATTCTAAGTGCCCAGGGCACTTAGAATCCCCCCCCCCCCCCCCCAATGGCACTTAGAGTCCCTCTCGAGATTTCTCCCACGTTTAGATACCTTCAATTGACCAATCAGATGTGTGAATCACTTCCACTACTTGTCTAATATTTGATTAATCCACCCATATACATGTATAAGCTGTCGCAGAAGCGTTCTGGCATACATGTACAGTACATGTACATACATGTACATGTATGCGTAAACGTACATTTTAATTGTACATTTTAATTGCTTAATCATTTGCAATAGTACATAAGGTCACCGGATTAATATAAAATTCGACCCCTTCCCGAAGGATGCGTACACTGCCCACCCATGTCATTTGTACGGGCGTATGTACGCAATCATTAATCATCAGATTTGATTATGTTAATTGTCGAGATCGATGTCACGTGAGTGTGTACAATCCTGCTGATGCAAGCTTTTTGATTGGCATTGTACCATACTCTCTTCGCATAGCACTTACACTGAGCAAATGCAGATAGATTGCATCGCAGTTTTCTGCAACAATGTTTTCAAGTTGTTTTGCAACTTATAAAACCTGTATTGCAAAATGTGATGTGATACTGGTTAAATCATTCACTGTTAACATGTACATGTTCATCTACATGCACACAACATTAAAGTTATGATAGAATGACCTCATACCTGTAATCTTTCATGACTATTGTGTTCATTGCATCACATGAAAACATCCCACGATTAATAGCAGGCATAAACAAGCCAAGCTCGTAGTGCAATTGCCCCCCCCCCCCCCCCTCCCCCAAAAAAAAAAACAAAAAAAAAGCGGTGCTTTTAATACTAGTAACACTGTACATATGTAGTTTGACGATACATTTAGCTGTAAGAATGAAGCAATCCAACTACATGTACATATATGCCCATGTTATAACTTTAACTTGTAATTTTGGTAGCATTATCATGTGTGATTTTTCTGGTTGGAACATGTGCATGTGTAACTGCCTTCTTGTTACTACTGGCATACATGTGCTTGTACATGTACATGGTGTATTTACATTTAAATAGCTGGAAGAATCAAGCAATTCAATTATATTGTACATTTACATGTACAAGCCATGTGATAACTTAAATATGTACATGTACATGTACATGTATATACATGTAATTGAGCATTACATAGCACTTGTAAGGGAATTTCATATGTACACATGGACATGTACATACATGTGTACAACCAGAAAAAGATTACTTAGCTCTCAAGATACATGTATCTGAGCTATGGGGTATGGGTTAATTCAATTTCATTAAAAATCTTGGTGCTATGATTGTTCTGGGGTATGACACACACCAGAAAGCGGGTAAAAGTATTCCAATGTAACAATGACATACATGTACATGTACATGCAACACTGGTGCACAGACATATAGGAAGTCATTAGCAATATTAACTACTGTAGCCTTTGAAGCTTGCAACAAATTGTCGTCATAACACATATTAAGCCCATCTGAACTGTTTTCAATGGCTAAGACCAGCTGTGAATGCTTGGGAGATAATGTACATGTAAGATTGGTGTGTAATTGATGCAGAGCATTGTCTGTATAGAAGTGCATGTTTAGTGCTGGAGTTTTTTCAAATAATAATTCCAGGAACGGAAGCCAAACCCACTTTATGTACATTATAATATTGATCTGCTGTATGTTGATTAATATTGTACTGGTCTAGTGGACCCAATCTCACTCCATATGTGAGGGTGGGGCTTTGAGAGACTTAGTTATTCAGTATCCAAGAATCACTTGCACTATTAATGTACATCTTCAGTGGTCCGTATACATGTACTGATCAATCAAGAGGTTGCAAACGATGGGAGCAATGGGGTGGGAATGAAAGCATTGAATTGTACTTTTAATGCCAGATGATGCATAAACAATATTCCGTAATTAGATCAAACTATCTTGTTAAAAAGTCCACTCAAATGTAAAAGTGATGGGAAAAAATTTACCATCAACTAGCATGTTATGCACTGTAGATGTACATCTTCATGAATAATTAATGATTCTCCCCATGTTTGCTCCTTTGCTGAGCCATTACTTTGCTCTCACAGATCTTGCAGGGTTATATTTGGTATCAAATCGATGCTCTTTTGATGTACAACTAAATTATCATCTGTGTTTATGATAGAGATTAAAGAATTCAGAAACTTACAGATTGAAACTTTTTTTTTTTTACAAGGTGAAAGCCACTCATTTTTGTAATGTTTTTACAAAATAAAAAGTCTGAATATCAGTTATCTCTGGGAACCACAAACAATTAAACACCAGGACGCCATATTTTTTTAAATTTTGGCACCTGTAAGTGTTTAGATACGTCATAAGTGGTGTTATGTAATAATGAGGCTACGTATGTACAATACTACATGTAAACTATGGTTGGCATAGCTCAGCACATATCAGAGACACTTTTTCTTTTATACCTAATAAGGCATAAGACATGCATGGACTTTGAAATATGTTTGAATCTAAAGCAATGGCAAGAAACTTCCGAGATTTCTGTTGTGACCCATTCACAAGTCATACGCGCCCGTATTGTATATACATGTGCTAGTATCCTTGCGTTGTACCAGCTGCAATGATAACATAACATCCATCTATCTGTATTCGAACTTCGAAGCGGAGATACAAGTACATGTATAGCA
This sequence comes from Spongilla lacustris, assembly GCA_949361645.1. NCBI lineage: Eukaryota > Metazoa > Porifera > Demospongiae > Spongillida > Spongillidae > Spongilla > Spongilla lacustris. The sequence continues at coordinate 8,685,125 of OX442417.1, forward strand.
TGCTGCAATTGTCTGCGAAAAATACGTAAGCTCAATCGTGAAATAGCATTCATAGATACGCGTACCTCTACGAACACTATTTCAGGGTTGAGCTTACTTAGACAATTGCAGCATGCTACAACTGTATATCTCTGCTTCAAATACAATGAGATGGAAAGTGCATCATGTATCTTGAATGTTTCACTTACAAATGTACATGTAAGTATACATGTACATGTATGTGCAAAAGCCATGTGCTTTGTATGTCAGCCCTTATACAGTATGACCAACCTAAGTGTAACTGAACCCACTCCATGATTCTAACAACTTACATACCATTTTAAACATGTTTCTGTCAAGCAAGAGTGTACATGTATGTACATGTACATGTACAATGTACATATATACTGGTCATGTACATGTATGTGATATTTACATTTATCTACATGTACATGTATCACACTATCACTCACCCCTCATTTTGGGCAATATGTGAACTGAATGCACATGTTGTACACAATGTATGCGTATTTTCCCCCCACTATTATGCATGTACAGCCACCACTTTTCATCTTAATCTGTTCATTTGGCACAGTAACCAAGTGGATGTTTGCTGCCTCTTGTGGTCCTACTAACTACAGGTACTGCACACTACCATATGGTGTGAAATTTTTTGCAGCCTTAAAATATTTTTAAAAACTCCATTGTCACCCTGTATGGTAATTCTATTGATTTCTTATGAGAACAAATTCGTGCACATGTACCTAGTACACTTTGTTACATGTATGTGCAAACAGCCCTAACGTATGCAAGTCAAGGTTCAAACCATAAACTTTTGAAATGTCAAAGGGTCACAGATTAAAGAAGTCATATTATTAAAACGAGATATCGTAGGGTATGCAGGTGTATAGCAATTTCACTTATATCTTATGGGAGAGCATTATATGAGAGTGTTGTGTCAATATGAGAGGGTTCATTCAATGAACTATCCTAACCAATCCTACATGTATGTGTGCCCAATAGCATAGCAGGTAGCAGGCCCTAAAGTCCTACCCAATCCAATCACCCCAAATTGTTGGACAGCCACCAAATGGTGGTACAGCTACTGCATGCCTGGCTGTGGTGGTCACCTGCCCCCCATTATGGGCCAAACACATCAGTATAGGTACATGTATATATAATGTTTCAGGATAAAGGTTACTTTGTCCTGAAAGAGAGCAGTTACTGTAGGTGGCATTTAATATGTAAATGTGTATGTGTCACACGATTAAAGCCAAGTGCTTATACTACATGTATGCACATGTACCATCAAATGTAAAAAGGTGCCTTTGAGTATAAATAGGATTTAGTTACATTACAGTTGTCACGTGTTACATGTACATTACGAATGTATCATAATGCGACAAAATGCAAAATAGCATAACATAATGATTTACATTACATTGTATTACGTTACATTCATAATAATGATGTATGATCTTGGTGTAGTATGCTTGTAATGCAGTACAATATGTTTTGCTAACTTTTTATTGACACATACTTCGACCCAAACTGACTTGTACTTACATACCTGTACGTGTCTATTATCAAATGACATGAACTAAGTGCTTTAATATTTTTATCATATGCAGAAGGTTTGGTGGTGGAGATAGACAAAATGGACACATTGGTAAAAGGAATACAGGCATGGGGAGGAGGTTGACTGTAGGGCTTCAAGGTCTGAGTGAAAAAGTACAACTGCCAAAGGTTAGTGTCGATAATTAACCAGGCAATTTGCCCTAATATTAGTTGTGCCGTTGATGCCTCATTGATGTATAGATGTACAAGATACATGTATGGCACTATTTGATAACTTTAGAAATGTATCTTAAGAAAGGAAACAGAAAAGTTGTTTTTTATGTATCGTATCCCATAGAGATTGAGTTCAGTGAGAAAAATCAATGCGGTATCCAATTCAGTCAAATTGAAATACATGTAACTACATGTAATCACTTTTTATAACTTGAACAATTTATTGTAGCCCTAACATTGATAAATCAGGGAATACTTTACTTCGATTAAAAAGCTTTTAATTAAAGTCCGCGACAGCAACGAAGAAGTAAAATTAACATGCCATTATTTTTGGTGTATTTGGGGTCCGGATAATGGTACATCTAGGTGTGATACATTATTTTCAGTACCCCAATTCGTTTAACCAAAAATTCAGTGATTTGAATAATAACGACATCATAATTACATGTACAATCATTAACGCTAAGCGCGTGTGGCTACTAATTAAATTCATGAACGAAGGTACAAAGGAATGGCTCACGGATGCAGAGGATGTACAATGAAACACTGAGCAAACTTATGGTTCACAGCTACTTTAGTGAGTTGTTTTTGTTTACACAAGGTAAGAGGCGTCTACCAGTAATGAGGCAAAAACGTTAAGATTCTGTTCTTGAAAACCAAACCGACAGTACATGTACATGTATGTAATTAGTATACGAGAATATTTGCACTTAGTGGTACAATTACACGTACAATCAAACTATGATGTTTTTCAATGCAGTACTAAGTAATTGTGAAATTGGAAACTAAAATATAAAGTACCTCCAATACACTTGAAAATATTGACGTAGTTTTGAGCAGCATAAGGGGCTCATTTTTACAGCATTCATTGATGACATGTTTTACAACATAGCAGTATGATTGGCATGAATTTAATGATTTCATCATGAAGCCATACACTTTTACTTCCACGATGCTGTCGCAGACTTTAGTGCATGGGCCGCTACATATATATTTCTGCTTAATTGGATATTGAAATATACTTCCTTGATTCTGTTGCTAACTTTAATTAAGATACAAATGTCTGTATCTTGAGAAATTTCAGATATAGGAATGATGCCAGATGGTATAAAAAGGAGGATTGGTAATACTATAAACACACATATTTCTACATGTATATTTAGCAACATAAATGTAATGCCATTCTATAAATGAAGGAGGAGGAGGAGCTGGCAGGGGGAGAGAGGGGGCCAGGGGGAGAGAGGGGGGCAGGGGGAAGGAGGGGGGCAAAAAGAGTAAAAGGAAGTGGTGCAAAGACGAGAGGGGAGGGGGAGGGGGAGAAAATGGAACTGGAGTGGTGAACATATTGAGAAAGGTATGTTTAATGTGCAGAATGAATTCATTAGGCTACATGTACATGTACATGTACATACATGTATACAGTTATTGTGATACACTGTAAATCTACATAATATTTTGCCTACAGTGTATGTGATGGCATTTAAATATTTAAAGTTATAAATGGATACATGTACATGTAGTTTAGGCTAGAGTGGATAATAAGCATTTGGCAGTGTGTAAAGTAACATTAAATTTAGTGGTTCACATGTTAATATTTTAATCCGGTCATTAATGTGGACACAAAATTTCAAGAGCTCATTCTGCTACCAACTGACGGTACTTCTAATGTTATCATCTAATATTGGTAAGTGTTCAGTACTTGTACAGTACATGTATGTGTACCTAAGGTTTTAGCATTTCTCTTTACTTTGATGTACATTGTACATGTATATAGTAGTGCTGTCAGTGTGAGCATGTTGACAAGCTGTTGTCAAAGTCTGTACATGTACCTGTGTAATAGGTTATGAAATGAAATGGTGTCACGTATGTGTACATGTGTAGCTCAGGGGCGGATCCAGGATTTCAGAAAAGGGGGGGTTGTTCATGAATAATAATTAATTTAAGAGGAGGGAGGGTGCAGGAGGGAGGACCCCGCCTGCCCTGCTAGGGGGTCTGGGGGAGCGCTGTAAGCTCCCCCAGCCAGACGTGAACGCATTTTTATTATATCATGCTCAAAGCACTACATAAAACTGCGTGCAAAAACGGAAATCAGTTGTATATATTTTTCATGAATCAAATAACTCAGCAATTTACGATTATAAGAATTGCTGGATCTATGCACTAAAATTCAGGGAATAATTTACTTTTTTTTAATTGCATAGCAATTTTGCTCCGCAAAATCAAAATTGATTAGCAACTTGGTTCAGTTTGCATCGCAATTTGTTCCTGCCGAGATGTGTGATGATTTATCATTTGAACACAAAGCAGAGCTATCCCACGGACACGCCGTTGAGCAAACTACGTGCACATTTTCCCGCTTGATTCGCGCCAATGATATAATCACCGCCTCCCCATTCTTTGAGCGGGACGCGATTTGCCAAAATCATTGGTGCGAATCAAGCGGGAAAACATGCCTGTAGTTTGTTCAACTGTATCTCCGTAACGGATGATACAGAAATTAACGAACAGAACAAATCAATAGCTACAGGACTCCTCTATGTACAACCCGAATTTGACGCGTTTTCAATACTTGTATGTGGAGAAATGAGGAATTCTAACCCGCGGTGTTAATGATTGTTGTATCCAAGGCACGGAAAATGTGTAGATCACAAAAATCGATTTTCACACAGAGAAATGGTGTGGAAACAATTGTACGAAATTTGAAATGAAAACGTAGTACCATCGCGAAGATGTGTTTAGTACAACGTGCAATTTTTATAGTGATAAAATTATAACCCCACAAGCCCGATTTTGCTGGACACTGTCCCATATATGTTTTTGCTTATTGGGGTTTAGTGAATCGACTAACGCGGTTAAGATAGAAACCTGAAACATTGGACCCGGTACTTTGGGCCCGGTTCTAATTTGCCAGTATGCTTCAAGTAGTTATTCCTTCCAACCCCAACCCCAAAACGGATTCTACACAGTTCAGTGAGTGGATCGGACTAATACAATACCCAGAAACCCTTTGGCATACCCATGTTTACCTTAAGGTCCTACACGGCCACCTCGACAGCTGCACGTGTCACTCGATTCCGACAAATCGCGGTGGTGATACGCTGCCAAACAACAAAAGAAGTAATAGTTGTTCCTTTAAACAACACCTAAAACTGAACTAGTCCATATAAAGATTGCTATTTTCCACACACTATCTACAGCTAGCTACGTGTGCATGTATTGTTCACTGATACGCAGCAGCTGCCATTAGTAATTTGAAACCAAGCAAAGTTCGCGCGCGCTCTGTTAATTGCATAAAATAAAAAAGCCTTCTATATACCCAGATTACACATAAAAGGAATCTAAGCGTCCTATACATTGCAACGAATACACTAAGCTACGATCACTCCTGGCAGAGAAAAAAAATTAGGGGAACAAGTAAATCAAAAACTTCTCTATCGAGAAAGTGATTGGTGGGATGTAGGATTGGTGGTGCAAAAAGCAAGGAAACAAGGTACAGTGTGTTAAAGTGAGGTTTGGTAGGATCCTACAACTATAACAGTCCTAAATTTGCAAATAGGCTTCTTCATTTGCAAATTCAGGACTGTAAGTTGTAGGATCCTACCAAACCTCACTTTAACACACTGCACCTTGTTTCCTTGCTTTTTGCACCACCAGTCCTACATCCCACCAATCACTTTCTCGATAGAGAAGTTTTTGATTTATTTGTAAAATTCGACCCCCCCCCCCCCCCCCCATCCTGAAGCCTGCTGTATACGCTGCACGGGCATGTCATTCGTACACCTACGCAATCGTTAATCGTCACGTTAATTGTGGCGATTGATGGAGTGTGGCTGATTCTGATTGTTTGTACCATAATGCACTCTTCGCGTAGCATTTACACTGAGCAACATGCCTGCTAACACGGATAGATTGCATCGCAGTTTTCTGCGACTATATTTTGAAGTTGTTTCGCACCTTGTAAAAACTGTATCGCAAAATGCGATGCGAGTCCAGTTAAATCATTCCCTGCAATTGGATGCTAACAGTTTTCTGGGATGTGCTCACAAATTTCATCCTGAATACTGTAAGATGCTTCTGTAAGTTGCTTAACCATACAAGTAGATTGATCAATTCATTCTTACTTACATGTGTACGTAAGCGCGTGGGTGTTTACCTGTCTAAGCAAGAGGCGCCTAAGGTTTTGTCCTCACAACGTATTCAAAATAACTAGCAAAATAGCACAAATCGATAAAAGGGGCAATGGTACTGTCTTTATAATGGTAAGAATTTCAGGCCACACTTGTACGTGTACATGTAGCTCTTTGTAGTATTGTAATAAAAACTGTTATACGTACATGTGTACATGTACAATGTACATTCAAGTACTGATCCATAGGCTTATACATGTACCTTGTATCATTGGCATTCAAAAATCTGTTGCTATACAATGCAGAGCTTATTGGTTGCTGACAATTAGCTGACAATTGTGTGATGTTACTTACTGGTCATGATGCTTTAATGTCCTGTGGTCCAGGCTTTACCACTACAATTAAGGGGTTAACCTCAAATATTAAAAGTAGCAAATACTCTATCAGTAGAAGATTGCTAATCACATATATGTTTATCTACCTTTGCCTAAGAGATGTACTGCATTTCATAACACAAATATCTTTTAGTGCAATCACTAATGTATCTTGAGAAGTACCACGCGTGCATATATTTTATTAACTCTGGTTAGCACAATATTTTTATTTTAACCATTCATAAAAGCTACATATCCGGAATGTAAGTGCCAAATAGGTTGGCTGTTTGATCTAACAATTGGTAGAATTTTTCAATCTACATGTGTACATGTACATGTGTACATGTACATGTGTATTGCAAAAATGAACCATGAATTCTGGCATCAAAAAAGTACAGGGTTAGCCTGTTACAGACCACAAGACATTAACTAGCAATCTTTTCCATGATTGTCAGATGATGTAATGGTCATTATGTACCTCAGTGCATGTCCAGGTACAAATGTACATGTACATGTACAGTTGTACTGGTTATTATTTATAGAGAGTGAAGATTCCATTCAAAAACCTACATATACATTATACATGTATTTCATTCTGACATTGTTTTGGTCTGAATGATGTACATGTACATGTACATGTACATGTACACTGTACAGTACCGTCCACGAGAAAGTTAAAAAAAAAAACACGCGCGCACCTCGCGTGTGACACGCGAGCGACTCGCGAGGAATTATGTAGCGCTCGCAAAATGCGTGTGCCTCGCGAGTGACACGCGTGTATGGGCAATTTGCGAGCGTACAGTGGAAATCGTGATACTTGTCGTTAAAATTTTTTGGGTGTGTTTTAATGTTAGCTTGATTTTTTAACATTAACTGTATGCAGTATTGAAAATCTGACAACACAGTGTTGTTATCCAAACATTTGTAAACAAGTACCGGAAATAAGTTAGTGTCACGTGACTAACACGTCTGTTTGTTTTTGTTTTTAAAGTGTCCCAGTCCAAAAAACGGATTTGTAGCATGTTTCTCAGCTCTGAGGCAGCAGATCAACACAAAATTTGGTATATAAGAGGAAAACAAACCTGCCAAACGTTTGGCTGAGTCATATTTCAAACCCGGGAAATACTTTGTGTGTTTTCATGGGAGACACGTTTGTTTAGGTGGAAAAGCGTTTAGCATGCTGCTTTGCACAGTGAGCGTTATACGCGACAGTACATCGATTTTTATACCGAGGGATGGCTATTGAACCATAGACACCTATGTTTACAACGTAACAGTTAATTCTACCGTCAAAATTCTGCTTGCAAACGTTGAATCTTAAAAAACACGCCATTTTCGAGTGAATCTCATTACGTTATTGTAACAATTTCATAATATTAATTAAAGTTTCGATGGTGTGGCTGAAGACGGGAACGGTTTCAATTGCGAAAACGGTTCTTCTAAGAACCAAACATCAACCAGCGAAAAAAAGCGGCGAGCAAGTAAAGAGGCAAGTCATGTGTGGGTACCTTTGAAGCGAAGAAGGGGTAATCCCGAAGCTGCACGAATGCTACTATCGCAGAGAGTGCAGCCAAGGAATTGGAGTCCCTCGCTGTACACATGCCAAATGTGTCCGATAGTGATGCAAGAGCGTTTGCATTACGAATGTACTACATAGAGGTGTCCAACGAAAATTATGTCTCCCACTGATGCCCAAACAAATGTGAGTCACATGTTTTTGGTATGTTCCAGAACTATCGGACGCATTTGGCATGTGTACAGCGAGGGACTCCAATTCTTTGGCTGCACTCTCTGCGGTAGTAGCATACGTCCTTCTGCTCTTTGAGGAACTTGCTTCGCTGACCGACCACCGCTTCAAAGCGGCAGCTTCGGGAATACCCCTCCGAGCCTTCCTTCGCTTCAACGATGCCCAAGCATGATTTGCCTCTTTACTAGTTCGCCACTTTTGTACGCTGGTTGATGCTTGGTTCTCGTATTCGCCGTTCCCATCTTCAGCCATAATACAAAACCTTTAATTAATTGCCAATAACGTCATAATTGTAATGAGATTCACTCGAAAATGGCGTGTTTTCTAAGCTTCAACGTTTGCAAGCAGAATTTTGGCGGTAAAATTAACTGTTACGTTGTAAACATAGGTGTCTATGGTGCAATAACCATCCCTCGGTATAAAAATCGATGTACTGTCGCGTATAACGCCCACTGTGCAAAGCAGCATGCTAAACGCTTTTCCACCTAAACAAACGTGTCTCCCATGAAAACACACAAAGTATTTCCCGGGTTTGAAATATGACTCGGCCAAACGTTTGGCAGGTTTGTTTTTCTCTTATGTACCAAATTTTGTGTTGATCTGCTGCCTCAGAGCTGAGAAATATGCTACAAATCCGTTTTTTGGACTGGGACGCTTAAAAACAAAAACAAACAGACGTGTTAGTCACGTGACACTTACTTATTTCTGGTACTTGTTTACAAATGTTTGGTTAACAACACTGTGTTGTCAGATTTTCAATACTGCATACAGTTAATGTTAAAAAATCAAGCTAACATTAAAACACACCCAAAAAATTTTAACGACAAGTATCACGATTTCCACTGTACTATAGTTACACGCGTGTGCAAATGAATTACGGGTACATTTATAATATAAAGGCAACAGTGGAAGAATTCTATTTCGAATGGTATGGTTGACTGTAGATACTTCAGTTGCATAAACGCTTGTCAATCCCTCTAGCTTTTGCTGCATCAATAACTTGTCGCCTATTTTTAAAAAAGGTTTTTAAAAATTACAGATTGCACATATAAACTAATTCATAGATGATTTGGTTATACTTGTGTCAACAATTGTACATGTAAGGATCTACTGTACAGTTTGAAGCAGCAACCTGGTACGACGCTGTATGTATCGTGCACCAACGCATGCGTATGAGTAACATTACTAAGTATCAACACAAAGGACGAAATTTGCAATGAGCAGTGCCATGATTTATGAATTAGTTTATAAGTTGCGCGAAGCATATTTTTTGCTACTTGTCCGCGAAAATGCCTTCGCTAAGCTTGACATTTTAACGAAGAGGTCCGCTTAGGATCACCTCTTTCATTACAGCTGTATACATGTATCCCGCTCGCGCGCATATACCTAATTGGATGATATTACTTCTACGCGGTGTACATTGTAACCCAAAGCGATGGGTGTAAAGTGGTAAAAACAAAAGTATATGTGTACGGTGTTTGCAGCGTGTGCTTAATACGTGTACACTCTCGCTGTCCAGATTATATAAATTAAAAACGGTTGCTAGGAACCATAAAGCACGCGTGTACTCGCGTGTGCGTACACGCGAGTGAATTGCGTGTGGCAAACGAGGAGGCACTCGCCTGGGACATAAAACTACACGCGAGCAACTCGCGGGTTGCTCGCGAGTTCTTTTAACTTTCTCGTGGACGGTACTGTATATCTATCCAATATTCAAGACCCACCTCTCTGGCTTTGAGAATATTTATATGCAATATGTAAACACTCATGTGCATGTGTACAATAAAGGTAACATTTTAAAGCACATACACCTGTCTTGTTGTTTTTGTTGTTGTTTAGTTGCAATTTTAAAAGCACTATTGTTTGTACACACAGCAAGTGCTGATGCCAGTGTCATCATATCACCATGTACTGACTATACAACATTTGAGAACAATGCATCAACATTTACATTCAACTGTTCTGGAGGTGGAACATTTTTGTTCTGGACAGTGGATGGGCATGATGATAGTACACCCTATGTACTCAACAAAGGGATATCCTATACTTCCCCTGTATCACCAGATGGAGTTACTGTATCCTCTCAGCTCATTGTTCCCACCACCAAAGCTAACAATAACACTGTGGTGGTCTGTACTGTGCTGGATACATCATTTAAGTATTTCCAGTCAAGTGATCCAGTGAAGCTCATTCTCCAAGGTATGTGAAAAATGTGCTAAGAACATGCGTGGCCTTTTAAATGTTTAGATTGCATGCTTACTGCCAACCATGACATTGCATAAGATTTACATGTAATGTATGTTCTAGGAGGACAAACCTGCACTGAGGAAATAGCCACGCAAGAGTAGTGCTTGCATTCAAACTACATGTACATGTGTATTATGTGTGATGTACAACATTTATGATTCATAGTGTTACATGTATATGGAAAATTACAAATTCAGTGCTGATGAATCATTTAGTAGAGGATGCAGCATGAATATGTTCTCACACTGATAATACCAAAACGTGGCTATTACATTGGGAAAGCTTTAATAATTTAAATACATTTCTACATGTACTTTCTGGTGTGTACAACTTTTAATTGAAATGGATTTTATTTTTTTCGCTCTCTCAGAGCCTCAAGCTATGCTTTCCCCTGCAACTACTACATGTGCGTTCACTGCTGGTCCTGGAAGTGCTGCTGTTGGCTACACTATTGGTAAGTGCATCTGATCAGTGAACTTCTATGTTTATACTGTTGTGTTGTTTATATAGTAGTGGCAGTGTCCATAGCTGTGATTGGACTGCTACTACTGATGGTTGTGGGTGTGGCCTGTGCTACATACATGTATCGTGCACATGAAGATACAGTGAGCAGTGTTGGAATGAAGAAGCATATCTCAAAGTGACTACAGCAAGATTAACAATAATTTTGATGCAATGTTAGTATGTTAGGCTATGTAGTGGCACTGAATAATGTTATGAACTCATAATTTGATACCAAATAGAAAATGCAAACACAGAGACTACCTGGACGATTATAATACATGTATACTATAAAACAAACACGAGAAGCTGTGCTGAAACTCATTCTGGCAGGTATGGAAGCCCAGCTCTATCTTCAATCTCAATCTTTCTTCATTTCACTCTACTCCCACGAATGCACAGCATGTAGCATGAAGGACAGCAAAAGGTATCCTTGCACGCCAGCACTTCACTGTTAGACTTGTGCCAAATTGCAGCTATTTTTTCAGCCACATGACATATAAATGTCTTTGCCTCAAGACCCAGTGCCCCATAAGCTGTCACAACAAATGGTGTAAAAGATGCATTGATATAGTTTCATGATCAGCAGCTTGTGAGTATTTTTTTTTTAGTGTGTTCAATCGAGGAAATTAAGAACTGCACCCACATCACGATGCAAGTAAGAATTCGCATCAATCTGAATCCACTACTCCATCATCAAAAGAGGTAGTACGTAGCTAGCTTGAGGCTGCCATACATACACCACGAACAGAAACCAAAGCAGGAACCTTTTCACGGTCATTCGGTTCTCTTACGACAGGTTCTCTCACAACCTCATTATATGCACAAGATTTTTTTTTTTTAAATTCTCTCTGAGAAAGTTGCATGGTGGTATATAGGATTTGAAGGCAATGGTGGTGTAAATTAAAAGGAAGGGAACCCATTGGGGGGGTCAACAATGACCTGAATTTTGTTTTAAATAGTCCTGTTATAATTGAAATGTTCAACCGGATCAGCAGGAGGTTGGCAGTGGGCTCAGCCTCCAGTGAAGCCGGGGTGAGGCAGGACATGTATGGGAGACTAAGCCTGACCTTGATGAGGGAGAACACTAAGGCAATCCTGGCAAGATCCAGCTGGCTTGTTAGCTGAACCCTTGTGTGCTATATCCTGTTAGTATGAAGTTGTAATTGTTGTTAAAGTACATTGATAATAAAATGTAAAAACTTTAAAATTATTAAAATTATATTAGCACTTTAATTTGTAGTTTGTACATTCTTACGTATGGCTGAAACAAATGTTTGTACATGCCTACTTCCATTAAGCAGGGATGCAGTGGTGGTAACAAGGATGTCTGCGACCCATCCACATCCAATACATTGTGTTGAGGTATTTGAAGTCATTTTTCCTGCATGGGGTATTGATAAAGTCAATTGCCTTCCATTGAGGTGTATGATTGTACTATCCCTGATCATAACAGGTTTGCAGTTCCTACAATATTGCTACATGAAGCATAGAACAATGGAAGTAGTACTGCTGTATAAGAATGTGCATGGCATGAATATTCCTCATGTTTACCAACAAGCTAGATAAGCACTATCATTTGAGTACACACGTATGCAAGCAAACAACAGTACATGTTACAAAGACAGCTGAACACAAAATGGATACAATAGGTGGAGGTGTGCAGGTACAAAGGTTGCTGAAATAGTCATCAAAAGTACCACTACATATGTCATAGGGAGCACCAGTTTGGGCTGATATCTGAACACATAAAGACAAAACTAGTCCACACTCTAGTATCTTCCATCTAGAATGGCATGAAGCATTGGTCCCACCTGTTGACAGAAGAATTACATTCACAGTGACAAAGTGCACACAGCCAAGAGATATTTTATAAGGTACTGTAGGTAATGTTCATGTGGAATTTCAGCAGCTACATGTACCAACTACATTTATTGTACATTAAATGGACCTTTTGCATGAAAGATCAGAAGTATATTATAAATGTTATGTCCGGCATAAAACCTCAGCGCAATAAAATGGCAACACTTGGACTCATTCCTTTCCACTCAAACTCTGGCCGATCTACATGTACATGTAGTTCCTGATGAAACTAGTAAGGTTGACACTCACAATAGCTGACATACCAGGAGCCTTTTAAAAGCCATCCATTTAAAAAGGCTCACGATACATCAGACTCTGTCAAGCTTACTGTTGCCAGCATAGTTCTTTCATGCAAAGGGTCCATATAGGGATACATGTACTGTACACTACATTACCTCCTTAGGGATACATGTACTGTACACTACATTACCTCCTTAGGGATACATGTACTTAGTGTCTGCCTTAGTGTTGCATCTCTTGGCTGAAGCCAGTCTTAACAAAATCAAGGAGAGTTTTCCACCTGTCTGATATTATTATAGCGGTAGAGGTAACATTGAAGAAACTTGCAGGCAAATGTGTTTGCTTAGTTGAAAGACAAGGCGGCTGTGTTTTTCCAGCCCCTGGTGTGGCATATTGGGCAGGTTTGGAGAAGATTGCTTATGGTGTCAGGAGATGCATTGAAAAGCACTCGATGGATGTTTCCTCAAATTTGATATGCAAAATGTTTTCATTGTTGTCTCCAGACAACCTGTATTGGATGTATGTTCTACATTTTCCCCAGAGCTCATACCATGGGTACATCTTGGTGCTTGGGTCCCACCCCCTGATATTGCACCCACATGGCCAGAGCATGAAGTGCAGCAAGGTGACCTCCTCACTCCGTTGCCAAGCTGGTAGCAAGTTGTAAGCTGATGGCAAATGCTTTGACCTCCTTAAAGAGAAGCTGTTGATCTATTTTGTTTGTTAATTTTCTTGTCATACTTTATAGAGATACAGTTCTAGTGGCCATAACAGATGACACAAAAATCAATGAACATTCAGGTTTGAACTCAGTGGTTTAGTGCAAGACCTACAAATGCCTGGTACCTGGATGATGGTGCCTTGGCTGGCAGGCCACCCAGCTGTGCTGCATGCCTTGCACCTGATTGAGAAGTTGGGCCCTGCACTGCACCTCATTCCCACCTGATGTGAGGTGCTCTCTCCTGCCTAACCTGGACATCCTCAGTGCTTACTTACACATGCATGCAGAGTCCAGGAAGCTACTGTCTGGGACTAGTGTATGTGGCTGCAGTTGATCTCCAGGTAGCAGTTACAATGTGTGGTAGCATTTGCAGGATGGTCCACATAGCAAGGGTCACCCCACCCAGCCTGGCCTCGGATGCACTAAAGTTCTTTGATGATTGTTGGAATTCATTAATAGTTAGGCTTGCATGCATGGCAGGTATATTTGATGAGAAATACATTTATGCAACATTCCAAAGTTCATACTTTATTTGATCTCCAATAACTAACTGTACATACAGTTATTGGTGATCGAAGTATGAATTTATAGAGTAAAATTTACAATATTACTACCAAGTGGAAGTATACATGTGTATCCATTACGCTCCATGATTAACGTAACGATCGATTATTCATTATATAGTTAATGCAGTTCTTATTTCCCACTTGATTCTGGCCATTAATATAGCTTAATTTGTATGACACTCCAGTGTGCAATTGTACACACCAGTGATTCAAGAGTACTCATGAGAAGGAACTTGATTACATCAGTACATAATTACTATACAATATTTGTTTGTGCTATCATGAAGATGAAAAGAAACAAATTTTAAAAGCCGAAATGTAGTATTCAAAAGGCAACACAACACTATTTGAATTTTACGTTGTTATCATCACTCTATTGTACTGGTTTGTAAAATACATGAGATAGAATAGCATTAGAAGCTGAACTTAGGTAACGCATGTTTTAATGTGCTATATCACACTCAATCCCTTTTCATTATGGTAGATACATGTACTCAAGACATGCAAAGTGAAGCCTTAAGCTTCCATGGCAGGGAAATAAAATGTAATTTATACATTTAAACCAGTATCCTTAGCTACTAGTAATAGTGGTTGCATTATTGAATCATTGTTAATAGACATCTACACCTACAAGAAAATTCTCCATGTTCTACCAACTGATGATACTTCTAGTGTCCACCAGTAAGTGTATTGTGTTGTATTGCGATCTTTAACACTGACCAGTGTGGGTGGTTTATGGAAAGTTGTACATGTGTTGTTAAAAGTGGCTATGGATGCCTTGGGAATTAGTACAAAGTTCTATTATTAAAGGCTATGGATTACTGTCCACTTATCATACCATTGTCTTTGTAGCTACACAGCTTGCTTGGATACATCCATTAAGAGGTAGCACAAGGGAACAAATTATATAAAAAGAGCTGTACATTGATGGAAATTAGTACTTTTTATGTCACCTTAGGATTGAGCAACCAAACCAAATATCTACTGTAGTTTGTAACAAGTTGCACTTTCTCATTTTATCTTTGCTAACATAATGATATTATACACACATACACGCATGAAATGAATATAATTATGATATTATTGCATATGTTTTGCTCTATAATCATCTGAGTTGAATGTAGCCTGGCATATAGTCACGTGTAGGCTGCTGCATTTCAAGGCTATAACTCCTCTATACTTTGCAGTTAAGCTACCAATTTTTTTCATATGTACCCAATACAGGTGAGTACCTATAGTGTTGTGTTGAGCTCTTAAGTCTCACTCGCTGTGGAGATCGGTAGGAAAGTATCGCTTTTCAGAGGGAGGCGGGGTCTTACTATGAATTCTGACAAATTAGTTTGACTTAAGGATTAAAATTGACTTTTTATAAATGAGAGGTCTGTGGGGTATCCATATATTTTTTTATGTGGCAGCTTGCTATCGGCATTAAACAATCCATGAAATGTTAAAAATCGTAGCATTGAAAGCCATTTTTCACCCGTTTTTAGGATATCTCCGTATATCGTGTAGCACATAATCATTAAAAGTTACGTGCAGTGCTTACAAACGCATGATACTTTGGTACATTTTTACTCTGATATACGGAGAAATCCTAAAAACGGGTGAAAAATGGCTTTCGATGTTACGATTTTTAACATTTCATGGATTGTTTAATGCCGATAGCAAGCTGCCAAAAAAAAAAATATATGGATAAAAACCCCAGAGACCTCTCATTTATAAAATGTCAATTTTAATCCTTAAGTCAAACTAATTTGTCCGAATTCATAGGAAGACCCCGCTTCCCTCTGAAAAGCGATACTTTCCTACCGATCTCCACAGCGAGTGAGACTTAAGAGCTCAACACAACACTATAGGTACTTCAGGATAATTTGGTAATTTGGTCTTGTTGTCTTCCTCAGCCGAAGAGAGAATGGTGGCAAAATCTAGTTAATTGAGGTGTGTCACAAGGCATCAGTGTCTGTAACACTCATATCCCCTCTGATACTCAGATCAGTGATTAGGGAGGGTACACCTTCAGCATCATTTGCCTCTTGCACGACTGGTTCTTTTATGATTTCCTTGTAAAGTATTGAAATAAAATTCTAACTTCATTTTGACATTACAGACCTCCAATATTGCAATTAAATCTAAACTGAATACAGCTCCAAACAGTTTACTATCATCTTCAGAGTTGGTTGATGGTATGTGAATCATTTTTCCTTCTTGTTAACATGGTTAGTAAAGACATTCCTCATGAAATGTCTGTCACGACAATTGATGATGATGAAGCCACACAACCATATGTTTCCTACATATGCCAGTTTGTCAAGTGAAAATGCCCTTGTCCCTTATATATACAGGAAACAGTATATTTGTTAAGTTGGAATGAATGGGTAGCTATATTTTGGTGGGTTTTGCCATATAATTTTGTACTATATATAAAGGCCTATACGTTTTTAAATATATTATAGCCTGGGTCTCCATTTTTCTGCCGGGCTGTACATATGTACATATGTATGCATATGTATAAGCATATGAAATGTTATCCATAGTAGGTGCTGATGGTATTATCATATCACCATCTACTAACTATACAACATTTGAGAACAATTCATCAACATTTACATTCAACTGTTCTGGAAATGGAACATATTTGCTCTGGACAGTGGATGGATATGCAGCTAGTACACCATATGTAGTCAATAAAGGGATATACTATACACCCCCTGTATCACCAGATGGACTTACTATATCTTCTCAGCTCATTGTTCCCATCATCAAAGCTAACAATAACACTGTGGTGGTCTGTACAGTGCTGGATACATCATTTAACCATCAGCCAAGTGATCCAGTGAGGCTCATTCTCCAAGGTACTGTACTGAACTTAATGAGCACATGAACAAGATAGTAGAACCCCTTAGATCAAACATGCATTCACATATAGAATATGTGGATGCAGAGGGTAGGTGTAGTTGCATTCCATGAGCTTGTCACCACACAACAATGCAGTTGCAGCAAGAAACCTGGTACCACCTTGTCTCACCACCATGCAATATTATTACTTTCCTAGGAATATTAAATCATCTTATTCAAATTGTTTGTTTACTACTCCAAACCTTGAACCATCATTGCATGTACAAAACATGTTTGTAACTCACCATGACAATACCTAATTGCAACTAACACATATACAGGGTTATTGTCACATCTTGTACTCTATAAACCTGATGAATAGTACATTATTTGGAGCAATAACTTGTTGCACTCGCTTCAGGTATACTGGATGCTCCATACAACTTTTCAGTAGCCATGTCCAACACCACATTTGTGTTCTCCTGGGGTGCTCCATACTCTCTTGATGTCACTGACTGCTCCCCTGACATATTCTATTACACTCTTCACTCCTCTATTATGTACATGTGTCACCCTCAGAAAATAAATAAATAGCTCAGAAGCATATGTATGTACAGGTAGTTTTTTTTAATTTAATTTGCGAGATGATTTCTCTCACTTCCTGTTTTGCCTCCTACGTATTGCTTAATTTGTGCAAAAACCACTTTTACAATTCAATGTTCGTACTGATACAGAAAATATGATATAGGTACATCTGTATTGACATATTCCTCTGTCTAGGCATACTACCACCACCATCACAGCTCATAATAAATTCCTCAAACTCTACCATAACACTCTTCTGGGTTGCCCCACCTTCTCTTGAAGTTTCAACTCCTCCCACCATATCCCATTACATACTTGGTAACAATGTCACCAACATTCCAAAGACCATCAGTAATCCTGTAGTATGCAAGCCTGCTATGCCTTGTAATTCATCACTTGATATAAATGACTCATCATTTGTAATAAATACTGGAGAGCAAAATACAACCATCTTGGACTATAATGGTACAATAATTGAGTTTACATTCTTTGCTGTCAATGGAGCTGGAAATGGAATTGCAATATATACTTATGTACATTCAAAGAAGGCACTGACAGGTTAGTATGCTACTTACATGTGTATGTGAATGTTATAGTTAAGATGGATGTGTTTCAGTGGAATTTACAAGTTTGTATGTAGCACCTGTTTCATTAATTGTATACACACAAAAACATGCTTGTATTGAAATAATATATTTTACATGTCCTGTACAACACTGTTTTAGTGCCTATGTTTTTAAAAACAATGTATGTGTAGTTTGTGCATATGTTTTAATTTGATTTTTTAAAACGTCTTGTGTCTCAGCAATTTTTGTTGTTGATAAACCCATCTAATCCCATGTACGCTTGTGTGAATAAACATCAATGTGCATGGATGATTTTTCTTCATGCACATAGGATTTCAAACAACTGTTATCACAACTACAAAACTTACAGTATCCATTGATAGGCCTACCACTACTCCCATTGGCCACTACAAAAAAACTTCACCAAATGCTATTGGTAGGAAGTGGTTATGATAATTATAAAATTGTCAAAGTTCAATACCGCCTTCGAATGCATGTATTCTGTGTATATGTGTGTGTTTGTGTGTGTGTGTGTGTGTGTGTGTGTACACATTTGATCATACAGTGTATGGAGCTATCAGTGGAACATCAGCAGTGTTGATATCAATGGTTATAGTCATGGTCTGTGTAGGTGTCTACATCAGATGTAAACATAAAGGTACAGTGATGGTTTTGGTGCTGTACTCTAAATAGTGCACACTTCTGTAGGAAACATCAAAAGCACCCAAATTGAACTTGAACAGAACAATGCATATGAAGTGATTAACAAACTGTCATGTCCTTTGGATGAAGAGAACATGGAGCCATGTCCTGCATATGGAGTAGTGTCTGTAGTCTGACTACTATACATCCACCTTAAAATAATTGCATACTCTAATGTAAATATGCAATGGGCAATTTTAATATCAATTATTTTGCTCATAACTTGCTAGTTACTCATTGTGAAAATGTATTGCCTCTATAGGTACATGTAACCTTTCCACAAGTAAGATAGGTGATCATACATTGAGTCATAATGGTGACTTACCTACATGTCCACATGTATCTTGTCAAACTCTTCTTTGCAACTATTTTAATATGATGATGCCTCTAACTACATCATTGTCTTATCTCTCTCTTATAATTCTTTGTTGCTCTGCTCTTTGCTGCTTTTAAATTGCACCCGTTTTTTTCTGCAGCACTATAAATGACAAGTCATTAATGTAGTACTATTAACTTGTGTCCCAGCTTGCATGTATGTAAATCCTATTTTAATGTTGATACTTGATCAGGTGAATTTCTATATAACTAAATTGGAATTTTGATTAGTTAATTAGCCCATGATGGGATAAGACTAACAGCAGATTTAGGATCACATTGGATATGTGGGATCAATGTACATGTAAAAGAGCTGCTGAATAGTGCTTTAAGCT
Source organism: Spongilla lacustris (assembly GCA_949361645.1). Taxonomy (NCBI): domain Eukaryota; kingdom Metazoa; phylum Porifera; class Demospongiae; order Spongillida; family Spongillidae; genus Spongilla; species Spongilla lacustris. Next base: position 8,704,679 of record OX442417.1, read on the forward strand.
GGCAGTCATCCAGCAGGATAGCAGCTGGTACATGGTGAGTCCACAATGACCTCTGTTGAGATCACCACAGTATGTGGGATGACATAATTGAAGTAACCAATGGAGGTGGCCAGACATGGCACATAATCAGTACAGTGCACAACTAGGTAAGATACCTAAAGGATCATAATTATGCAGAACTGTGCACACTTTGGATGTACCAAGAAACCAAGTGTTTCCACAACACCAAATGTTAAGCAATTCAGGGAACTCCCAAAAAAAGCTGTTTTTCACAACATCCTCAATTTATTTACTTTTTTGCTATTAGAACTTTGATGCAAAACAAATTCAGAGTAGGACAATTAATAAACAGGCACATGGGAAACATAATGAAAACACCACACTACTGCCCACACCCAGGACCACTGGTATGATATATCCTGCCATGTAGCTAGTGTCACTTGCATTGCATGAGGACAAACATGATGTTGCTAGGCAGCGACATGGTGTCATAGCAGCTGGGGCTGTTATTGCATACTATAGATTCTACCTGTGTCAGGAAAAAATAATAATTCTATCTGAGGAAGTTGTCATTTAAAACTGTAAAAAGTAAGCTCTTTGAGTTCTATGATTTAGTACTCTGATCAGGAATGGAGTGTTAGACAAAAGGAGGTAATTTAAGTTTGTTATAATTTGTTATAAAAACTGAGCTACAATATGTAAACACTATCATTTGAGCACACACATATGCAAGCAAACAACAATTGCTGGAACACAAAAACTGCCCTGTTTCTTGCCGCTGACAACCAGGACCCTACAGGTGAAGGAATACAGTACAAACAGTGTTTGCCGCACTGAGACTGTAGACAGGTTGTCTTTATGCAGCTCTGTGAGCATTAAAGATGCTAAAGGCTACGTGGCAGTGATATATGACAGTGCTTGGTGGGTTGGCTATGTTTTGAAGACAGATCCTGAATTACAGGAGGTAACTGTAACCTTCCTCTATCCTCATGGACCAAACAAGTCTTTCTCCTATCCTGACCCAGCTGATGTTTTGACAGTTCATATTAGTGACCTTTTAATTTCTGTAGATCTGAAGACATACATTGGATGAACTTATATTCTAACAGACAAGGAAATGGACACTGCAACAAAAGCCCTGTATAGCCATCTACATGAATAGAGTACAATTACTTCCTGTATATACATTTTAGAAGTGCATTCTTGTTATGGTGCACCAAGCCATAACTTGCCAAAACTGCATAATACATTTAGATTAATGTACTGAACCTTAGGATTGACAAAATGACTTCAGACTTTCATATTATATCAGCCACACTGAGGACAACATACATGTATGAGTGCTGTTTAATGTATTCAATAACTAAAATAGTAAAATGACTAATCGAAAGTTGCATCTTTCTTTCAAACCAATCAACTTTTCAAATCAGTGCAGTAAAAATCAGCCAATATTTTATTTATGTGTATGGACTTAGTGACTATGAAGTTACAGAAGGGATTTCTTTTTTCATTTTAAGGGAATTAGTAATTCATTAAAAATGCGTTTTCAGTAGGGTTGACAGAAAGCGATTCAAGTCCAGCAGTATATAATCCCAAGCAATTATTTTTCTAAAGTAAACAGGTCATACTATAAATTTACAGAGGCTTTTGTTCAAAAAAGATCTCCTGTACCTGGATTTATCATATAAAAGTTTACACTTAAATTACAGATCTACCTAATTATGATGTTTATATACACTTTTCATCAAACTCTCAATGTCAGAGCCTGCCTTGTGATCTTGTACATGTACATAGATATTGGTTTTCCTAAAGGAGTTTTGTATTGTCTCAGGAGTTTTTTAGTCCATTCAATCTGGTATTATTTTCTGCACTTTTGGGAGTGTATAATTGTTGCCTCTGTTATTTCACACGTTGTGCTACAAAAACTGAAGAGCTGTTACAATATGCACACTACAAACACAATTTTCTATTCACATTTATATGATATAAGGTTATGCAATCAATTGATTCGATTGGACAACCATAGCAACCGTCACATATCATCAAAGTCAGCCAATTTATATAGATCTGATAGAGGGTCAAAAATAAGGTATTGACTCATAATTGGTTGCTATGGTGATTATCTTTAGTTTTTGTGATACTTGAAATAATGTTTTTGGCAAGTTATGCCTTGGTGCACCTTATTGTGATCAGTGTACACATAAGTGTACATAAATAAAATTCATATAATTGCAGTTATGATACTCTACATAAACTGTTTAGATTGTAGCAGCCACTAACAGAACCAAACCAAGGTTGGACTATGTTAAATGCACACATTCCCCCTTGTGGGTGCCTCAGCCCAAGGTCAGCCCGATCCAAAATCTATCATACATGCTCCTTCTGCACAACATATTATATATTAATTTTTTGGTGTGATTTGGTTTGGGGCAAGGGTTGTTACTAAAATTATACAGAAGAAAAAGAGGCAGAATTGTATAAACAGATACGATACTTGTAATTTATGTACTACTTTAAATAGTCTAATAAATAAGGTTTATTTTGATGCCAAAACAGTAGTTGTAAGTTGATGGGATCAAAACCTACAATTAGTCCAAGTTGCAAAAGTTGACTAAAAGGTGAACTTTTGGTCGGCGATAATCTCCCAAACGACTAGACCTGGGAAGGTGACCTTTTGTATAAAGCAATGTCTCATGACCCTGTAGCTATAAAATACATTTTCATGGAAATCGGAGTGAGTCGTACAGTAACTTGCGTATGCTTGGCTAAGATTGTCCCAGTTACAGCTTTTAAAATTAACACACACACAACATAACATATACATGTATGTACACACACACACACACACACACACACACACACACACACACACACACACACACACACACACACACACACACACACACACACACACACACACACACACACACACACACACACACACACACACACACACACACACATGGTTCAAAGAAATCCATGCAACTGAAAAAAAGGTGTGCAGGAATTTTAAGTAACAGCTTACAATTAACACACAAATGATTAATTAAATTGTAACTGAAAAAGTGTGTGTAGGAATTTCAACAGCTTATAATTAATTAACACACACAACACACACACACATGGTTAAAATTAATGCATTCAGCTGAAAAATAGTGTACAGGAAATTTAATTTACAACTTACAATTAACACACACACACACACAACACACACATGGTTAAAAGAAATGCATTCCAGCTGAAAAAAGGTGTGCTGGAATTTTCAGTTACAGCTTGGAATTAACACACTCACACACATGGTTAAAATTGATGCATTCAGCTGAAAAAAGGTGTGCTGGAATTTTCAGTTACAGCTTGGAATTAACACACTCACACACATGGTTAAAAAAAATGCGTTCAGCTGAAAAAAAGGTGTGCAGGAATTTTAACACCACACATGCAGACATGGTTAAATAAATTTGCATTCAGCTGAAAATAGGTGTGCAGTTAAGTTACAGCTTAAAATTAACACACACACACACACACACACACACACACACACACACACACACACACACACACACACACACACACACACACACACACAAACACGGTTAAAAGAAATACATTCCAGCTGAAAAAAGGTGTACAGGAAAATTAAGTTACAGCTTACACACATGGTTAAAATGTTACTGAAAAAAGGTGTGTAGGAATTTTAAGTTACAGCTTAAAATTAACACACACACACACACACACATGGCTCAAAGAAATGCATGCAACTTTAAAAAGGTGTGCAGGAATTTGAACAGCTTACAATTAATTAACACACAACACACACACACACACACAGTTAAAAGAAATGCATTCCAGCTGAAAAAAGGTGTGCAGGAATTTTAAGTTACAGCTTACAATTAACACACACACACACACCAAACCACACACATACATGGTTAAAAAAAATGCGTTCAGCTGAAAAAAAGGTGTGCAGGAATTTTAACACCACACATGCAGACATGGTTAAATAAATTTGCATTCAGCTGAAAATAGGTGTGCAGTTAAGTTACAGCTTAAAATTAACACACACACACACACACACACACACACACACACACACACACACACACACACACACACACACACACACACACACACACACACACACACACACACACACACACACACACACACACACACACAAACACGGTTAAAAGAAATACATTCCAGCTGAAAAAAGGTGTACAGGAAAATTAAGTTACAGCTTACACACATGGTTAAAATGTTACTGAAAAAAGGTGTGTAGGAATTTTAAGTTACAGCTTAAAATTAACACACACACACACACACACACACACACATGGCTCAAAGAAATGCATGCAACTTTAAAAAGGTGTGCAGGAATTTGAACAGCTTACAATTAATTAACACACAACACACACACACACACACACACACAGTTAAAAGAAATGCATTCCAGCTGAAAAAAGGTGTGCAGGAATTTTAAGTTACAGCTTACAATTAAGACCAAACACACACACACACACACACACACACACACACACACACACACACACACAAGTACAAACATTGTTAAATAAATTTGCATTCAGCTGAAAAAAACGTGTACAGGAATTTTAACAGCTTATACTTCATTAACACACACAACACACACATACATGTATGGTCAAAAGAAATGCATGCAACTGAAAAAAGGTGTGCAGGAATTTTACGTTACAGCTTACAATTAACACACACAAACACACACAACTCACACACACACACACAACTCCACACACACACACACAACTTACACACACACGGTTCAAAGAATTGCATTCCAGCTGAAAGGTGTGCATGAATTTTAAACAGCTTATAATTAATTAACACAACACACAGACACACACACACACATACACATGGTTAAAAGAAATGCAATCCAGCTGAAAAAAGGTGTGCAGTAATTAAGTTACAGCTTACAATTAACTTCACACACATACACACACACACACAACTCACACACACAAACACACACAACACACACACACAGTTAAAAGAAATGCATTTAGCTGAAAAAAAGTGTGCAGGAATCTTAAGTTACACCTTACACATACATGTACATGTTTAAATAAATTTGCATTCAGCTGAAAAAAGGTGTGCAGGAATTTTGAACAGCTTATAATAATTAATTAACACACAACACACAGACACACACACACATACACATGGTTAAAAGAAATGCATTCAGCTGAAAAAGGTGTGCAGGAATTTTAAGTTACAGTTTACAATTAAAACCACACACACACACACACACACACACACACACACAAACACACATACAACACACACATATATGTAAACACACATGGTTCAAAGAAATGCATGCAACTGAAAAAAGGTGTGCAGAAATTTTAACAGCTTATAATTAATTAACACACACAACACACAGACACACACACACACATACATGTACACATGGAGAAATGCATTCCAGCTGAAAAAAGGTGTGCAGTAATTTAAGTTACAGCTTACAATTAAAACCACACACACACGTGCACACACATTTAGCTGGTACATATATCTTAACACTTGGCACACTAACTATTATTTCCCGCATTGTTAACTGACCTTACAGCTATTTTAGCCTAGGATTTTGGTCCTAGGCTACAATACACCTGTGGGTGTGGTGTAGTATGAGTGTCAGGGGTTAATAACAGTGGTCTATGCACAGAATGTGATTTATACCATATATGGCAGTGACATGTCAAGTCATCATGTAAAGAAACTTTACAAATTATATCCAACGCATTATATAAATTATATAATTATATTATGAACTTTATGCTATGCTTTAGATTTTGTTGCAATTTCTTATTTTTTTCAGTCCTTATATGAAAGTAACTTTGGTGCAAAAAACTCAAAAAACTTTAATGAAATTAAAACCACACACACACACACATATATGTACACACACATGGTTAAAAGAAATGCATGCAACTGAAAAAATGTGCGAATTTTAAGTTACAGCGAACAACTAACATGCACACAACACACACACATGGCTAGCAATTTCCAAATCTACAATGTACTTTTTTATATGCTTAGTGCTAAAGACCTGTCTTACTACTCCCTTCTTTTAACATGTTGCTCTGATACACCTGAAGATTGTGTGTTGTGCAAAGGACTGTTACCAGTACAGTAAAAACTGCTGAACTGATTACATCAGGTAAACACATATTTCTATCTGTTTAATTCATGTATGCAGAATATTACATGAATATGCAAATTTATATTAACTATTAAGCTATGGGTCATACACAATGTACTTGTACATACATTGTATGTATGAATGCATACATTGTATATCCTCCCTCACACTACCATCCATTACCTCCACCACCCATTCCCTCTCCACATTACACAACCCTCCCTCCACGCTACTCACCAGGTGCCTGGACAGCCTTATGAATGGCCTCTACCACCATGGGCATCAGAGCAGTGGAGTTGTCCCTCTTGTAGCTTCAGTGGTCCAGTCCTCAAAGGGGGCCAGCACAGAGGGCATGACACCGGACCCTGACAGTCCCAACCACCTGTTGGAACCATCCGTGCATGAAAGTTTGACCACTTGGTACAGAGCATTGGCCCAGCAGATGGACTGGGTGGGGCAGTCTATGGTGAGGCCATTGGGCCAGCCAAGGTACAGGGTATGGAAGAAGGTCCTGTTGGTGCCATCCATGGAAGCATGGGTAATCATGGGAGTGGCGCCACAGTTTGTTATGCAGAGGTGACTGAAGTGCAGATGGGAAGGACAGTGAAGATGGGGGTGGAAGGTGATCGAGTGTGACAGTAGAGGGAGATGGAGTACATGTAATAACTGCATTTGTGCACGTACATGTACATAATTGTGCATTTGCCAATGTGCAACTGGCAACAGTCAAAGGGTCAACAGTCAATTACATTTCATGGCCAGAACACAAGCATGTTTAAAACATACAATGTACATGTACCACATACCCATACATGTATGCTGGGTCAACCAAAATGGCCCTTGACTTGCCCAGACCATTGGCAAATAATATGGAATGCTTTGCTGCATCTGTAAGCTAAATGCACCACAAACAGTTCACGAAACAGCAATTGTTGCTAAATGCTCTCATACATGTAATTAATAACTACTGATAATACCTACATGTAAATAAAGCATCCAACATCATAATTTTTTTTAAGTCAATCACTGGTGTTTGCGGCCCAATGTTTTGTGGCCACTAGATTTGTTTTCCAAAAAAATTGAAATGAGGACATTTCATTCCCTTAATTAACAATGACCTTGACAACACTTGGAACATAAGCTTACTCAAAAACAGCGATGGAGTAATCACCATTTTAACACCGTACAAGGAAAGGAACACCTTTTTGTATTTGTGTTTAAAACCATGAGGCCTTGAAAGTGACAATCAAAACGCTGGCATATACATGTAGATATGTTACACATGTACAAATATACATGCACATGTACATATGTACAATTTTAATACATAAACCTGCATGGACATGTATTGTAATCACCTCTATTAATCAGCCTGGACTGAGATTTTGTGCATCGATCGAAGGTAATTAGAGAGTTTTACCATGCAACATTGTTTTATTTTTTTTGCCGGGTTTATTGACTTTTTCATCCTATACAACTAGGTACATTTACATTATCCTTAACCTTAATTCTCCAGGTCCAAGTCCTACGCGTAAGACCAATATTTGAAAATTCATCATAAATAGAAATGCAGTTTTTTAGCATCCATTTCTCTACTGTTGTTTGATGTGTCTATCATGCTAAATTTACCAATTGTCAGCCTATTTTTTAAATCACACCCATGGTTACACAATGCAAATAAACAGATACGGTTCTTAAAAATGCATTATGTAGAGAATTTAATTGTCACAGAAAAATGTACGACAAGTACAACTTTTTTTAAAAATGTTTTTTGAAGCATGATGTGTGGGCTACTTTATACATTCTACGGCAGTGTTTTTTCTCTAATTAATTTTGCCATTTTTACCGAAAATGCACTGTACGTTTTCAAGATTTTGTCCATTTACTTGGCTATTCCCGCCACATGCGTCAGACAAATATCTATCATTCATAAGCTTGTGGAGCTAGCAATTTCCAAATCTACATGTACAATGTACTTTTTTATATGCTTAGTCCAAAAGATCTGTCCTACTACCCCCATATTTTAAAAGGTTGCTCTGATCTTCCCAACATTACTTTTTGGTACTTTAATTGCTTTGCAATGTACTGCAAATACCTCTTTTAGCAATGCAGTATTGATTTTATTTGACAATCTTTGAAGATTTGCAAGAAAGTGAAAATATTTTCTGAATTAATAACCATTTCTACAGTACAATGAGATTTTGGTTTATTTTTTGATAATATGAGTTTGCTAAAAATTTTAACTTGTGTCCTATGCGTAGGACGCTAATCCTACGCGTAGGACGATGGGAGATTAAAGGTTACAGGATACACAATACCTACTAAATTTCATATAAGACTTTATATTAAAGAATACAAAACCCATGACATTCTTATAATGAATTTCTTCAATGAAAAACAACACACACACAGACATGGTTAAAGAAATGCATGCAACTGAAAAAAGTGTACAGGAACTTTACGTTACAGCTTAAAGTTAATACACTTTTCCATTTCTTTAATATGATATTCATACACATGTACCACAAGGTTACTAATTTATTCACAAATCAGGAAATGAATTTGATTCTAACAGCATAGCTTTATCAGCCTGGTACAAAATTGCATGTGCAAAGCATTTAAAGAATCCATAAAGGTTTTGGACACACTCAACACAAACACACACTGTAACACAAACATGCACAAACATGCAGAAACACACTAACACACACTATCCACATTTAAAATAAATATCATATAAACACATACATGTACATGTTCTCATAAGACTCATATGAAGGTTTTCAACACTTTGAACACAATTCAACATCACACTAACACATTGGTTTCTCATAAGACTTTTCTTAAAGCTCTTACAGAAGTGTTACATGTAACATGCTTACAAGGAGAGGACCCGGAAAGTTAGTTTATCTTTAAATAAATAAAATAATCTAAACATGTACTAAAGTGCAATTAGGCATTGGAATTTATTAATACACTGACTGCACCAACCTCTAGCCATGAGGCTTTCTATTGAACATTAATTACACACACACACACACACACACACACACACACACACACACACACACAAACACACACACACACACACACACAAACACACACACATGGTTCAAAGAAATGCATGCAACTGAATAAATGTGTGCAGAAATTTTAAGTTACAGCTTAAAATTTACACATACACACACACACACACACACACACACCATGGTTAAAACATGCAAGGTGTGAAGGAATTTTAAGTTACAGCTTACATGTACAATTAAGATACACACATGGTTAAAATGTAGCTGAAAAAAGGTGTGTAGGAATTTTAAGTTACAGCTTAAAATTTACACACACACACACAACACACACTCACACAAACACACACACACATGGTTAAAAGAAATGCATGCAACTGAAAAAAGGTGTGCAGGAATTTTAAGTTACAGCTTAAAATTAACACACAAAAACACAACACACACACTCACACAAACATGCAGAAACGCACTAACACACACTATCCACATTAAAATATTCAGAATTGACCTCGCTACCATAGAGATGATACATGTAACTCACAACACACACACAACACATGTGCTCCAGTTGGAGCGGCTTCAAAGATCGTTGATTTCTATTCAATATCATACAAACACATACATGTAGGCTATAGTTCTAAATATCTCATAAGACTCATTAAAAAGGTTTTCAACACGTTGAACACAATTCAACATCACACTAACACAATGGTCATAGCTCTAAGACTTTTCTTAAAGCTCTTACAGAACTGATGAGGCTTTAAAGAACTCACATGATTACAGGAGAGGACCCAAAAAGTTCTATTTATCTTGAATAACTAATCTAAACATGTACACTCAAGTGCTATTAGGCATTGGAAGTACTTAATACCCTGACTCCACAAAGCTCTAGCTATGAGGCTTTTTACTAAACATTAATTCATCATTAATTGGATCCATTAAAAACTTTCCCCGCCTGCTGATTCTATTAACAAGGTATCATCACACACACCACAGTATATTGTCACATACATGTAGACGTAGTTGGTTAAAGGTGGGCTGTTAACGCTTGCACATTGAATTAAGGCAACAGATCACTACAGCTGCTAGGCCTGTTCAAATGACACGTAAACTTGTTAATTACTACGAAATCATTATCACGTCGATATATGGAGTTAGAAGTAACTGCATACCGTTCGTTGCTTTCTGAGCTTCCTTCGACCGAGCTTCCTTCGACCATACATATTTTGATAAGAGCGAGCATACTCTAATTAAAGACCATCAATAATACGCGATTTCACTCCGCAATTTAACGTAGAAGACGCCGCATGAAAACCCACTTCCATAAAGATCTTCGGTCGAAGAATGAGATGTACGTATGATATTAGTCGGTAAACAATACATTCTTCAAAGCACTAAGTACATGTATGTTATTAGGTGTGAAGGTGGGGTCTACAGATTACATGATCATGTGTTGCATCATGATAACAAAAAGAAAATCTGTTGTTGTATCAACAATGAGTGTACAGCAGAGAAATGCTTGAGCACATCTACAATGCATATATATACATCATCTACATGCACTGTATTAAAACAATGTCAATTAAATTCATGGATGGCTACAGAAGTGTAATTTAAAATAATGTATACAAGAATACAGTTACATGTACATGTACCACCCATAATAATCACACATGAAAATGCTACTGCAATGAGTTGACAAAATTGTGGATCCATTGTATCTGAAACCATCAGTGGAAAAGACGTAGTGACGTAGAGTACCACAGACCAGCAGGTTGTGTGTATTCCTGCAGCAGCAACTACTAGGAATGGTTATTGCTCCAACTGCAGTGTTGTGTGACAAGCTCATGAAATGCAACTAAATCCACGCACTGGTGAATACACAACTTGTATATGTAAATGTACATGCAGTGTAATGTTATCTAGCCAATTAAGTTCAGTACAGTACCTTGGAGAATGAGTCTCACTGGATCACTTGACTGGTGGTTATTTTTATTTTTATTTTATTTTTATTTTTATTTAATTTTTTAATGATTTAATTTTTATTATACAAGATACAATTTAGGACATACAAAATACACGAGAACATGACCAAAACTAAATAACACATCAGAAACAATCTTGAGGGTTATTATCATTATTATTATTATTATACAGAATACGTAATACATTTAAAAAAGAGATGTTCAAGTTCAAGTACACTAATGTACAATGGCTGCCTGGCAATCATTGCTCTGGCATTATTATTCATACAACATATACACCTGAAAAAGTTAAACTCCACGTACAGCCTAACTATTAACACTATAGCTACAAGGAATTGGGCTACATGTACACTAGAGATGGATTGGGCTAAGGCCTCTTGCCAGGATGGCTCTTGCCACAGCTCTCACCAAGCAGATGTTTAGGCTGCCATATATGTCAGCCAGAACTCTGGACTTGGGGCAGGAAAGATGGGTAGCTAAATAGCTTATAGGTAGCCAGTCTTGAGAACATGTATTGTGCCTCCTTCCCCCGGTTACCATATGTCTCAGCTGCCATTGGTATACACATCCATCCCAATTCATGACCATTGGCAGCATGCTTCCTAGTTTCAGCAGACAGAGCTGCCACACCTGCAATTCTACTTGAGTCTTTCAAGGAGACTGGAGTGAGGGGAGAAGTGAGTGTGATGTCTAGGGCAGCAGGTTGGCCTCTCTCCCAACCCTCCACAAGGACATCAGCTGGACGAGAGTGATTGTTTTCAAGACACATACCATGTCCCACTTCCACCCTGACAACTGGTCACCATATCAGGAGGGGCATCCACCAGCCAGATCTGCTGGGTCATGTACATGTATGTACTCTAATTAGTGCAACCCTGGCCAATGCAGATCTGTTCTAGTACTGCCATGCAATCACCAAGAATAGTTTCATTCAACAAACTGCTGCAACAAAGCCACACTGTGCCTATGTGTACATATAGGTCGAATCAAGACGAAGTGGTTTTCACATGTACTGTAGAAGCAGAAAGTGATACTAGCTGTCCTGTCTTTCCTGGATCAAAATGTCAGTGGCTTAAATAATAGTAATTACTTAATTATTTGCAACAGTTTTGTGACATGCAGTACTGTACATGTAGCATTCCCTTATAAGGTATTGCAGACCATTCATATCTCCACAATTGCCTGAGAGATCTACTCCGAATAGTGCCACCAAGTGGTGAGGGTGGAATAATCTTGTAGCCAATACATTGCATTTAGTTGCATATATTATATTGGAGTTTGGGGGGAGGGCCTTCATTTACAGGGGGTTATTATATTAGTCAAGTCACTTGGACCAACTTTGAACATAACAGGTTTGCAGTTCCTGCAATATAGCAACATGAAGCATAGGACAATGGAAGTCCTGCTGTATAAGAATGTGGCATGAATATTCCTCATGTTTACCAACAAGCAAGATAAAAACTATCATTTGAGCACACACATATGCAAGCAAACAACAGTACATGTTACAAAGACAGCTGAACACAAAATGGATACAATAGGTGGAGGTGTGCAGGTACAAAGGTTGCTGAAATAGTCATCAAAAGTACCACTACATATGTCATAGGGAGCACCAGTTTGGGCTGATATCTGAACACATAAAGACAAAACTAGTCCACACTCTAGTATCTTCCATCTAGAATGGCATGAAGCATTGGTCCCACCTGTTGACAGAAGAATTACATTCAAAGTGACAAAGCGCACACAGCCAATAGATATTGTATAAGGTACTGTAGGCAATGTGACATTTGAGCTGGGATATTACAATCCTTCAGCAGTAAACTGCCTTTGACTACTTGTACACACATCTGCATGGTTTCTTGTTTGTATTTCATTACATCATCTTGTCCCTTGTGTACATGTAGGTGTGCAGGAATTTTCAGTTATAGCTTACAATTAACACACATTCACACACGGTAAAAAGAAAAGCATTCAGCTGAAAAAAATTATGCAAGAATTACACTTACAATTAACACACACAAACACACACACATGGTTAAAATGTAACTGAAAAAAGGTGTGTAGGAATTTTAAGATACAGCTTACAATTAACACCATACACACACAGCACACACATAATACACACACAAACAACACACACACAAACACACACACACATACACACACACACACAATGGTTAACACAAATGCATTCAGCTGAAAAAAGGTGTGCAGGAATTTTAAGTTACAGCTTACAATTAACACCAGACACACACACACACACACACACACACACACACACACACACACACACACACACACACACACACACACACACACACGGTTAAAAGAAAAGCATTCAGCTGAAAAAAGGTGCAGGAATTTTAAGTTACAGCTTACAATTAACACACACACACAAACACATGCACACACACAACATACACAAACACATATGCACACACACAACACACACAAACACATATGCACACACACAACACACACACAAACACATATGCACACACACAACACACACACAAACACATATGCACACACACAACACAAACACATATGCACACACAACACAAACACATATGCACACACACAACACACACAAACACATATGCACACACACAACACACACACAAACACATGCACACACACACAAACACATATGCACACACAACACACACAAACACATATGCACACACACAACACACACAAACACATATGCACACACACAACACACACACAAACACATGCACACACACACACAAACACATATGCACACACAACACACACAAACACATATGCACACACACAAACACATATGCACACACACAACACACACACAAACACATATGCACACACACAACACACACACAAACACATATGCACACACACAACACACACAAACACATATGCACACACACAACACACACACAAACACATATGCACACACACAACACACACACAAACACATATGCACACACAACACACACACAAACACATATGCACACACAACACACACACAAACACATATGCACACACACAAACACATATGCACACACACAAACACATATGCACACACACAACACACACACAAACACATATGCACACACACAACACACACACAAACACATGCACACACACAACACACACACAAACACATATGCACACACACAACACACACACAAACACATACATGTATGCACACACACAACACACACACAAACACATATGCACACACACAACACACACACAAACACATATGCACACACACAACACACACAAACACATATGCACACACACAACACACACACAAACACATATGCACACACACAACACACACACAAACACATATGCACACACACAACACACACACAAACACATATGCACACACACAACACACACACAAACACATATGCACACACACAACACACACACAAACACATGCACACACCAACACACACACAAACACATATGCACACACACAACACACACACACAGAAACACATATGCACACACACAACACACACACAAACACATATGCACACACACAACACACACACAAACACATATGCACACACAACACACACACAAACACATGCACACACACAACACACACACAAACACATATGCACACACACAAACACATGCACACACCAACACACACACAAACACATATGCACACACACAACACACACACACACACACACACACACATGGTTAAAAGAAACGCATTCAGCTGAAGAAAGGTGTGTAGAAATTTTAAGTTACAGCTTACAATTAACACAAATTGTTAAAATGTAACTGAAAAAAGGTGTGTAAGTTACAGCTTTAACACATACATAACAAACACACAGTTACTTACAGCTTAGAATTAACATGCACACACAACACACACACACATGGTTAAATGAAATGCATTCAGCTGAAATATGGTGTGCAGGAATTTAGAGTTACAGCTTACAATTAACACACACACACACAACACACACAACACGCAAACGCACACACACACAACACGCAAACGCACACACACACACAACACACAACACATGGTTAAAAGAAATGCATTCAGCTGAAAAAAGGTGTGCAGGAATTTTAAGTTACAGCTTACAATTAACACACACACATGGTTAAATGTCACTGAAGCGCACAAGGGGAGTGTCTGGTGCGCACAAGGGGAGTGTCACTATTGTGCACAAGGGGAGTGTCAGTAGTGTGCACAAGGGGAGTGTCACTAGTTAGCACAAGGGGAGTGTCACTAGTTAGCACAAGGGGAGTGTCACTAGTCAGCACAAGGGGAGTGTCAGTAGTGTGCACAAGGGGAGTGTCACTAGTGCACACAAGGGGAGTGTCACTGGTGCGCACAAGGGGAGTGTCACTAGTGTGCACAAGGGGAGTGTCTGGTGCGCACAAGGGGAGTGTTACTGGTGCGCACAAGGGGAGTGTCACTCGTGCGCACAAGGGGAGTGTCACTGGTGTGCACAAGGGGAGTGTCACTGGTGCGCACAAGGGCAGTGTCACTAGTGCGCACAAGGGGAGTGTCACTGGTGCGCACAAGGGGAGTGTCACTGGTGCGCACAAGGGGAGTGTCACTGGTACGCACAAGGGGAGTGTCACTGGTGTGCACAAGGGGAGTGTCACTGGTGCGCACAAGGGGAGTGTCACTGGTGCGCACAAGGGGAGTGTCACTGGTGCGCACAAGGCTGAGTGTCAGGTGTGATGTGTACATTTAGATAGCCATGCTGGTGCACTGAGTGTGTCAGGAGTGATGTGTAGATAGCCATGCTGGTGTGCTGAGTGTGTCAGGAGTGATGTATATTTAGATAGCCATGCTTGTATGCTTAGTGTGTCCTGAGTGATGTGTAGATAGCCATGCTGGTGCAAAGTGAAAGGATTTTGAGTGACTCGGTTTTGATAGTTTATCGCTATGACCCTCCCTTCCAACCTCCCTCCTCCCTCCTCCTCCATTGGACAAAGATTATATGTCTTTCCCCTTCTATCTGCAGCCATCCTACCTCGAGTGCATCAGCTGCCGAGATCTTAGCTGTGCTGTTCTTCAATGAGCTGCACTACACCAGTAAGTTTGTCCTCTGGAGAGAGGGCATAGGAGGAAGGTCATGGGGGGAGGAGGGAGAGGGGCATTGTGCCAGGTGAAGGGGGGTTGTTTGAGGAGGTGGAGTCTGATAGAAGAGGAGGGGGGTTATATACATGTATGTTCATTTATCCAGGGATAGATACATGTACTGTAGCTATTTTGATATTGAAAGATATTGTTGTCCATATGGGTGTCCATAATTAGTATTAACTGAGATATGGTTACCTCCCCCCTCTACATACAGATAACGTCCCATGTAACTGATAAAAGGTGTGTAGAAATTTTCAGTTACAGCTTACAATTAACACCATACGCACACAGCACACACACATAACACACACAATGGTTAACACAAATGCATTCAGCTGAAAAAAGGTGTGTAGAAATTTTAAGTTACAGCTTACAATTAACACCACACATACATGTGTACACACACGCAACACACGCACACATACACGTTAAAAGAAATGCATTCAGCTGAAAAAAAGGTGTGCAGGAATTTTAAGTTACATGCATACGTACTGTAGGCCCTACTTACTACTCTCGACCATGAATCCAACAGCCATTCGGCGGAATGACATAGTAGTGATCAAAGAATGGTATATCTAATGTAATGATCGCACATCGAAGGTAACTAGTCACTACAGCTGCTAGGCATGTTCAAATGCCACGTAGGCCTACATGTGTAAACTTTTTAAAATGACTTAACGATCACGTCGATACCCCGATAAGTGGCTGAGGAGTACGCAGAGCATAGTTAGAAAATAACCTACCGTTCGTTGTTTTCTGAGCTTCCTTCGACGATAAGTGCAAGACAGTCAAATTAAAGACCACCACGAAAAATCAATGATGTAATATCTAACGTCAAAGGCAATAGCCTTCTGACGTCACAAATTAATTGAACATAAGTCCAGGGATAATATCTATATTATATTATTTCTGATAAGTCCTTATAGAAATCACACGAAGAAACACAGCAGCACTGTAAATGATAAGTCATTAATGTAGTACTATATTTCCAATTTTAATATTGATACATGATCAGGTGAATTTCTATATAACTAAATTGGAATTTTGATTAGTTAATTAGCCCATGATGGGATAAGACTAACAGCAGATTTAGGATCACATTGGATATGTGGGATTCAATGTACGTGTAGAAGAGCTGCTGAATAGTGCTTTAAGCTTTAAGCTGGCAGTCATCCAGCAGAATAGCAGTTGGTACATGGTGAGTCCACAATGACCTCTGTTGAGATGACCACAGTATGTGGGATGACATAATTGAAGTAACCAATGGAGGTGGCCAGACATGGCACATAATCAGTACAGTGCACAACTAGGTAAGATACCTAAAGGATCATAATTATGCAGAACTGTGCACACTTTAATTTGGATGTACCAAGAAACCAAGTGTTTCCACAACACCAAATGTTAAGCAATTCAGGGAAGTCCCAAAAAAAAGCTGTTTTTCACAACATCCTCAATTTGTTTACTTTTTTGCTATTAGAACTTTGATGCAAAACAAATTCAGAGTAGGACAATTAATAAACAGGCACATGGGAAACATAATGAAAACACCACCCTACTGCCCACACCCAGGACCACTGGTATGATATATCCTGCCATGTAGCTAGCAGCTGCAAAGTGTCACTTGCATTGCATGAGGACAAACATGATGTTGCTAGGCAGCGACATGGTGTCATAGCAGCTGGAGCTGTTATTGCATACTATAGATTCTACCTGTGTCAGGAAAAAATAATAAATAATAATTATATCTGAGGAAGTTGTCATTTAAAACTGTAAAAAGTAAGCTCTTTGAGTTCTATGATTTAGTACTCTGATCAGGAATGGAGTGTTAGACAAAAGGAGGTTATTTAAGTTTGTTATAATTTGTTATTAAAACTGAGCTACAATATATAAACACTACCATTTGAGCACACACATATGCAAGCAAACAATAGTACATGTTACAAAGATAGCTGAACACAAAATGGATACAATAGGTGGAGGTGTGCAGGTACAAAGGTTGCTGAAATAGTCATCAAAAGTACCACTACATATGTCATAGGGAGCACCAGTTTGGGCTGATATCTAAACACATAAAGATAAAACTAGTCCACACTCTAGTATCTTCCATCTAGAATGGCATGAAGCATTGGTCCCACCTGTTGACAGAAGATTTACATTCAAAGTGACAAAGCGCACACAGCCAATAGATATTGTATAAGGTACTGTAGGCAATGTGACATTTGAGCTGGGATATTACAATCCTTCAGCAGTAAACTGCCTTTTACTACTTGTGCACATATGTGCATGGTTTATTGTTTGTATTTCATTACATCATCTTGTCCCTTACTCCCACTGATGGTATTTCTCTACACATTCATTATACAGGATGCCATACAGGGATACCACTGGACAAATACACAAGCTACCCTACACCCATTTGTCTATTACATTAACCTTGAAGGTGTGGGCTTAACACATGGCAGCTATGTTGTCATTTCAGACTGCAATATCCATGATGCAGTGGCAGTGCACCTGTTTCAAAGGCACCTGGTAGGATTCTTAAAAACAAATTACAACGTAACGAAAATGATGTATTTCAGTGATGGGTGCGCTGGACAATACAAAAACTGTAAAAACTTCATCAATTTGTGCCAACCTGATGGTGTGGGGGGAACTGTGAAGAGAGAAGCTGCCAAAGCCAGTCTGCAGTGAGTACACAGTGGCCACATTACAACTCCCCTTGAGCTGTTCACATTTTGTCAGTCGAAATTGACTGGTACAACCTTCAAGTACTTGACAAGCCAAGACTGGGGTGAGGAACAGAGTCTACTAAGCGAAAGGCTTTCAAAGCCAAAACAATTGCTGGAACACAAAAGCTGCACTGTTTCTTGCCGCTGACAACCAGGACCCTACAGGTGAAGGAATACAGTACAAGCAGTGTTTGCCGCACTGAGACTGTAGACACGTTGTCTTTATGCAGCTCTGTGAGCATTAAAGATGCTAAAGGCTACGTGGCAGTGATATATGACAGTGCTTGGTGGGTTGGCTATGTTCTGAAGACAGATCCTGAATTACAGGAGGTACATGTAACTGTAACCTTCCTCCATCCTCATGGACCAAACACCTTCACCCAGCTGATGTTTTGACAGTTCATATTAGTGACCTTTTAATTTCTGTACATGTAGATCTGAAGATTTATATTCTAACAGACAAGGAAATGGACACTGCAACAAAAGCCCTGTATAGATCTACATCTACATGAATAGAGTACATTTACTTTCTGTATGTGCATTTTAGAAGTGCATTCTTGTTATTGTGATCAGTGTGCACATAAGTGGTACATAAATGAAATTCATATAATTGCAGTTATGATACTCTACATAAACTAAACTGTTTACATTGTAGCAGCCACTAACAGAACCAAACCAAGGTTGGACTATGTTAAATGCACACATTCCCCCTTGTGGTGCCTCAGCCCAAAGTCAGCCCGATCCAAAATCTATCATACATGCTCCTTCTGCACAACATATTATATATTTATTTTTTGGTGTGATTTGGTTTGGGGTAAGGGTTGTTACTAAAATTATACAGAAGAAAAAGAGGCAGAATTGTATAAACAGATACGATACATGTAATTTATGTACTACTTTAAATAGTCTAATAAAAAAGGTTTATTTTGGTGCCAAAACAGTAGTTGTAAGTTGATGGGATCCAAACCTACAATTAGTCAAAGTTGCAAAAGTTGACTAAAAGGTGAACTCTTGGTCGGTGATTATCTCCCAAACGACTAGACCTGGGAAGGTGACCTTTTGTATAAAGCAATGTCTCATGACCCTGTAGCTATAAAATACATTTTCATGGAAATCGGAGTGAGTCGTGCAGTAACTTGCGTACGCTTGGCTAAGATTGTCCCAGTTACAGCTTTTAAAATTATACAACATAACATATATGTACACACACACACACACACACACACACACACATGGTTCAAAGAAATCCATGCAACTGAAAAAGGTGTGTAGGAATTTTAACAGCTTATAATTAACACACACACAACATATACACACACACACACATGCTTAAAAGAATGCTTTCCAGCTGAAAAAAAGGTGTGCTGAAATTTTAAGTAACAGCTTACAATTAACACACAAATGATTAATTAAATTGTAACTGAAAAGTGTGTGCAGGAATTTTAAGTTACAGTGAACAATTTTACACACACGCAACACACACACTCAACACACACACACACAAACATGGTTCAAAGAAATTCACGCAACTGAAAAAGGTGTGCAGGAATTTTAACAGCTTACATGTATAATTAACACACACAACACACACACACACACACGGTTAAAATAAATGCATTCAGCTGTAAAAAGGTGTACAGGAAATTTAAGTTACAACTTACAATTAACACACACAACACACACATGGTTAAAACAAATGCATTCCAGCTGAAAAAAGGTGTGCTGGAATTTTCAGTTACAGCTTGGAATTAACACCACACTTGCAGACACGGTTAAATAAAAATGCATTCAGCTGAAAATAGGTGTGCAGCTAAGTTACAGCTTAAAATTAACACACAAAAACACACACACACACACACAACACACATACTCAACACACACACACACAAACATGGTTCAAAGAAATTCATGCAACTGAAAAAAGATGTGCAGGAATTTTAACAGCTTACATGTACATGTATAATTAATTAACACACACAACACACACACACACACATGGTTAAAATAAATGCATTCAGCTGAAAAAAGGTGTACAGGAAATTTAAGTTACAACTTACAATTAACACACACACACACAACACACACATGTTTAAAAGATATGCATTCCAGCTGAAAAAAGGTGTGCTGGAATTTTCAGTTACAGCTTGGAATTAACACCACACATGCAGACACGGTTAAATAAATTTGCATTCAGCTGAAAATAGGTGTGCAGTTAAGTTACAGCTTAAAATTAACACACACACACACACACACACACACACACACACAAACACACACACACACACACACACAAGCACACACACACACACACACGGTTAAAAGAAATACATTCCAGCTGAAAAAAGGTGTACAGGAAAATTAAGTTACAGCTTACACACATGGTTAAAATGTTACTGAAAAAAGGTGTGTAGGAATTTTAAGTTACAGCTTAAAATCAACACACACACGACACACACACAAACACAACACACACACATGGCTCAAAGAAATGCATGCAACTGAAAAAAGGTGTGCAGGAATTTTAAGTTACAGCTTACAATTAAGACCAAACACACGCACACACACACACACACATACAAGTACAGACATTGTTAAATAAATTTGCATTCAGCTGTGTGCAGGAATTTTAACAGCTTATAGTTCATTAACACACACACACACAACACACAGACGTACACACACACACATAATATGATAGCACAGAGAAACACTGATCAACTAAAGCTATATAGAATATCATTTACATAGTACACTGGACATGTACGACCACAACTACATGTAATTCGATATTGTTCAGTCCATAAAAGGAGTGATACAAGCGAAACACTACATTCATCTTCGCATTACTCTACCCAAGTCTGTTTCCATCTTGATATGACAACAACAGCTGTGTCCACCATCTCTTTCTTAACTTGTACACAGTGCCCGTACATGTAGATATGTTTCATGCTCTGGCAGCACTAGTGCAAGCTGTTATACATATATGTTCACTTCTTTAGGAAAGTACCATGTACATGTAGGTGCAGAATAATTTGTCATCATCACACATGAGAACATTGAGGCACCTCACTCCATGCACCAGCATATGTACATGTACACACCAACATGCCGAGGTCATTCAAAACCCACTACACTGCATGTAGCAATGCATACTGTACATATACATGTGCATGTATGGACGCCTGATGATATCTGCAATCACACGTCAGAGTAGGCTCTGCTCAATCATGTAAAGATTGATCATCCAGATTTTTGTGCAAGGTCCAATTCATTTCCTTCAGTTTATGTATGGCTAACTTTAAGGCATTATGTTTGGTGCACAAAATGTTTAGTTGAAATATCATTTCACTGACTTGGACTTCAGATAATGTCTCCCATGTTTTGTTTAATGGTAGGTGTGTAGTGGCAGATAATGGAAATGCGCAAATGAGTGTCGGCTGCTCACTATGGGTAAAATAGAAGTTATAGTAGGTAAAGGGAGGGGTAGTAGTAGGTAAGGGTAGGAGTAGTAGGTAAGGGGAGAAGTAGTAGGTAAGGGGAGGAGTAGTAGGTAAGGGGAGGGGTAGTAGTAGGTAAGGGGAGGAGAAGTAGGTAAGGGGAGAAGTAGTAGGTAAGGGGAGGAGTAGTAGGTAAGGGGAGGGGTAGTAGTAGGTAAGGGGAGGAGTAGTAGGTAAGGGGAGAAGTAGTAGGTAAGGGGAGGAGTAGTAGGTAAGGGGAGGGGTAGTAGTAGGTAAGGGGAGGAGTAGTAGGTAAGGGGAGGAGTAGGAGTAGTAGTAGGTAAGGGGAGGAGTAGTATGTAAGGGGAGGAGTAGTAGGTAAGGGGTGGAATAGTAGGTAAGGGGTGGACTGGAGCATGTTGAGAACTCAAAAGAAATAAGGTGCCATGCCACTCACTAAAGTACAAGTCTGATTGAAAAGTGTGTACGTATTCACACCCTGTCCAGCCCAGACATCTTGTTAGCATTTTGAAATATCAACTTTGTCCCCAACACAACTTCTATTGAGCAGCCAACACTAATTTGTGCATTTGCATTTTAGTGGATGCATACTGTCATGCCTACCTCCTCTGCCACCACACACCTACCATTGAGGTCTACTGACATAAGTACCAAGCTGTCTTGCAGGGTTGTAAGCTTTAGGCATCATAGAAGAAAGCTCTAACCTACCCCTGCTAGAATGTCATTTTTCTGCTATTTTAATTGCATTAATAGCACAAACTTCACCTGCTATTTTTAGAACCATGCTCAGTGCATTGTTAAGCAACACATTTGCAGTAACTCAATAACAGCTGCCTTGTACATGTATTTTGTGCTAACCACGGGTGTGTTTTGACTGAAACTCTACATAAGTTGTGGCTGTACAAGACTCCAATAATTATGTAGGTCTAGAGCACATAATATATCATGTTGTAGGTGATAAACAATGATATAATTATTACATAGAGCAGCTATTGGTGTAATTGGTGCTCTTTAAAACCGTTCATATCCTGGTTATACTCAGGAGGATAATAGAAGCTTTTTTGTGGCCATGCCCCAAGCGATATACATTGTATATCCTGCTAGAACCCTATTAATATTTGCAGCTTCAGATGTACTTGTGTTTTGACAACATATTAATAATTTCTTTTTCAGTACTTGTAATACAAAGCAATGCAAAATAATTTAGGACCTTTTTGTTTGTGTGCGGGTGTGTGGAGTGAACCAGTCATTTGTACTCCTGTTTGGGTAAATATACCACCCTTGGAAAACAAAGCATAGTGAGAGGTGTGGAGTTATTTCTTCAACTTCTCATTGTCTTTCACTTGTCAGTTCTTTGAGTCAACCAGTATTTTCAGCATCACACTCTGCGTAGGTTCTTTTTCAATACATTCATAGCTGATGTGATGGACATGCATTTTTATTCATTATGACACCATTTGGTCCACTTCCTCATGTTTTCACAGACTTTAGTGTACATTAATGAAATCTGCTGACCACAATAGGGATGACTGACAAGTATTTATTTGCAGATTCTGTCCAAGGCTTTGATGCCCAACTGGAGCATACTGAGAGAGGCTACCAGGATTGGCTGACTTTAATTGGTGTTGGTTTCAGTGGAGTACTACTAGTGGGGGTACTACTTGTGCTATACATGTATTGCAAGAAAAAATGGCACCGTACTGGTGTAGAAAACCTGGAACAGAGTCATTATGTCATTTCCCAAGAAGAAAGCTGTTTAACTCACCCATCACCTCAACATCACCAGCAGGACATGTGCGTCATTGAAGAGAATGTGAAAGAAGACATCAAGGTAGGAATTTTGGAATAGAAAAATACACTATGTATCATGCATTTGTGATATAAATGATTTTATGCAACATTTACACGTACACATGTAACTTTTAAACATGAGATAATAGTATTAAAACAAAGTTTGCATGGAGCGCTGTGACTGCATTTTCTTATATATTTTTATATACACACATTGTTTATATGGTATGAGTGTCCATGTGTCTTATATCTTTCAGATGTTTCCCTGCAATGCTGGAGAAGGGAATGGAACACCTTCTGTACAGGAAAATAAGAATAGGGTGTGCTTTGACACAGTCATACAGGCTTATCGTGATGACTGTGACAGGATCTTTGTCTGCTCGCAGGGAGGGAGAGCACATCAGCATTTAATTTACCCACTGAATACACTGCATTTATGACGCCACAATTGCTATTATTTCTAGCTGTGAATATATACATGTGTATTGCATATTGCATGATACATTGTAACTTTTGAATTAAATTTCATTTACACATTGACATTATTTTATTTTACCACTTGACAAGGTTTTTATTGTAAGGAAGGCTACATGATCGGTTTTAAATGATTATAATTCCTTAAACTTATTCGTTTTAAAATGTGGGGCTAGCCATAGTATATTATACATCTAAGGGCTAACTTCCACACGTTGGTATGCAAGTTGCATGACCAGTACTTGCACATAAAATCCTGCCAAACGCTCAAAATGGTGAGCGTAAGTAGATAAAGTGCATGAAGTGGCCATATGCATTAATGCATGGTCTAAAGGTACACGGACTGATCGCGACGAGTACTGTCACAACAATACATAATGCAGTATATGTACATGTAGCATAAATGAGGGCCTTGGTTTTTCTTCATTGGCCTATATGGGCGTGGAAGCCTTTTGTTGCCCAACCTTATTGGAGGGGCGTCGGTCTCCAATGGCCTGGGGAAGAGGCTTTGCAAAATTTGGCACATGCAAGATGAAGGGGGTGTGGCCATATGAAAGGGCAGCATCCTAACATGTTTCTATTTTGCCTTAAGAGGATGTTTTGCTTTCCACATGCATGGAGCTGTGTGATGTGATGCTGACTGGAGATGGGAACATGACCTTTGTACTAACCACATTACAGCCTCTGGCACTGCAGAAATATTTTTATATTTTATATTATTATATTGATTATGATGCTTCTTGTTAACAAAGAAGAAAAAAACATTTACAAACAAACACTTGGTAACACACCATAACACAAACACATGCAAAGCAATTAAATCTTGTAGAGGTGAAGATTATTTGGCATATCACTGGGTCCATTTCCTGGCAACCTCGTTGTGTTTCTTGCCGTTGTTGAGATACTCGCAAGCCAAGCAAGCATTGAAATGTACTTTCACTACACAACAAAACTATTGCAACCATAACACACATTTATCAATTTTGCAAAATCCAACTACTTCCATAAATTGTTTGCGCATATGTGAACCAACTGCAACTGAATTAGTGTAATTTATGTACATAGGATTTCAAACAACTGCAACTGTTATCAGAACAACTACATGTACTATATATACTTACAGTATCCATTGATGACTCCCATTGGACACTACTACGAAACATCATCAAATGCCATTGGTAAGTACATAGTTATCTTCCATGTGGATATTCCATTTGTGTATGTGTGTGTGTGTGTGTGTGTGTGTGCGTACGTGTGTGTACACATTTCATTATACAGTGTAAGGAGCTATATGTGGAACATCAGCAGTGTTGATATCAATGGTTATAGTCATGGTCTGTGTAGGTGTCTACATCAGATGTAAACATAAAGGTACAGTGATGGTTTTGGTGCTGTACTCTAAATAGTGCACACTTCTGTAGGAAACATCAAAAGCACCCAAATTGAACTTGAACAGAACAATGCATATGAAGTGATTAACAAACTGTCATGTCCTTTGGATGAAGAGAACATGGAGCCATGTCCTGCATATGGAGTAGTGACTGTTATATATCCACCTTAAAATAATTGCATGTTCTAAATTTGCAATGGCCCAGGCAATTTTAGTATCAATTATTTTGCTCATAACTTGCTAGTTACATATTGTGAAACTGTATTGCCTCTATAGGTACATGTACATGTAACCTTTCCACAAGTAACATAGGTGATCATACATTGAGTCATAATGGTGACTTACTTACAAGTCAACATGTATCGTCTTCTTTGCAACTATTTTAATAAGTTATTACATGATGCCTCTAATTACATCATCCTCTTATCTCTCTTATCCTACAAGAGAATTCTTTGTTGCTTTAATATTGTACCAATTTCCTGATAGATAACTTTTTGCCTTTTTTTTCTGCTGCACTGTAAATGATAAGATAGTTCTGTCATTAATGTAGTACTGTATTTTTTACATGTGTTCCAGCTTGCATGTGTGTAAATCCAATTTTAATGTTGATACTTGATCAGGTGAATTTCTACATAACTAAATTGGAATTTTGATTAGTTAATTTAATTAGCCCATGATGGGATGACTGACAGCAGATTACATGTGTAAAGTTTACAAGAGATATGTGGGATCAATGTACATGTAGAAGAGTTGCTGAATTGCGCTTTAAGCTGACAGCCTTCATGCATGATGGATGTGAGTCCACAATGCCCTCTGTTGAGATGACCACAGTTATGTGGGATGAGGGAATTGAAGTATTGAGGTGGCCAAACATGATTAAGTCATAGACATAAACGTTTGCACAACTAGGCAAGATACCTAAAGGATCATAATTATGCAGAACTGTGCACACTTTGGATGCACCAAGAAACCAAGTGTTTCCACAACACCAAATGTTAAGCAATTCAGGGAAGTCCAAAAAAGCTGTTTTTCACAACATCCTCAATTTGTTTAGTTTTTTGCTATTAGACCTTTGATGCAAAACAAATTCTGAGTAGGACAATTAATAAACAGGCACATGGGAAACATAATGAAAACACCACACTACTGCCCACACCCAGGACCACTGGTATGATGTTTCCTGCCATGTAGCTAGCAGCTGCAAAGTGTCACATGCTTTGCATGATGTTGCTAGGCAGCGACATGGTGTCACAACAGCTGGGGCTGTTATTGCATACTATAGATTCACATGTATCTGTGTCCATGAAAACCAGAAAAAAAAGAAGTAATTCTATTTGAGGAAGTTGTCATATGAAACTGTAAAAAGTAAGCTTTTTAAATTCTACAATTTAGTAGTGTTTAACAAAAGGAGGATATTCTTGTGTGTTATAAAAACTGAGCTACAATATATAAATACTATCATTTGAGCACACACATATGCAAGCAAACAACAGTACATGTTACAAAGACTGCTGAACACAAAATGGATACAATAGGTGGAGGTGTGCAGGTACAAAGGTTGCTGAAATAGTCATCAAAAGTACCACTACATATGTCATAGGGAGCACCAGTTTGGGCTGATATCTGAACACATAAAGACAAAACTAGTCCACACTCTAGTATCTTCCATCTAGAATGGCATGAAGCATTGGTCCTACCTGTTGACAGAAGAATTACATTCAAAGTGACAAAGTGCACTGCACACAGCCAATAGGTACTGTATAAGGTACTGTACATGTAGGCAATGTTCATCTGACATTTGAGCTACCTACATCTACTAACATTAAATACATTATATACATGTATTGTACATAAAATGTGGAGTTATTGCATTTGGTGTATTTTTAAATTCCCGTT
Organism: Spongilla lacustris; assembly: GCA_949361645.1. Classification (NCBI taxonomy): domain Eukaryota; kingdom Metazoa; phylum Porifera; class Demospongiae; order Spongillida; family Spongillidae; genus Spongilla; species Spongilla lacustris. Next base: position 8,732,719 of record OX442417.1, read on the forward strand.
TTGTGGCAACCATTACATGGTGGCAGTGGTAGGATCTGAACCCACCAACTGAACAGATGGTAAAAACAATCAAAGCACTCCTTCAGCAAGCTGATGATCCTCAACTGACTCTGCTTAACTACAGGGCAACACCATTGCCATGGTGTGGTCTCAGTCCAGCTGAACTCTTGTTTGGTTGGTGCATACGCACAACCATATCACAAATAACAACCTGGCTGATTCCTGAAGGGTCACACATCAAAGCATTTTTCAAATCTAATGAACTGGCAAAAAGGACACAGAATGACAACTACGACAAGTGACACGGAGCTCAAGCACAATCAGAATTAAACAATGAAACAGAGGTCTGGGTTCGAACGGCAAAGATCCTATATTGTCTCCACTTCTGAAGGCATTGTTTGCCAACACCTTATAATGGTCCCAAGCACTCAGCAGGATGGACGTTTGGAGGACAACAGCAATGAAAAAAACACTTCTCACAGAGGGCAAAAATAGCGTGAATGATGGTGTTAACCTCAGCAACCAAGGAAATGAAGAGCCCGAAAATGTGGATGATGAAGAGAACTATCAATGACATATCCAACCTGAGGGATCAAGCCCAATTGCCATGCGCACAAGATCTAGAACAGGCATTGCCATTAGGCCTCCAGATAGACTCTGACAAGAGTGGTTGCCTAGAGACATTGTGTCACATTATCAGACCTTTGTGTAATAAAATGGCGATGCTCATAGTCATCCGGGAACTTTATAAGACCTATGTTGTATAAAATGAATACATGTAAATAAAGAGTTTATAAGAAATTTAGTTCTAGCATCTTTTGATAACAACACAATTGTGTGCGAGTGTGTGTGTGTGGGGGGGTTCCCGCTCAAAGAGTTATCCTCCAGCTGATCCAGCCAATCCAAAATTTACCACACATACATGTACATACACAAGTACGTGTAAATGCATAAAAATCATGAGTAGCAGGCTGTTTTAGAACCCCCCCCCCCACACACACTCACACACAATTGTGTTGTTATCAAAAGATGCTAGAACTAAATTTCTTATATTACATGTACATGTATTCATTTTATACAACATAGGTCTTATAAAATTCCCATAACTACATGTAACAAACACACAGGACAACAATGAGATCAATTGAGTAATGGCATACTTATTCAGCTTAGAGTTCTGGAATTAATTGGAAAGGTAATAACAAGACCATGGATGCATGAAGATGTTGTGTTGCAATAATGAAGGTAAGAGTAATTTAGAAGTGCATCATGATCAGTGGCTTCCATCCTTGTAAGGAAATATATTGCAATACCTTGTAAATGGGCCTGAATTATTTTTAGCCACATCTGATGATTTGTTTGCAGAGAAACTGAATGCGAATGATGAAACTGAAGTGCTTGCAGAGAGTGATTCTACCTCTTGAAAAGGAGCAGTTCAACATCTTAATCACTATGGCATTACAATGTGGCCCGCTTGATGTTCTGCAGAGACAGCGTCAACCATATCTAACTGATGTATTATCGAACCCTACTGAAGAAATGCTAAACAGAAGTCAAGGTGCTCCGATGCATAACATGCATTCAGAGCAAACCCTTGCTCTATTTAATAACAGACCATCAAATACAAACTTGTGCCAGGAATGCAACCATTGGTTTTGTTGATGGCAAAGTCTGATCGCATTTGCAAAAGGAAAAGCTAGATTGGTTCTACTACAGCTGCAGAAAGCTAAGGATAACCCATATATGGAATATATCACCAGGACTGCATTCAAATACCCTTTTTTGAGTTATTTACATTTTGCACTTTAATTGCCACTGAATTTTTTGTCCAGATCTTTGTGCTGTCCTCAAGAATGGTGGACCGTGCCAATAAGAGCCGTGATGTTTGGTGGACGTTATACAGTGCAAATTTGCAATGCCAATTTAACGCACACATGCATGTATACATCCAATTCTATCCGGTTGTCTAAAATACGGAGCGTATAGCATTCTCGGAATTTTGGTGGAAAAAGTTACAACTGTAGGACGGGACGTAGTGATTAACTGCAATATATCGCTGCATAACTATTTAAGGTGAGCAATAACATGACAGATATGTAACTACAGCTCTAGAACGGCTCATCTGCATGCAGTCTTGTTCTTTGATACGAGCTTTGTCCAGATGTAGAATACCTCTTTCCTCTCACGACACAATACGCTTTCCCATTTTATAGGGTACTTATGGGAAAACGTCAGCATGCAGCCGATTATGTTCGCTATAATTTAAACCCTTGCATATATAGAACTGGGAGGCTATTTAATTAGCGTTGTTTTAACGTTTAATCTCCAAACATCCTTATTTAATATGGGGCATGGTCGTTATATTACGTAAGAACATAAGAACGGTGTTGAAGTATAAACACAGTGGCATGAACTTGGTAGCTATATTGGTCGAAAGTCACATGAATAATGCGTCAAGTTTAAATTAGTAATATTTGAATGGCAAAGCAGTACAATTAAATTTCATATTTCTTGAACTGCAAGTGACAGTGCAATGCCAATGGTACAAACTGAGGAATGAAAGCCTGATGTAAAAAAATAATGTACCAGCGCATAAGAACATTGCTCAATCATCCAGTTTTCTGAAAATATAAATTTATGGCACTTATTCGTTCTGTCAATATACATGTATGCTGCATCAAAGCCACTGCTAAATTAATTCCTCAGTGACTTCCACCGCTAAAATAGGGGAGCAAGTTATTAAAATCAGTATACAAGCTAGCTGTTCTTGATATAAATTATACTTGGGAAAAATGAAATAGGCTGCTTTTAGTACTCTTCTACATGGCAATGTAGTTCAATAAGCACCTCGTTTATTAACAACGTTAACCGCGAGCTTCAGTAATTAAATCGGGAGGAGATTAAACAAATTTTAATCTCTTACTATATTTATATTACGCTATACTGGTGAAATTACACTTTCACTTTACTGGTGAAATTATTAATACCTGGCGTTAGCCCATATAAAAGCATTATGATAAAATGGCCAAGAAAATGTCACTAGTGACCCAGATATATTCCAGAACACCACCAGCAGGTATCCTTGCTTACCAATTGGAATTTTTGCTCCTCAGCTGCCTTTGACATTGCTGTTGGTAATGTCAAAGGCAGCTGAGGAGCAAAAGGTATTTAAGCAAAGGCAGCAGGGCACAGAAAGCATATAGAAAATGACTCCAAGTTGAGCTGGCGATGTATAACACTGGTAGTGTGAAACAATTGAGCCTGGGAACCAGAAGCACCAAGGGCCTGGCTTCTAGGTCAGCCATTCACGATAACACCCACACATTAATGATAGCAGCAGAGCTATATGGCTATCTCAGGCTATTCTTAGCTTGTTATTGGTTAGAGTGAGCACTCTATCAATCGGTCCATTCCTATACTCCAAAACCCAATTCAACAAGAAACTCAATTGTACACATATTTGTTTGTGTGTCTATGTGTTTTTGCCTTTGATTTTATAAATAATACATCCATCAACCAGCGCACTAAAGCAATTGACCACGCTGTGTCACTAGGCAGATCTGGTATGTGGGGAAATGCTTGCCGCATCCTGCAGTCCAGCGGAATCACCCCTAACAACAATAATACATGGCATCTGTTGAAAGCCAAGCATCCCAGCTGTCCCACACCAGTAACTCCTGCTGCCTACACAACATCTGTTTCATTGGAGCCAGAATTCAATGTTATATCAACCTTGTGTTCCTTCCCCAAGGACACTGCGGCTGGTCCCTTAGGCCTTTGTGACCTTCTCGATTTGGTCAGCATTCCTCTTCCCCTTCGCATTTCCTCTCTTAGACAAATAATCAATATCCTCATGCATTACTGTTGGCAGCATAGATTGATCTTTCATGCAAAGGGTCAATTCCTCCTTAGGGATACATGTACTGTACACTACATTACCTCCTTAGGGATACATGTACTGTACACTACATTACCTCCTTAGGGATACATGTACTGTACACTACATTACCTGCTTAGGGATACATGTACTGTACACTACATTACCTCCTTAGGGATACATGTACTGTACACTACATTACCTCCTTAGGGATTCATGTACTGTACACTACATTACCTCCTTAGGGATACATGTACTGTACACTACATTACCTCCTTAGGGATTCATGTACTGTACACTACATTACCTCCTTAGGGATTCATGTACTGTACACTACATTACCTCCTTAGGGATACATGTACTGTACACTACATTACCTCCTTAGGGATACATGTACTGTACACTACATTACCTCCTTAGGGATACATGTACTGTACACTACATTACCTCCTTAGGGATACATGTACTGTACACTACATTACCTCCTTAGGGATACATGTACTGTACACTACATTACCTCCTTAGGGATACATGTACTGTACACTACATTACCTCCTTAGGGATACATGTACTGTACACTACATTACCTCCTTAGGGATACATGTACTGTACACTACATTACCTCCTTAGGGATACATGTACTGTACACTACATTACCTCCTTAGGGATACATGTACTGTACACTACATTACCTCCTTAGGGATACATGTACTGTACACTACATTACCTCCTTAGGGATACATGTACTGTACACTACATTACCTCCTTAGGGATACATGTACTGTACACTACATTACCTCCTTAGGGATACATGTACTGTACACTACATTACCTCCTTAGGGATACATGTACTGTACACTACATTACCTCCTTAGGGATACATGTACTGTACACTACATTACCTCCTTAGGGATACATGTACTGTACACTACATTACCTCCTTAGGGATACATGTACTGTACACTACATTACCTCCTTAGGGATACATGTACTGTACACTACATTACCTCCTTAGGGATACATGTACTGTACACTACATTACCTCCTTAGGGATACATGTACTGTACACTACATTACCTCCTTAGGGATACATGTACTGTACACTACATTACCTCCTTAGGGATACATGTACTGTACACTACATTACCTCCTTAGGGATACATGTACTGTACACTACATTACCTCCTTAGGGATACATGTACTGTACACTACATTACCTCCTTAGGGATACATGTACTGTACACTACATTACCTCCTTAGGGATACATGTACTGTACACTACATTACCTCCTTAGGGATACATGTACTGTACACTACATTACCTCCTTAGGGATACATGTACTGTACACTACATTACCTCCTTAGGGATACATGTACTGTACACTACATTACCTCCTTAGGGATACATGTACTGTACACTACATTACCTCCTTAGGGATACATGTACTGTACACTACATTACCTCCTTAGGGATACATGTACTGTACACTACATTACCTCCTTAGGGATACATGTACTGTACACTACATTACCTCCTTAGGGATACATGTACTGTACACTACATTACCTCCTTAGGGATACATGTACTGTACACTACATTACCTCCTTAGGGATACATGTACTGTACACTACATTACCTCCTTAGGGATACATGTACTGTACACTACATTACCTCCTTAGGGATACATGTACTGTACACTACATTACCTCCTTAGGGATACATGTACTGTACACTACATTACCTCCTTAGGGATACATGTACTGTACACTACATTACCTCCTTAGGGATACATGTACTGTACACTACATTACCTCCTTAGGGATACATGTACTGTACACTACATTACCTCCTTAGGGATACATGTACTGTACACTACATTACCTCCTTAGGGATACATGTACTGTACACTACATTACCTCCTTAGGGATACATGTACTGTACACTACATTACCTCCTTAGGGATACATGTACTGTACACTACATTACCTCCTTAGGGATACATGTACTGTACACTACATTACCTCCTTAGGGATACATGTACTGTACACTACATTACCTCCTTAGGGATACATGTACTGTACACTACATTACCTCCTTAGGGATACATGTACTGTACACTACATTACCTCCTTAGGGATACATGTACTGTACACTACATTACCTCCTTAGGGATACATGTACTGTACACTACATTACCTCCTTAGGGATACATGTACTGTACACTACATTACCTCCTTAGGGATACATGTACTGTACACTACATTACCTCCTTAGGGATACATGTACTGTACACTACATTACCTCCTTAGGGATACATGTACTGTACACTACATTACCTCCTTAGGGATACATGTACTGTACACTACATTACCTCCTTAGGGATACATGTACTGTACACTACATTACCTCCTTAGGGATACATGTACTGTACACTACATTACCTCCTTAGGGATACATGTACTGTACACTACATTACCTCCTTAGGGATACATGTACTGTACACTACATTACCTCCTTAGGGATACATGTACTGTACACTACATTACCTCCTTAGGGATACATGTACTGTACACTACATTACCTCCTTAGGGATACATGTACTGTACACTACATTACCTCCTTAGGGATACATGTACTGTACACTACATTACCTCCTTAGGGATACATGTACTGTACACTACATTACCTCCTTAGGGATACATGTACTGTACACTACATTACCTCCTTAGGGATACATGTACTGTACACTACATTACCTCCTTAGGGATACATGTACTGTACACTACATTACCTCCTTAGGGATACATGTACTGTACACTACATTACCTCCTTAGGGATACATGTACTGTACACTACATTACCTCCTTAGGGATACATGTACTGTACACTACATTACCTCCTTAGGGATACATGTACTGTACACTACATTACCTCCTTAGGGATACATGTACTGTACACTACATTACCTCCTTAGGGATACATGTACTGTACACTACATTACCTCCTTAGGGATACATGTACTGTACACTACATTACCTCCTTAGGGATACATGTACTGTACACTACATTACCTCCTTAGGGATACATGTACTGTACACTACATTACCTCCTTAGGGATACATGTACTGTACACTACATTACCTCCTTAGGGATACATGTACTGTACACTACATTACCTCCTTAGGGATACATGTACTGTACACTACATTACCTCCTTAGGGATACATGTACTGTACACTACATTACCTCCTTAGGGATACATGTACTGTACACTACATTACCTCCTTAGGGATACATGTACTGTACACTACATTACTTAGTGTCTGCCTTAGTGTTGCATCTCTTGGCTGAAGCCAATCAAGGAGAGTTTCCCACCTGTCTGGTATTATTATAGCGGTGGAGGTAACATTGAGAAAACTTGCAGGCAAATGTGTTTGCCTAGTTGAAAGACAAGGCAACTGTGTTTTTCCAGCCCCTGGTGTGGCATGTTTGGCAGGTGTGGAGAAGATTGCTTATGGTGTCAGGAGATGCATTGAAGAGCACTCGATGGATGTTTCCTCAAATTTGATATGCAAAATGTTTTCATTGTTGTCTCCAGACAGCCTGTATTGGATGTATGTTCTACATTTTCCCCAGAGCTCATACCATGGGTGCTTGGGTCCCACCCCCTGATATTGCACCCACATGGCCAGAGCATGGTGACCTCCTCACTCCGTTGCCAAGCTGGTTACAAGTTGTAAGCTGATGGCAAATGCTTTGACCTCTGTAAAGAGAAGCTGTTGATCTATTTTGTTTGTTAATTTTCTTGTCATACTTTATAGAGATACAGCTCTAGTGGCCATAACAGATGACACAAAAATCAATGAACATGCAGGTTTGAACTCAGTGGTTTAGTGCAAGACCTACAAATGCCTGGTACCTGGATGATGGTGCCTTGGCTGGCAGGCCACCCAGCTGTGCTGCATGCCTTGCACCTGATTGAGGAGTTGGGCCCTACACTGGCCAAGTGTGAGCTATTCAGCAGGAAGGGCAACACCTCATTCCCACCTGATGTGAGGTGCTCTCTCCTGCCTACCTGGACATCTTCAGTGCTTACCTACACATGCATGCAGAGTCCAGGAAGCTACTGTCTGGGGCTAGTGTATGTGGCTGCAGTTGATCTCCAGGTAGCAGTTACAATGTGTGGTAGCATCTACAGGATTGTCCACATAGCAAGGGTCACCCCACCCAGCCTGGCCTCAGATGCACTAAAGTTCTTTGATGATTGTTGGAATTCATTAATAGTTAGGCTTGTGTGCATGGCAGGTATATTTGATGAGAAATACATTTATGCAACATTCCAAAGTTCATACTTTGTATGATCTCCAATAACTAACTGTACATACAGTTATTGGTGATCGAAGTATGAATTTGTAGAGTAAAATTTACAATATTACTAGCAAGTGGAAGTATACATGTGTATCCATTACGCTCCACGATTAATGTAACAATTATATAGTTAATGCAGTTCTTATTTCCCACTTGATTCTGGCCATTGATATAGCTTAATTTGTATGACACTCCAGTGTGCAGTTGTACACACCAGTGATGCAAGAGTACTCATGAGAAGGAACTTGATTACATCAGTACATAATTACTATACAATATTTGTTTGTGCTATCATGAAGATGAAAAGAAACACATTTTAAAAGCCGAAATGTAGTATTCAAAAGGCAACACAACATATTTCACTTACTATTTGAATTTTACATTTTTATCATTCAATACATGAGATAGAATAGCATTAGAAGCTGAACTTAGGTAACGCATGTTTAATGTGTTATATCACACTCAATCCCTTTTCCTTATGGTAGATACATGTACTCAAGACATGCAAAGCAAAGCCTTAAGCTTCCATGGCAGGGAAATGAAATTTATACATTTTACCAATATCCTTAGCTACATGTATAGAGGTTACATTATTGAATCATAACTACTTGTTAATAGACATCTACACATACTGGAAAATTCTCCATGTTCCACCAACTGATGATACTTCTATTGTTCACCAGTAAGTGTTTGCGATCTTTAACACTGACCAGTGTGGGTGGTTTATGGAAAGTTGTACATGTGTTGTTAGAATGGTTTTGGATGCCTTGAGAATTACTACATATTAAAGGCTATGGATTACTGTCCACTTATACCATTGTCATTATAACTACACAGCTTGCTTCCATTAATATCTACTATGGTTTGTGAGTAACAAGGTGCACTTTCTCATTTCAACATAATGATATTATTATACACACATACATGTACGAAATTAATATAATAATGATATTATTGCATATGTTTTGCTCTATAATCATCTGAGTTGAATGTAGCCTGGCATATAGTCATGCGTAGGCTGCTGCATCAGGGTGATTTGGTGATTTGGTCTTGTTGTCTTCCTCAGCTGAAAAGGGAATGGTGGCAAAATCTAGTTAATTGAGTGTCACAAGGCATCAGTGTCTGTAACACTCATATCCCCTCTGACACTCAGATCAGTGATTAGAGCATCATATGTCTCTTGCACGACTGGTTCTTTTATGATTTCCTTGTAAAGTATTGAAACAAAATTCTAACTTCATTTTGACATTACAGACCTCCAATATTGCACTTAAATCTAAACTGAATACAGCTCCAAACAGTAAACTATCATCTTCAGAGTTGGTTGATGGTATGTGAATCATTTTTCCTTCTTGTTAACATGGTTAGTAAAAACATTCCTCATGAAATGTCTATCACGGCAATAGATGATGATGAAGCCACACAACCATATGCCAGTGTGTCAAGTGAAAATGCCCTTGTCCCTTATATATACAGGAAACAGTATAAAGTCTTAAAGTTTGTTAAGTAGGAATGAATGGGAAGCTATTTTGGTGGGTTTTGTCATATAATTTTGTACTATATATAAAGGCCTATATGTTTTTAAATATATTATAGCCTGGGTCTCCATTTTTCTGCCAGGCTGTACATATTTGTATGTATAATCATATGAAATGCTACACCCATAGTTGGTGCTGATGATACTATTATATCACCATCTACTGACTATACAACATTTGAGAACAATCCGTCAACATTTACATTCAACTGTTCTGGAGGTGGAACAGTTTTGTTCTGGACAGTGGATGGATATGCTACTGGTACACCATATGTACTCGGTAGAGGAATATACTATACACCTTACATAGTATCACCAGATGGACTTACTGTATCCTCTCAGCTCATTGTTCCCACCACCAAAGCTAACAATAACATTACAGTGATCTGTACAGTGCTGGATGCATCATATAACCATCAGTCAAGTGATCCAGTGAGACTCATTCTCCAAGGTACTGTACTGAACTTAGTGAGCATATGAACAAGATAGTAGAAGCCCTTAGATCAAACATGCATTCATATATAGAATTTGTCTATGCAGAGGGTAGGTGTAGTTGCATTCCATGAGCTTGTCACCACACAACAATGCAGCTGCAAGAAGAACCCTGGCACCACATCCCACCTTGTCTCACCACCATGCAATATTATTACTTTCCTAGGAATATTAAATCATCTTATTCAAATTGTTTGTTTACTGCTCCAAACCTTGAACCATCATTGCATGTACAAAACATGTTTGTTACTCACCATGACAATACCTAAATGCAACTAACACATATACAGGGTTAATTTCACATCTTGTACTCTATAAACCTGATGAATAGTACATTATTTGGTACAATAACTTGTTGCACTCACTTCAGGTATTCTGTGTGCTCCATACAACTTTTCAGTAGCCATGTCCAACACCACATTTATGCTCCCTTGATGTCACTGACTGCTCCCCTGACATATTCTATTACACTCCTCACTCCTCTATTATGTACAGTACGTACAGCTAGTTTTTTTAAATTTAATTTGTGAGATGATTTCTCTCACTTCCTGTTTTGCCTCCTACGTATTGCTTAATTTTGTGCAAAAACCACTTTTACAATGCTATGTTCGTACTGATACAGAAAATATGGAATAGGTACATCTGCATTTACATATTCCTCTGTCTAGGCATACTACCACCACCATCACAGCTCACAATAACCTCCTCAAACTCTACCATAACACTCTTCTGGGTTGCCCCACCTTCTCTTGAAGTTTCAACTCCTCCCACCATATCCCATTACATACTTGGTAACAATGTCACCAACATTCCAAAGACCATCAGTAATCCTGCAGTATGCAAGCCTGCTATGCCTTGTAATTCATCACTTGATATAAATGACTCATCATTTGTAATAAATACTGGAGAGCAAAATACAACCATCTTGGACTATAATGGTACATTAATTGAGTTTACATTCTTTGCTGTCAATGGAGCTGGAAATGGAATTGCAATATATACTTATGTACATTCAAAGAAGACACTGACAGGTTAGTATGCTACTTACATGTGTACATGAATGGAATAGTAAAGATGGATGTGCTTCAGTGGAATTTACAAGTTTGTATGTAGCACCTGTTCGATTAATTGTATACACACAAAAACACGCTTGTATTGAAATAATATATTTTACATGTCCAGTACAACACTGTTTTAGTGCCTATGTTTTAAAAATAATGTATGTGTAGTTTGTGCATATGTTTTAATTTGATGTTAAATAACCTCTTGTGTCTCAACATATTTGCATATTTTTTTGTTGATAAACCCAGCTAATCCCATGTTCGCTTGTGTGAATAAACATCAATGTGCATGGATGATTTTTCTTCATGCACATAGGATTTCAAACAACTGTTATCACAACTACAAAACTTACAGTATCCATTGATAGGCCTACCACTACTCCCATTGGCCACTACAAAAAAACTTCACCAAATGCTATTGGTAGGAAGTGGTTATGATAATTATAAATATTGTCAAAGTTCAATATCGCCTTCGAATGCATGTATTCTGTGTATATGTGTGTGTGTGTGTGTGTGTGTACACATTTGATCATACAGTGTATGGAGCTCTATGTGGAACATCAGCAGTGTTGATATCAATGGTTATAGTCATGGTCTGTGTAGGTGTCTACATCAGATGTAAACATAAAGGTACAGTGATGGTTTTGGTGCTGTACTCTAAATAGTGCACACTTCTGTAGGAAACATCAAAAGCACCCAAATTGAACTTGAACAGAACAATGCATATGAAGTGATTAACAAACTGTCATGTCCTTTGGATGAAGAGAACATGGAGCCATGTCCTGCATATGGAGTAGTACTGTGACGTGACTACTATACATCCACCTTAAAATAATTGCATACTCTAATATAAATTTGCAATGGGCAATTTTAATATCAATTATTTTGCTCATAACTTGCTAGTTACACATTGTGAAACTGTATTGCCTCTATAGGTACATGTAACCTTTCCACAAGTAACATAGGTGATCATACATTGAGTCATAATGGTGACTTACCTACATGTCAACATGTATCTTGTCAAACTCTTCTTTGCAACTATTTTAATATGATGATGCCTCTAACTACATCATCCTCTTATCTCTCTCTTATAATTCTTTGTTGCTCTGCTCTTTGCTGCTTTTAAATTGTACCAATTTCCCTGTTTTTTTCCGCAGCACTGTAAATGATAAGTCATTAATGTAGTACTATATTTATTTCACTATTGATACTTGATCAGGTGAATTTTTATATAACTAAATTGGAATTTTGATTAGTTAATTAGCCCATGATGGGATAAGACTAACAGCAGATTTAGGATCACATTGGATATGTGGGATCAATGTACGTGTAGAAGAGCTGCTGAATAGTGCTTTAAGCTGGCAGTCATCCAGCAGGATAGCAGTTGGTACATGGTGAGTCCACAATGACCTCTGTTGAGATGACCACAGTATGTGGGATGACATAATTGAAGTAACCAATGGAGGTGGCCAGACATGGTACATAATCAGTACAGTGCACAACTAGGTAAGATACCTAAAGGATCATAATTATGCAGAACTGTACACACGTTGGATGTACCAAGAAACCAAGTGTTTCCACAACACACAAATGTTAAGCAATTCAGGGTAGTCCCAAAAAAGCTGTTTTTCACAACATCCTCAATTTGATTAGTTTTTTGCTATTAGAACTTTGATGCAAAACAAATTCAGAGTAGGACAATTAATAAACAGGCACATGGGAAACATAATGAAAACACCACACTACTGCCCACACCCAGGACCAATGGTATGATATATCCTGCCATGTAGCTAGCAGCTGCAAAGTGTCACTTGCATTGCATGAGGATAAACACGATGTTGCTAGGCAGCGACATGGTGTCACAACAGCTGGAGCTGTTATTGCATACTATAGATTCTACCTGTGTCAGGAAAAAATAATAATTCTATCTGAGGAAGTTGTCATTTAAAACTATAAAAAGTAAGCACTTTGCATTGTACGATTTAGTACTCTGATCAGGAATGGAGTGTTTAACAAAAGGAGGATATTCTTGTTTGTTATTATTTGTTATAAAAACTGAGATACAAAATATAAACACTATCATTTGAGCACACACATATGCAAGCAAAAAACAGTACATGTTACAAAGACAGCTGAGCACAAAATGGATACAATAGGTGGAGGTGTGCAGGTACAAAGGTTGCTGAATTAGTCATCAAAAGTACCACTACATATGTCATAGGGAGCACCAGTTTGGGCTGATATCTGAACACATAAAGACAAAACTAGTCCACACTCTAGTATCTTCCATCTAGAATGGCATGAAGCATTGGTCCCACCTGTTGACAGAAGAATTACATTCAAAGTGACAAAGTGCACACAGCCAAGAGATATTGTATAAGGTACTGTAGGCAATGTGACATTTGAGCTGGGATATTACAATCCTTCAGTAGTAAACTGCCTTTTACTAATTGTACACACATCTGCATGGTTTCTTGTTTGTATTTCATTACATCATCTTGTCCCTTACTCCCACTGATGGTATTACTCTTCTACATGCACAGAACATACAATGTAGTTTCATTTCAAAATCATTGCTCAGTGTACTTGTAATATACACATGTACATGTACACATGTAGCTAGCAATGTTCCAAATAAAGAGAACACTTTTTGGATGTTGCTAACTTCTTCTAAAAAAAAAAAAAAGTACATGTAATACAACAGCATTCAGGTAACTAGACATACATAATGACACTTGGAATCTGTAATAGTTGCCCAGGGACTGATAAGATGAAGAAAAACCTTTTGGATTACTTTGATGAAAATGAATGTGATGAGATCCAGTACAAGCAATGGACTACCACAGACCGGTCTCAGTTGGAAACTATCACTGAATCCACTGAAGAATTTGTTGACACGTTTATTGAAAAGCTGCAGGTACTATCAAGGCATGATTTTACTGCTAAAGAGCAATCCAACTACTTGATGGATAGAAAAACTGCACTTAAAGAAGGCGAAGTTTTGGTGCTAGGCGACTTTTCAGAAAACTACACATTCATTATACAGGATGCCATACGGGGATACCACTGGACAAATAAACAAGCTACCCTGCACCCATTTGTCCATTACATTAACCTTGAAGGTGTGGGCTTAACACATGGCAGCTATGTTGTCATTTCAGACTGCAATATCCATGATGCAGTGGCAGTGCACCTGTTTCAAAGGCACCTGGTAGAATTCTTAAAAACAAATTACAACGTAACGAAAATGATTTGTTTCAGTGATGGGTGCGCTGGACAATATAAAAAGTGTAAAAACATCATCAATTTGTGCCACCACTATGAAGACTTTGGATTAGTTGCAGAATGGCATTTCTTTGCAACAAGCCATGGCAAGGGGCCACCTGATGGTGTGGGGGGAACTGTAAAAAGAGAAGCTGCCAAAGCCAGTCTGCAGCGAGTACACAGTGGCCACATTACAACTCCCCTTGAGCTGTTCACATTTTGTCAGTTGAAATTGACTGGTACAACCTTCAAGTACTTGACAAGCCAAGACTGGGGTGAGGAACAGAGTCTACTAAGTGAAAGGCTGTCAAAAGCCAAAACAATTGCTGGAACACAAAAACTGCACTGTTTCTTGCCGCTGACAACCAGGACCCTACAGGTGAAGGAATACAGTCCAAGCCGTGTTTGCCGCACTGAGACTGTAGACACGTTGTCTTTATGCAGCTCTGTGAGCATTAAAGATGCTAAAGGCTACGTGGCAGTGATATATGACAGTGCTTGGTGGGTTGGCTATGTTCTGAAGACAGATCCTGAATTACAGGAGGTAACTGTAACCTTCCTCCATCCTCATGGACCAAACAAGTCTTTCTCCTACCCTCACCTGACAGTTCATATTAGTGACCTTTTAATTTCTGTACATGTAGATCTGAAGACTTATATTCTAACAGACAAGGAAATGGACACTGCAACAAAAGCCCTGTATAGATCTACATCTACATGAATAGAGTACAATTACTTTCTGTATATACATTTTAGAAGTGCATTCTTGTTATTGTGATCAGTGTACACGTAAGTGGTACATAAATGAAATTCATATAATTGCAGTTATGATACTCTACATAAAGTGTTTACATTGTGGCAGCCACTACCAAACCAAGGTTGGACTATGTTAAATGCACACATTCCCCCTTGTGGTGCCTTGGTCCCCCCCAAAAATTGGTCCCCCCGGACCAATTTTCATGAAAAAATCGGTCCCCCCGGACTAATTTTGTCTGAAATATTTGGTCCGCGCATGCGTATTTTGGTCCCCCCCCCCCTTAAACACGTGTTTCTGTGAAGTGATCAGCGGCGATCGGATGAGAAAGCAAAAGAATGTATAAAAATAAGAGAAAAGGGGCTAGAGATGGTACGATACTATATGCATAGGCCTTTTGGTTTTACATGTACGATTCAGTGCACGTTCATGCTCGTACAGTACCGTCCACGAGAAAGTTAAAAATACACGCGAGCAACCCGTAGTTTTATGTCCCAGGCGAGTGCCTCCTCGTTTACCACACGCAATTCACTCGCGTGTACCCACACGCGAGTACACGCGTGCTTTATGGTTCCTAGCAACCGTTTTTAATTTATATAATCTGGACAGCGATAACGTTATAAACGTGTACACGTATTAAGCACACGCTGCAAACAACGTACACTTAGCATATGTTTATACCACTTTAATTTACACCGGTTGCACCGTTACGAATGTGTAGAAGTAATATATTCCAATAAGGTATATGCGCGCGAGCGGGATACATGTATCACAGGAAAAAAACGCGTAGAATCAAATTTTGATTTTATAAAGGATTTTAAAATCCTCTGTAAAATCACTATATGATTGAACATTAAGATTGTGATTCTATGTTCAATCACGCGTTTGATTTCATACGTTTTTTTTCCTGTGTATACAGCTGTAATGAAAGAGGTGATTCTTAGCGGACCTCTTCGTTAAAATGTATTTTAGGTCAAGCTTAGCGACGGACAAGTAGCAAAGAATATGCTTCGCGCAACTTGTGTATTAATGGCACTGCTCATTGCATTGGTGCATTTTGATGCCGACGATACATACAGCGTCGTACCAGTAAAGAAGGTTGCTGCTAAAGGAGAGCTGTGTGCAGCATCAAACTGCACAGTAGAATGTTGACACAGGTATAACCACATCATCTATGAATGTAATCATATATGTGCAATCAGTAATTTAAACTTGTCACTTAAAAAAAAAATACGAGACAAGTTATTGTCATTTGATGCAGCAAAAGCAATAGAGGGATAGTAAACCATACCATTAGAAATAGAATTCTTCCGCTGCTGCCTTTATAATGTACACGTAATTCATTTGCACACGCGTGTAACTATAGTACGCTCGCAAATTGCCCATACACGCGTGTCACTCGCGAGGCACACGCATTTTGCGAGCGCAACATAATTACTCCCGAGTCGCTCGCGTGTCACACGCGAGGTGCGCGCGAGTTTTTTTAACTTTCTCGTGGACGGTACTGTATTGTTTAGGTGATGATGCCGTTGGTTTCTGTGACGACGGTTACATTGGTGTGAACGATGGTGAAGACGATGGCGAGTGTGAAGAAGACGATGGCGATGGTGAAGACGTTGTGATACATGAACATAGTCCATTATAAGTAATGGACAAGTAAACATATGTCTTGTACAAAGCTTTATAATGGCCGGCTGTTCTTGTACATGTACATTTGCATTGTATGTATTGTGAAATACACTATATGTATATAAATGTACATTACATGTAGTTGTAATTGTGTTGCATACAATTACTTTCTGTATGTGCATTTTAGAAGTGCATTCTTGTTATTGTGATCAGTGTACACATAAGTGGTACATAAATGAAATTCATATAATTGCAGTTATTATACTCTACATAAACTAAACTGTTTACATTGTAGCAGCCACTAACAGAACCAAACCAAGGTTGGACTATGTTAAATGCACACATTCCCCCTTGTGGTGCCTCAGCCCAAGGTCAGCCCGATCCAAAATCTAAAAGGTGAACTTTTGGTCGGTGATTATCTCCCAAACAACTAGACCTGGGAAGGTGACCTTTTGTATAAAGCAATGTCTCATGACCCCGTAGCTATAAAATACATTTTCATGGAAATCAGAGTGAGTCGTGCAGTAACTTGCGTACGCTTGGCTAAGATTGTCCCAGTTACAGCTTTTAAAATTATACAACATAACATATATGTACACACACACACACACACACACACACACACACACACATGGTTCAAAGAAATCCAATTAACACACAAATGATTAGTTAAATTCTAACTGAAAAAAGTGTGTGTGGGAATTTTAACAGCTTATAATTAATTAACACACACACAACACACACACACACACACACACACAACATACACACACACATGCTTAAAAGAATGCTTTCCAGCTGAAAAAAAGGTGTGCTGGAATTTTAAGCAACAGCTTACAATTAACACACAAATGATTAATTAAATTGTAACTGAAAAAGTGTGTGTAGGAATTTTAACAGCTTATAATTAATTAACACACACAACGCACACACACACACACACACACACACACACACACATGGTTAAAATTAATGCATTAAGCTGAAAAAAGGTGTGCAGGAATTTTAAGTTACAGCTTACAATTACACACCAAACCACACACACACACATGGTTAAAAAAAATGTGTTCAGCTGAAAAAAAGGTGTGCAGGAATTTTAACACCACACATGCAGACATGGTTAAATAAATTTGCATTCAGCTGAAAATAGGTGTGCAGTTAAGTTACAGCTTAAAATTAACACACACACACACACACACACACACACACACACACACACACACAAACACACACACACACACAAACACACACACACACGGTCAAAAGAAATACATTCCAGCTGAAAAAAGGTATACAGGAAAATTAAGTTACAGCTTACACACATGGTTAAAATGTTACTGAAAAAAGGTGTGTAGGAATTTTAAGTTACAGCTTACAATTAAGACCAAACACACACACACACACACACACACACACACATGGTTAAAAGAAATGCATGCAACTGAAAAAAGGTGTGCAGGAATTTTAAGTTAGTGCTTACAATTTACACACACAACACATATACACAACACACACACACATGGGTTAAAAGAAATGCATTCAGCTGAAAAAAGGTGTACAAGAAATTTTAACAGCTTATAATTAATTAACACACACAACACACACATACATGTAGTTAAAAGAAATGCATTCCAGCTGAAAAAAGGTGTGCAGGAATTTAAGTTACAGCTTACAATTAAAACCACACACACACGCACACACACACACAAACACACACTACACACACACACACAGTTAAAAGAAATGCATTTAGCTGAAAAAAGGTGTGCAGGAATCTTAAGTTACAGCTTACAATTAACACACACACACACACACACACATACATGTACATGTTTAAATAAATTTGCATTCAGCTGAAAAAAGGTATGCAGGAATTTTGAACAGCTTATAATAATTAATTAACACACAACACACAGACACACACACACATACACACGGTTAAAAGAAATGCATTCAGCTGAAAAAGGTGTGCAGGAATTTACGTTACAGTTTACAATTAAAACCACACACACACACACACACACACAAACACACATGCAAAACACACATATATGTAAACACACATGGTTCAAAGAAATGCAACTGAAAAAAGGTGTG
Organism: Spongilla lacustris; assembly: GCA_949361645.1. Lineage (NCBI taxonomy): Eukaryota > Metazoa > Porifera > Demospongiae > Spongillida > Spongillidae > Spongilla > Spongilla lacustris. The sequence goes on from OX442417.1 coordinate 8,751,799, forward strand.
CAGAAATTTTAACAGCTTATAATTAATTAACACATGCAACACATACACACACACACACACACACATACATGTATATGTAAACACACATGGTTAAAAGAAATGCATGCAACTGAAAAAATGTGTGAATTTTAAGTTACAGTGAACAACTAACACACACAACACACACATGGCTAGCAATTTCCAAATATACAATACTTTTTTATACGCTTAGTGCAAAAGACCTGTCCTACTACTCTCTTCTTTTAACATGTTGCTCTGATCTTCGCAACATTACTTTTTGGTACTTTAAGTTGCTTTGCAATTTACCACAAATACATCTTTTAGCAATGTAGTATTGATTGTATTTGACAATCATTGAAGAATTGCAAGAATGTAAAAAATATTTTCTGAATTAATAACCAATTCTACAGTATAATGAGATTTTGGCTTGTTCTTTAATCATATCAGTTTGCTAAAAATTAATTTTAACTTGCGTCCTACACGTAGGACGATAATCCTATGCGTAGGACGACGGGATATTAAAGGTTAATGTACACCTGAAGATTTTGTGTTGTGCAAAGGACTGTTACCAGTACAGTAAAAACTGCTGAACTGATTACATCAGGTAAACACATATTTCTATCTGTTTAATTCATGTATGCAGAATATTACATGAATATGCAAATTTATATTAACTATTAAGCTATGGGTCATACACAATGTACTTGTACATACATTGTATGTATGAATGGATACATTGTATATCCTCCCTCACACTACCATCCATTACCTCCACCACCCACTCCCTCTCCACATTACACAACCCTCCCTCCACGCTACTCACCAGGTGCCTGGACAGCCTTATGAATGGCCTCTACCACCATGGGCATCAGAGCAGTGGAGTTGTCCCTCTTGTAGCTTCAGTGGTCCAGTCCTCAAAGGGGGCCAGCACAGAGGGCATGACACCGGACCCTGACAGTCCCAACCACCTGTTGGAACCATCCGTGCATGAAAATTTGACCACTTGGTACAGAGCATTGGCCCAGCAGATGGACTGGGTGGGGCAGTCTATGGTGAGGCCATTGGGCCAGCCAAGGTACAGGGTATGGAAGAAGGTCCTGTTGGTGCCATCCATGAAAGCATGGGTAATCATGGGAGTGGCGCCAGTTTGTTATGCAGAGGTGACTGAAGTGCAGATGGGAAGGACAGTGAAGATGGGGGTGGAAGGTGATCGAGTGTGACAGTAGAGGGAGATGGAGTACATGTAATAACTGCATTTGTGCACGTACATGTACATAATTGTGCATTTGCCAATGTGCAACTGGCAACAGTCAAAGGGTCAACAGTCAATTACATTTCATGGTCAGAACACAAGCATGTTTAAAACATACAATGTACATGTACCACATACCCATACATGTATGCTGGGTCTTTCGCTGTCATGGCTGAAACAAATGTTTGTACATGCCTACTTCCATTAAGCAGGGATGCAGTGGTGGTAGAAAGGATGTCTGCGACCCATCCACAGCCAATACATTGTGTTGAGGTATTTGAAGTCATTTCCTGGGGGTATTGATAAAGTCAATTACCTTCCATAGAGGTGTATGATTGTACTAACCTTGAATATATAACAGGTTTGCAGTTCCTACAATATTGCAGCATGAAGCATAGGACAATGGAAGTCCTGTTGTATAAGAATGTGGCATGAATATTCCTCATGTTTACCAACAAGCTAGATAAACATTATCATTTGAGCACACACATATGCAAGCAAACAACAGTACATGTTACAAAGACAGCTGAACACAAAATGGATACAATAGGTGGAGGTGTGCAGGTACAAAGGTTGCTGAAATACAATGTAGTCATCAAAAGTACCACTACATATGTCATAGGGAGCACCAGTTTGGGCTGATATCTGAACACATAAAGTCCACACTCTAGTATCTTCCATCTAGAATGGCATGAAGCATTGGTCCTACCTGTTGACAGAAGAATTACATTCAAAGTGCACACAGCCAATAGATATTGTATAAGGTACTGTAGGCAATGTGACATTTGAGCTGGGATGGTATTTCTCTTCTACATGCACAGAACATAGTTTCATTTCAAAATCATTGCTCAGTGTATGTGTAATACAACAGCATTCAGGTACATGTAACTAGACATACAATGCACATGCATGTACATACATAATGACAGTCTAATAATAATATATACATGTACATGTAGCTAGTAAAATCCTTAATGCAATGTTCCAAATGAAGAGACAAAAACTGATATTACTAACTTCTTCAAAGACTTGCATTCAGTTACAAGATACAATGGATGGTTACACATGTACTTTGTACACCTTTACAATTAACACACACAAACATGTTAAAAGAAATGAATGCAGCTGAAAAAAGGTTTGCAGGAATTTTAGGTACAGCTTACAATTAACACACACACACAACACACACTCACAACACACACACATGATACACACTTACACAACATACACACACACACAACACACACACACAAACACACACGTGGTTAAAAGAAATGCATTCAACTGAAAAAAGGTGTGTAGGAATTTTAAGTTACAGCATACAATTAACACACACACACAAACACATGGTTACATGTAAATTGTAAGCTGTATCTTAAAATTCCTGCACACCTTTTTTCAGTTGAATGCATTTCTTTTAACCATGTGTGTTTGTGTGTGTGTGTGTTAATTGTAAGCTGTACTTAAAATTCCTGCACAACTTTTTTCAGCTGAATGCACTTCTTAAAACCATGTGTGTGTGTGTTAATTGTAAGCTGTAATTTTTAAATTCCTGCACACCTTTTTCAGCTGGATGCATCTATTTTAACCATGTGTGTATGTATTATGTGTGTGTTTTGTGTGTTTTTTTTCAGTTGCATGCATTTTAAGTTACAGCTTACAATTAACACACACACACAACACAAAAACACACACACATGGTTAAATAAAATGAATGTAACTGAAAAAGGGTGCACAGGAAATTTAAGTTACAGCTTACAATTAACACCTCACACACACACACACACACACACACACACACACACACACACACATACATGTACAAGTACACACACACATGGTTAAAAGAAAAGCATTCAGCTGGAAAAAAGTGTGTAGGAATTTTTAGTCACAGCTTACAATTAACACCACACACACACACACACAGTTAAAAGAAACGCATTCAGCTGAAAAAAGTGTGCAAGAATTACAGCTTACAATTAATACACACACACATGGTTAAATTGTAACTGAAAAAAGGTGTGTAGGAATTTTTAGTTACAGCTATCAATTAACACACACATGGTTAATATGTAACTGAAAAAATGTGTGTAGGGATTTTATGCTACAGCTTACGATTACAGTAACACAACACACAACACACACAACACACACACACACCAACACACGCATGGTTAAAACAAATGCATTCAACTGAAAAAAGGTGTGCAGGAATTATACTTACAATTAACACACACACACGGTTAAAATGTACATGTACATGTCACTGAAAAAAGGTGCAGGAATTTTAAGTTACAGCTTACAATTAACACACACACCACACACATACACAACACATGCACACACACACATATGGTTAAAAGAAATGCAGTCCAGCTGAAAAAAGGTGTGCAGGAATTTAAGTTACAATTTACAATTAAAACCACACACACACACACGCACACAAAACACACACACACACCAACACACACACACACACACCAACACACACAAACACACATAAACGCACACACACAAACACACATGGATTAACACAAATGCTGAAAAAATGTGTGCAGGACTTTTAAGTTACAGCTTACAATTAACACACACACATGGTTAAAATGTACATGTAACTATGTGTAGGAATTTTTAGTTACAGCTTACAATTAACACACACACACAACACACACACCAACACACACACACACCAACACACCAACACACCAACACACACACACAACACACACATCAACACACACACACCAACACACACACACACCAACACATACACCAACACACACACTAACACACACAAACACACCAACACACACACACAACACACACACACACCAACACACACACACCAACACACAAACACACCAACACACACACACACACATAAACACACACACACACATAAACGCACACACACACATAAACGCACACACACATAAACGCACACACACATAAACGCACACACAAACAAAAACACACATAGATTAACACAAATGCATTCAGCTGAAAAGATGTGTGCAGGAATTTTAAGTTATAGCTTACAATTAACACACACATACATGGTTAAATTGTAACTGAAAAAATGTGTGCAGGGATTTTATGCTACAGCTTACAATTACAGTAACACAACACACACACACACACATGGTTAAAACAAATGCATTCAGCTGAAGAAAGGTGTGCAGGAATTCTAAGTTACAGCTTACAATTAACACACACACATACACACACACACACGGTTAAAAGAAAAGCATTCAGCTGAAAAAAGTATGCAAGAATTAACAGCTTACAAATAACACACACATGGTTAAAATGTAACTGAGAAAAGGTGTGTAGGAATTTTATGCAACACCTTACAATTACCGCGCACACACACAACACACACACATCACACACATAAACACACACCAACACACACACACATAAACACACACCAACACACACACACATACATGTACACACATGGTTAAAACAAATGCATTCAGCTGAAAAAAGGTGTGTAAGGATTTTATGCTACAGCTTACAATTAACACACACACACAGACACAACACACACCACACACAAACACACATACACCAACACACACACATACACCAACACACACACACATACACCAACACACACACACATACACCAACACACACACACATACATGTACACACATGGTTAAAAGAAAAGCATTCAGTTGGAAAAGTGTGCAAGAATTTTCAGTTAAAGCTTACAATTAACACCATACACACACAGCACACACACATAACACACACAACACACATAAACACACACACAATGGTTAACAAATGCATTTAGCTGAAAAAAAGGTGTGCAGGAATTTTAAGTTACAGCTTACAATTAACACACACACACACACACACACACACACACAAAAGGTTAAAAGAAATGCATGCAGCTGAAAAAAGGTGTGCAGGAATTTTAAGTTACAGCTTACAATTAAGACACACATACACACAGTTAAACTGAAAACAGGTACACATGTACATGTACACGTGCAGGAATTTAAAGTTACAATGTACATGTACATATTTCTTATAGGACTACCTACATGTACATGTACATGTACCAGGCAGAAAGAGTAAAAAAGAACATATACATATACATGTACAGTTGATTAAAATTATATGGATGTCCTGAACTTAACCGCTAATTAGGTCACACACTAATTTGCCATGGAAAATTTATCACGCATTGTATAAGCAATTAAGTCACCAGATATTTACATGTATAAGCACTGGGAAAGGTTAGACACCAAACCTGTGCACTTATACATGTACATGTACAGTCTACATTTATGTACATGTAACTAATTACTTACATGTATGTACATTTAACTAAATAATAATAATTTTAATAATAAGAAACATCAAGTTGCCATAAAGTGGTGGCTTGGTATGGACACTTCCCAGGGATCCCAGTGCGCACTTTGCCCTGACAAGGCCCTTGACCCCCTATGACATCATGCCATCACTTGTAAGCATGGGGGTGATGTTGTGGCATGACACAACACCCTACGTGATGTCCTAGCTGAAACATGCCACAGGACCCATCTTGGCGTCCAAGTGGAAGCTGGCAATGACCACACAGCCGATCATAGCCACACCCGTCCTGCTGACCTTCTGTTGACTAACTGGGCAACATGCAAAACAGCTGCCTTTGACATTTCTGTAACCTCTCCGCTTAACACACATACCCTTATGGAAGCGGGAGTGTCTGCAGGATCAGCTGCCCTAGCCACTGAAGGCAGAAAGCACAAGGCCAATGATCCAAAATGCAAAGAACTCGGCTGGTTGTGTGTTCCCCTGGTAGCTGAGACATATGGTGCATGGGGAAATGAAGTTATTGAAGCCTTCTCTTAGCTGGCATCACGGCTTGCCACTCTAACATGCAGGCCCAAGGCGACCGTCCTTGGAGACTTCTATGGCAGACTCAATCTCCATCTAGTGAGGGCCAACGCCACTGCCATACTCACCAGATGTGTTTTGCATTAACTATAGGCAATTTATGATAGTGTAGTTATTAAATGTATATATGTATATTACTATAATTATAATGTTAATAAAAGATAATTTTATATACATCATATCAATATAACATGAAATAATTATAGTATATAATTATATATATATATAACTACCTAATCTAAATAGTGTACATGTACATGTCCGAGGCAAAGCATCTAGACAGCATAGCAGTGGCATTTGCTTTAACTAGATTGAGATTTAGCCTGCCATACAGGCTATTGAGGACAGCTGCCCTTGCCTTGTTTGAACTGTTTGCTAGGTGAGAGGCCAGATGTGACAATGACTCCATGGCTTCAGCACCCCAAGCCCCAATAAGCTTCAACAACCATGGGGGCACAGACCCACCCAAGCTCCCTGCACTTTCCATCATTTGCCTCATGCTTCCTCAGCTCTGTAGCTCTGGCGGCTGTACCAATCCGCTTCCAACAAAATGTTTAAATTGAGCGGTGATGTCACAGATATGTCAAAGGCAAAAACTGGTCTGCTCTCCAATAATAATAACAATACACTATGGCTGTACAACCACACTATGGCTGTACAACCACACTATGGCTGTACAACCACACTATGGCTGTACAACCACACTATGGCTGTACAACCACACTATGGCTGTACAACCACACTATGGCTGTACAACCACACTATGGCTGTACAACCACACTATGGCTGTACAACCACACTATGGCTGTACAACCACACTATGGCTGTACAACCACACTATGGCTGTACAACCACACTATGGCTGTACAACCACACTATGGCTGTACAACCACACTATGGCTGTACAACCACACTATGGCTGTACAACCACACTATGGCTGTACAACCACACTATGGCTGTACAACCACACTATGGCTGTACAACCACACTATGGCTGTACAACCACACTATGGCTGTACAACCACACTATGGCTGTACAACCACACTATGGCTGTACAACCACACTATGGCTGTACAACCACACTATGGCTGTACAACCACACTATGGCTGTACAACCACACTATGGCTGTACAACCACACTATGGCTGTACAACCACACTATGGCTGTACAACCACACTATGGCTGTACAACCACACTATGGCTGTACAACCACACTATGGCTGTACAACCACACTATGGCTGTACAACCACACTATGGCTGTACAACCACACTATGGCTCAAGCTCTAGTACATGTGTATAAAACGCTCGATCAAAAGCCACGCCCACAAAGCCAATCCTACATAGGACCCACTACCGTGGGTCCTGATGTATGTATACGCATAATAAATTCCTAAATTCCTTATAGGAATTTTGAATGCACAAAGCTACATGTATTAGGCCTTTTACAAAGCGACTTTGCGGCTGTTTTTTTAACACACTTCAACACCATTGATTATATATACATTAAAGCTGTGAACTACGAATGTTTTAAAAAGCCCGCATAAATATAAAATTAAATCCATTGGTGTTGAAGTGTGTATAAAAACAGCCTCCTAGGTTATGTGCACGCGTTGTGTGTGTGTGTGTGTGTGTGTGTGTGTGTGTGTGTGTGTGTGTGTGTGTGTGTGTGTGTGTGTTAAATTATTCAAAGAATTGATTAGAAAAGTGTAAAAATAAAATTTCCTTCTAAAGGATATTATAATAAACACAATTCAAACTCAAATTGTATTGGTTCTAGCTGTCAGGCCTCCACATATAAGAACAAAAACTCTTTAAGGATTAATACACAAACCAGTACATGTACATGTGTAGCTTTATCATCCTGGTACAAAATTGCATGTGCAAAGCATTTAAAGAATCCATAAAGGTTGTGGACACACTCAACACAAACACATACTGTAACACAAACATGCACAAACATGCAGAAACACACTAACACACACTATCCACATTTACATGTAAAATATTCAGAATTGACCTCGCTACCATAGAGATGATACATGTAACTCACAACACACACACACAACACACTCACACATGTGCTCCAGTTGGAGTGGCTTCAATGATCGTTGATTTCAATTCAATATCATACAAACACATACATGTAGGCTATAGTTCTAAATATTTCATAAGACTCATTATAAAGGTTTTCAACACGTTGAACACAATTCAACATCACACTAACACATTGGTCCTAGCTCTAATTTCTCATAAGACTTTGCTTCTAAAGCTCTTACAGAAGTGAAGAGGCTTTAAAGAACTCACATGATTACAGGAGAGGACCCATAAAGCTAGTTCTATTTATCTTGAATAACTAATCTGTACTCAAGTGCTATTAGGCATTGGAAGTACTTAATACCCTGACTGCACAAAGCTCTAGCCATGAGGCTTTTTACTAAACATTAATTAATTCATCATTAATTGGATCCATTAAAAACTTTACTTTAATCCTTCCCGCCTGATTCTATTAACGAGGTATCATCACACACACCACAGTATATTTTCACATACATGTAGACATAGTTGGTTAAAGGTGGGCTGTTAACGCTCGCACATTTAAGATTGCTACAGCTGCTAGGCCTGTTCAAATGCCACGTATTAATTACTACGAAATCATTATCACGTCGATATATGGAGTTAGAAATAAAACAGTAACTGCATACCGTTCGTTGTTTTCAGAGCTTCCAATCCTTCGACGATACAGTGAGCATACTCTAATTAAAGCCATCAATAATACGCGATGTTAATATACCGTAGAATTATGTAATGTTTCACTCCGCAATTTAACGTAAAAGACGCCGCATGAAAACCCACTCCCATAAAGTTCTTCGGTCGAAGAATGAGATGTACGTATACGTACGTGTGATATTAGTTGGTAAACAATACATTCTTTAAAGCACTAAGTACATGTATGTTATTAGGTGTGAAGGATTACATGATCATGTGTTGCATCATATTTAATTTAATGATAACGAAAAGAAAATCTGTTGTTGTATCAACAATGGGTGCACAACAGAGAAATGCTTGAGCACATCTACAAATAAACATCAACTACACGCACTGTATTAAAACAATGTCAATTAAATTCATGGATGGCTACAGAAGTGTAACCAAAAAAAATCAGCACTAATGTATACAAGAATACAGTTACATGTACATGTACCACCCATAATAATCACACATGAAAATGCTACCACAATGCATGTATGGTGAGAGGGCTATAGTGAGGGAGGTGAGGAATTCTTTTTCATCAAAGTTGTTTTGGATGTATTATATCCCATAGAGACTGAATTCAATGGGAAAATCACCAATTAAATTTTTATTATCATGTTGATTTAAGTACATGTACATGTATCAATCATTACAGGGATATTTATTAACATGTACATATAGCTGTGCATAGTACATGAACGCTTTCCTGTTCGATTCGCACGGATGTTCCCATTTAAGTATAAGTATGAGTGGCAGGTGACTACACTACAGTATGTCATTGTCATGAATTGAGTGTGAAAATGTGAGTTGGTGTAGTATTCTGCAAAAAGACTGCTTCCACTCCTACATGTAAGTGAGCTAATTAAACTAGCTGGTATAGTTTCACCATCAGAGTTGAATCAGATGCAGTGATCTACATGTACATGTACATACAACAGGAAATGACATAATTACATTTCCTTTACATGTACATGTATTTAAAAAGATTCTATTCTTGTATCTTTCAGACTTTCCTAGGGGAAGATGGTGCTGAAAGAAGGAGGAGGAGGAGCTGGGCAGGGGGAGAGAGGGGGGCAGGGGGAGGGAGGGGGCAGGGGGAGGGAGGGGGCAGGGGGAGGGAGGGGGGCAAAAAGAGAAAATGGAAGTGGTGCAAAGATGAGAGGGGAGGAGGGAGGGGGAGGAAATGGAACTGGAGTGGTGAACATATTGAGAAAGGTATGTTTAATGTGCAGAATGAATTCATTGGCTTACATGTACATGTATACAGTTATTGTGATACACTGTAAATCTACATTATATGTGTAATGTATGAAATAATGCCTCCTAAGTTATAAATTGATATATGTAGTTTAGGCTAGAGTGGATAAAAAGCATTTGACAGTGTGTAAAGTAACATTAAATTTAGTGGTTCACATGTTAATATTTTAATCTAGTCATTAAGATGGACACAAAATTTCAAGAGCTCATTCTGCTACCAACTGACGGTACTTCTAATGTTATCATCTAATATTGGTAAGTGTTCAGTACTTGTACAGTACATGTATGTGTACCTAAGGTCTTAGCATTTCCCTTTACTCTAGTGCTGTCAGTGTGAGCACATTGACAAGCTGTTGTCAAAGTCTGTACATGTACCTGTGTAATAGGTTAACAACATTCATGAACTGAAATGTTGTCACTTGATGACAATTGTGTACATGTAGCTGTATGATGTTATACTACCAACACCTTAGCAGTTACATGTACATGTATATCCTAACACTCTCCTGGGTTGCACCACCTTCTCTTGAAGTTTCAACTCCTCCCACCATATCCCATTACATACTTGGTAACAATGTCACCAACATTCCAAAGACCATCAGTAATCCTGCAGTATGCAAGCCTGCTATGCCTTGTAATTCGTCACTTGATATAAATGACCCATCATTAATGCATGTGTATCTTATTTGTGTGCATGCACACTGTCTACTACATGTACATGTAGATGTATGTACATGTACACATAGTACTAGTTACTGAGACACTGTTAACTTTGTTACATTTAATGAAATGTACATGTATGGCAATGCTCTTGCTAAAGATCATATAACTGTAAGATGCTTCTCTAAGATGCTTAACCAATTCATCCTTACTTACGTAAGCGCGTGGTGCTTACTTGAGTAAGGGATGCCTGAGGTTTTGTCCTTACAATATATTCTCTATATAAAATAAGTAGTAAAATACATGTAGCTTCTGTACTGATGCTAAACAAAAAGTAAATGCGATGCCTTGTAACAGCAATAATGAAACCTAATATGTGTGTAACGGACCTGATTTTGTCCTGTCTTCAACACAATAGCAGTTTCAGCCAGTGCAGAGGGTTTTGAAATGTACATGTACTCCATGTGATGTAAAATGATCACTATAGCAATTGCTTGTTCTGTGATAGAAGAATGCAGAAAATGATCACAATTTTCTTTCGCACGAAAGTACCCGTCTCTATGCAATATAAATCATAATTAATGCAAACAAGAGGCGATGTAACTTGAAGTCATCCCCAATATGGCAATAAACTACAATATCACACTGCACTTTAACCAACAGAATAGGACATTTATAAAAACTCTTATATAAGTATGCTTACTTGAAAGTAAGCATTGATCTACATGTATCTATGATTAATTACTGTACATGTATCTGTTCATGCTTAAAGGGGCAATGGTACTGTCTTTATAATGGTAAGAATTTGAGGCCGCACTTGTACATGTTGCTCTTTGTAGCATTATAATATAATTGTTAATACGTACATATACAATGTACCTTGTAGCATTGGCATTCAAAAATCTTTACGGTTGCTAGACAATGCAGAGCTTATTGGTTGCTGACAATTAACTGACAATTGTGTGATGTTACTTACTGATCATTCCTGCGGTCCAGGGTTTACCACTACAATTAAGGGGTTAACCTCAGATATTAAAAGTTTGAATTAATAGCAAATAAACTATCAGTAGAAGATTGCTAATCACATATATGTTTATCTACCTTTGCCTAAGAGATGTACTGCATTTCATAACACAAATATCTTTTAGTGCAATATTATATCAGCACTAATGTATCTTGAGAAGTACCATGCATGCATATATTATATGAACTGTTTGCTGTAACAATTGGTAGAATTTTGCAATGTACATGTGTACAAGTGTAATACGAAAATGAACCATGAATTCTGGCATCAAAAAAGTACAGTGTTAGCCTGTTACAAACCACTTGCAAGACATTAACTAACGATCTCTTGCATGAGTGTCTGAGAAGTCAGATGATGTAATGGTCATTATGTACCTCAGTTCATGTATTCCATTTAAAAACCTACATGTGCATGTATTTCATTCTGACTTTGTTTTGGTCTGAATCATGTTACATGTACATGTATGTATCCAATATTCGACCCACCTCTCTGGCTTTGAGAATATTTATATGCAATATGTAAACACTCATGTGTATGATTAAAGGTAACATTTTAATGTACACACACCTGTCTTTTTTTTTTGTTTAGTTGAAAACACTATTGTTTGTACACACAGCAGGTGCTAATGCCAGTGTCACCATATCACCATCTGCTGACTATACAACATTTGAGAACAATCCACCAACATTTACATTCAACTGCTCTGGAAATGGAACAGTTTTGTACTGGACAGTGGATGGGCATGATGATAGTACACCCTATGTACTCAACAAAGGAATATCCTATACACTCCCTGTCTCACCTGATGGACTTACTGTATCCTCTCAGCTCATTGTTCCCACCACCAAAGCTAACAATAACACTGTGGTGGTGTGTACAGTGCTGGATACATCATTTAAGTATTTCCAGTCAAGTGGTCCAGTGAGACTCATTCTTCAAGGTACCTGTATGTGCTATGAACATGCGTGGCCTTTTAAATGTGTAGAATGCATGTACATGTATATTAAAATCTTACTGCCAACCGTGGCATTGCATAAGATTTAATGTACGCCCTAGGAAGACAAACCTGCACTGAGGAAATAGCAGTAGTGCAAACTACATGTATTATGTGTGGTGTATGTGGTAGTATGTATGTACAACATTAATGACTCATACTGTTGTATGGAATAATTACAAATTCAGTGCTGATGAATCATTTAGTAGAGGATGCAGCATGAATATGTTCTCACACTGATAATGGCTATTACATTGGTTAAACTTTACTCATTTCTACATGTACTTTCTGGTGTGTACAACTTATAATTGAAATGGATTTTATTTTTACGCTCTCACAGAGCCTCAAGCTATGCTTTCCCCTGCAACTACTACATGTGCATTCACTGCTGGTCCTGGAAGTGCTCCTGTTGGCTACACTATTGGTAAGTGCATTTGATCAGAGAACTTCTGTGTTTATACTGTTGTGTTGTTTATATAGCAGTGGCAGGCCCCATAGCTGTGATTGGACTGCTACTACTGATGGTTGTGGGTGTGGCCTGTGCTACATACATGCATCGTGCACATGAAGGCAGTGCTGGAATGAAGAAGCATACCTCAAAGTGACTAAAGCAAGATCAGCGGAAGAGTACAGTAATTTTAATGGATTTGAAACGTTACTGCTAGATAAAAGTATCTCAACTAGAAATATTGTGGCTGATCTTAATACTGGATATTGATTTGATTTGTTGATAATAATTTAAAAGCAGGCTAATTTTTAAAATACCAAATTTTCAATGGCATGACACCACTTATTGCTCAACTGGTCACCATATCAGGAGAGGCATCCACCAGCCATATCTGCTGGGTCATGTACAAGTATGTACTCTAATTAGTGCAACCCTGGCCAATGCAGATCTGTTCTAGTGCTGCCAATCACCAAGGATCGTTTCATTCAACAAACTGCTGCAACAAAGCCACACTGTGCCTATGTGTACATATAGGTCAAATCAAGATGAAGTGGTTTTCACATGTACTGTAGAAGGGTCAAATATGAACGATTCCAACGGAAAGTGATACTAGCTGTCCTGTCTTTCCTGGATCAAAATGTCAGTGGCTTAAATAATAGTAATTACGTAATTATTTGCAACAGTTTTGTGACATGCAGTACTGTACATGTAGCATTCCCTTATAAGGTATTGCAGACCATTCATATCTCCACAATTGCCTGAGAGATTTACTCCGAATAGTGCCACCAAGTGGTGAGGGTGGAATAATCTTGTAGCCAATATATTGCATTTAGTTGCATATATTATATTGGAGTTTGGGGGGAGGGCCTTCATTTACAGGGGGTTATTATATTAGTCAAGTCACTTGGACCAACTTTGAACATAACAGGTTTGCAGTTCCTGCAATATTGCTACATGAAGCATAGGACAATGGAAGTCCTGTTGTATAAGAATGTGGCATGAATATTCCTCATGTTTACCAACAAGCTAGATAAACACTATCATTTGAGCACACACATATGCAAGCAAACAACAGTACATGTTACAAAGACAGCTGAACACAAAATGGATACAATAGGTGGAGGTGTGCAGGTACAAAGGTTGCTGAAATAGTCATCAAAAGTACCACTACATATGTCATAGGGAGCACCAGTTTGGGCTGATATCTGAACACATAAAGTCCACACTCTAGTATCTTCCATCTAGAATGGCATGAAGCATTGGTTCCACCTGTTGACAGAAGAATTACATTCAAAGTGACAAATTGCACACAGCCAATAGATATTGTATAAGGTACTGTAGGCAATGTGACATTTGAGCTGGGATATTACAATCCTTCAGCAGTAAACTGCCTTTTACTAGTTGTACACATGTGTATGGTTTCTTGTTTGTATTTCATTACATCATCTTGTCCCTTGTGTAGGTGTGTAGGGATTTTAAGTTACAGCTTACAATTAGCACACACACACAACACACACAACACACACACACACGGTTCATAGAAATGCATTCAGCTAAAGAAAGGGTGCAGGAATTTTCAGTTACAGCTTACAATTACAATGTAACACACACATTCACACACGGTAAAAAGAAAAGCATTCAGCTGAAAAAAATTATGCAAGAATAACACTTACAATTAACACACACATGGTTAAAATGTAACTGAAAAAAGGTGTGTAGGAATTTTAAGTTACAGCTTACAATTAACACACACACAGTCACACACACACAACACACACATCACAGACATAGACACACACACCAACACACACACAGACATACACACATGGTTAAAACAAATGCATTCAGCTGAAGAAAGGTGTGCAGGAATTTTTTAGTTACAGCTTAGAATTAACACCACACACACAACACACACCAACACACACACACACTCACACACACACATGGTTAAAATGTAACTGAAAAAAGGTGTGTAGGAATTTTAAGTTACAGCTTACAATTAACACACACACAGTCACACACACACAACACACACATCACAGACATAGACACACACACCAACACACACACAGACATACACACATGGTTAAAACAAATGCATTCAGCTGAAGAAAGGTGTGCAGGAATTTTAAGTTACAGCTTACAGTTAACACACACACACAACACACATATCACACACATAAACACACACACCAACACACACACATACATGTACACCAACACACACACATACATGGTTAAAACCATGTGAAAAAAGGTGTGTAGGAATTTTAAGTTACAGCTTACAACTAACACTCACATGGTTAAAATGTACCTGAAAAAAAATGTGCAGGAATTTTAAGCTACAGCTTACAGTTAACACACACACACACACACACAACACACATATCACACACATAAACACACACACCAACACACACACATACATGTACACCAACACACACAGACACATACATGGTTAAAACCATGTGAAAAAAGGTGTGTAGGAATTTTAAGTTACAGCTTACAATTAACACACACATGGTTAAAATGTAGCTGAAAAAAGGTGCAGGAATTTTAAGTTACAGTGTACAATTAACACACACACAACACAAATATCACACACATAAACACACACACCAACACACACACATACATGTACACCAACACACACACACATACATGGTTAAAACCATGTGAAAAAAGGTGCGTAGGAATTTTAAGTTAACACACACATGGTTAAAATGTAACTGAAAAAAAATGTGTAGGAATTTTAAGTTACAGCTTACAATTAACACACACACACACACACACACACACACACACACACGGTTAAAAGAAAAGCATTCAGCTGGAAAAAAGTGTGCAGGAATTTTAAGTTACAGCTTACAATTAACACACACATGGTTAAAATGTAACTGAAAAAGGTGTGTAGGAATTTTAAGTTACAGCTTACAATTAACACACATGCACACACACAACACACATATCACACACATAAACACACACACCAACACACACACATACATGTACATGTACACCAACACACACACACATACATGGTTAAAACCATGTGAAAAAAGGTGTGTAGGAATTTTAAGTTACAGCTTACAATTAACACACACACACACACACACACACACACACACGGTTAAAAGAAAAGCATTCAGCTGGAAAAAAGTGTGCAGGAATTTTAAGTTACAGCTTACAATTAACACACACATGGTTAAAATGTAACTGAAAAAGGTGTGTAGGAATTTTAAGTTACAGCTTACAATTAACACACATGCACACACACAACACACATATCACACACATAAACACACACACCAACACACACACATACATGTACATGTACACCAACACACACACACATACATGGTTAAAACCATGTGAAAAAAGGTGCGTAGGAATTTTAAGTTACAGCTTACAACTAACACCAGACACACACACACACACACACGGTTAAAAGAAAAGCATTCAGCTGGAAAAAGGTGTGCAGGAATTTTAAGTTACAGTGTACAATTAACACACACATGGTTAAAATGTAACTGAAAAAAGGTGTGTAGGAATTTTAAGTTATAGATTACAATTAACACACATGCACACACACAACACACACACACACACATACACTGTAAACACACACACCAACACACACACATACATGTACACCAACACACACACATACATGGTTAAAACCATTTGAAAAAAGGTGTGTACATGTAGGAATTTTAAGTTACAGCTTAAAATTAACACACACACACACAACACACACATCACACACATAAACACACACACCAACACACAAACATACATGTACATGTACACCAACACACACACACATACATGGTTAAAACCATGTGAAAAAATGTGTGTAGGAATTTTAAGTTACAGCTTACAACTAACACTCACATGGTTAAAATGTACCTGAAAAAAAATGTGCAGGAATTTTAAGCTACAGCTTACAGTTAACACACACACACACACAACACACATATCACACACATAAACACACACACCAACACACACACATACATGTACACACACACACAGACACATACATGGTTAAAACCATGTGAAAAAAGGTGTGTAGGAATTTTAAGTTACAGCTTACAATTAACACACACATGGTTAAAATGTAGCTGAAAAAAGGTGCAGGAATTACACAAAATGTACATCTTACAATTAACACACACATACAACACACACACAAACACATACAATGTATGCACACACACAACACACACACAGAAACACATATGGCTAAAACAAATGCATTAAGCTGAAAAAAGGTGCAGAATGTAGGAATTTTAAGTTGCAGCTTACAATTAACACCAGACACACACACACACACACAAACACACACACGCACAGACACACACACACACAGACACACACACACACACACACGCACAGACACACACACACACAAACACACACACACACACACACGGTCACACACACACACACACACACACACACACACATGGTTAAAAGAAACGCATTCAGCTGAAGAAAGGTGTGTAGGAATTTTAATTTACAGCTTACAATTAACACCATACACACACACACACACACACACACACACACACACACACACAGACACACACACACACACACACACACACACACACACACACACACACGGTTAAAAGAAAAGCATTCAGCTGAAAAAAGTATGCAGGAATTTTAAGTTACAGCTTAAAATTAACACACACACACAACACACATCACACATAAACACACACACCAACACACACACACCAACACACACACACACACACATGGTTAAAATGTAACTGAAAAAAGGTGTGTAGGAATTTTAAGTTACAGCTTACAATTAACACACACACACAACACACATCACACATAAACACACACACCAACACACACACACCAACACACACACACCAACACACACACACAAACACACACACACCAACACACACACACCAACACACACACACTGACACACACACACACACATGGTTAAAAGAAACGCATTCAGCTGAAGAAAGGTGTGTAGGAATTTTAATTTACAGCTTACAATTAACACATACATGTACAATGTACATAACAGACACAGTGAAAAGAATGCATTCAGCTGAAAAAAGGTGTACAGGAATTTTTTTACTTACAGCTTAGAATTAATATGCACACACAACACACACACACATGATTAAATGAAATGCATTCAGCTGAAATATGGTGTGCAGGAATTTTAAGTTACAGCTTACAATTAACACACACACACACACACACACACCACACATATCACACACATAAACACACACCAACACACACACATACATGTACACCAACACACACACACATACATGGTTAAAACCATGTGAAAAAAGGTGTGTAGGAATTTTAAGTTACAGCTTACAACTAACACTCACATGGTTAAAATGTACCTGAAAAAAAATGTGCAGGAATTTTAAGCTACAGCTTACAGTTAACACACACACACACACACACAACACACACATCACACACATAAACACACACACCAACACACACACATACATGTACACACACACACAGACACATACATGGTTAAAACCATGTGAAAAAAGGTGTGTAGGAATTTTAAGTTACAGCTTACAATTAACACACACATGGTTAAAATGTAGCTGAAAAAAGGTGCAGGAATTACACAAAATGTACATCTTACAATTAACACACACATACAACACACACACAAACACATACAATGTATGCACACACACTACACACACACAGAAACACATATGGCTAAAACAAATGCATTAAGCTGAAAAAAGGTGCAGAATGTAGGAATTTTAAGTTGCAGCTTACAATTAACACCAGACACACACACACACACACAAACACACACACGCACAGACACACACACACACAGACACACACACACACACACACGCACAGACACACACACACACAAACACACACACACACACACGGTCACACACACACACACACACACACACACACATGGTTAAAAGAAACGCATTCAGCTGAAGAAAGGTGTGTAGGAATTTTAATTTACAGCTTACAATTAACACCATACACACACACACACACACACACACACACACAGACACACACACACACACACACACACACACACACACACACACACACACACACACACACACACACACACGGTTAAAAGAAAAGCATTCAGCTGAAAAAAGTATGCAGGAATTTTAAGTTACAGCTTAAAATTAACACACACACACATCACACATAAACACACACACCAACACACACACACCAACACACACACACACATGGTTAAAATGTAACTGAAAAAAGGTGTGTAGGAATTTTAAGTTACAGCTTACAATTAACACACACACACAACACACATCACACATAAACACACACACCAACACACACACACCAACACACACACACAAACACACACACACCAACACACACACACCAACACACACACACTGACACACACACACACACATGGTTAAAAGAAACGCATTCAGCTGAAGAAAGGTGTGTAGGAATTTTAATTTACAGCTTACAATTAACACATACATGTACAATGTACATAACAGACACAGTGAAAAGAATGCATTCAGCTGAAAAAAGGTGTACAGGAATTTTTTTACTTACAGCTTAGAATTAATATGCACACACAACACACACACACATGATTAAATGAAATGCATTCAGCTGAAATATGGTGTGCAGGAATTTTAAGTTACAGCTTACAATTAACACACACACACACACACACACCACACATATCACACACATAAACACACACCAACACACACACATACATGTACACCAACACACACACATACATGGTTAAAACCATGTGAAAAAAAGTGCGTAGGAATTTTAAGTTACAGCTTACAATTAACACACACACAACACACATCACACATAAACACACACACCAACACACACCAACACACACCAACACACACACACCAACACACACACCAACACACACACACACACACATGGTTAAAAGAAACGCATTCAGCTGAAGAAAGGTGCGTAGGAATTTTAAGTTACAGCTTACAATCAAAACACATTGTTAAAATGTAACTGAAAAAAGGTGTGTAAGTTACAGCTTTAACACACACATAACAGACACACAGTTAAAAGAATGCATTCAGCTGAAAAAAGGTGTACAGGAATTTTTGTACTTACAGCTTAGAATTAACATGCACACACAACACACACACACAACACACACAACACGCAAATGCACACACACACACACACACACACAACACACACACACATGGTTAAAAGAAATGCATTCAGCTAAAAAAAGGTGTGCAGGAATTTTAAGTTACAGCTTACAATTAACACACACACGGTTAAATGTCACTGAAGCGCACAAGGGGAGTGTCACTGGTGCGCACGAGGGGAGTGTCACTGGTGCGCACAAGGGGAGTGTCACTGGTGCGCACGAGGGGAGTGTCACTGGTGCACACAAGGGGATTGTCACTAGTGCGCACAAGGGGAGTGTCACTGGTGCGCACGAGGGGAGTGTCACTGGTGCACACAAGGGGAGTGTCACTGGTGCGCACAAGGGGAGTGTCACTAGTGTGCACAAGGGGAGTGTCAGTAGTGTACACAAGGGGAGTGTCACTAGTTAGCACAAGGGGAGTGTCACTAGTGTGGACAAGGTGGTGCACACAAGGGGAGTGTCACTGGTGCGCACGAGGGGAGTGTCACTGGTGCGCACAAGGGGAGTGTCACTGGTGCGCACGAGGGGTTTGTCACTGGTGCACACAAGGGGATTGTCACTAGTGCGCACAAGGGGAGTGTCACTGGTGCGCACAAGGGGAGTGTCACTGGTGCACACAAGGGGAGTGTCACTGGTGCGCACAAGCGGAGTGTCACTAGTGTGCACAAGGGGAGTGTCAGTAGTGTACACAAGGGGAGTGTCACTAGTTAGCACAAGGGGAGTGTCACTAGTGTGGACAAGGTGGTGCACACAAGGGGAGTGTCACTGGTGCGCACGAGGGGAGTGTCACTGGTGCGCACGAGGGGAGTGTCACTGGTGCGCACAAGGGGAGTGTCACTGGTGCACACAAGGGGACTGTCACTGGTGCACACAAGGGGAGTGTCACTGGTGCGCACAAGGGGAATGTCACTGGTGCGCAAAAGGGAAGTGTCACTGGTGCACACAAGGGGAGTGTCACTGGTGCGCACGAGGGGAGTGTCACTGGTGCACACAAGGAGAGTGTCACTGGTGCACACAAGGGGAGTGTCACTGGTGCGCACGAGGGGAGTGTCACTGGTGCGCACAAGGGGAGTGTCACTGGTACACACAAGGGGAGTGTCACTGGTGCACACAAGGGGAGTGTCACTGGTGCGCACGAGGGGAGTGTCACTGGTGCGCACAAGGGGAGTGTCACTGGTACACACAAGGGGAGTGTCACTGGTGCACACAAGGGGAGTGTCACTGGTGCGCACGAGGGGAGTGTCACTGGTGCGCACAAGGGGAGTGTCACTGGTGCGCACAAGGGGAGTGTCACTGGTGCGCACAAGGGGAGTGTCACTGGTGCGCACAAGGGGAGTGTCACTGGTGCACACAAGGAGAGTGTCACTGGTGCACACAAGGGGAGTGTCACTGGTGCGCACGAGGGGAGTGTCACTGGTGCGCACAAGGGGAGTGTCACTGGTACACACAAGGGGAGTGTCACTGGTGCACACAAGGGGAGTGTCACTGGTGCGCACGAGGGGAGTGTCACTGGTGCGCACAAGGGGAGTGTCACTGGTACACACAAGGGGAGTGTCACTGGTGCACACAAGGGGAGTGTCACTGGTGCGCACGAGGGGAGTGTCACTGGTGCGCACAAGGGGAGTGTCACTGGTGCGCACAAGGGGAGTGTCACTGGTGCGCACAAGGGGAGTGTCACTGGTGCGCACAAGGGGAGTGTCACTGGTGCACACAAGGGGAGTGTCACTGGTGCACACGAGGGGAGTATCACTGGTGCACACAAGGGGAGTGTCACTGGTGCACACAAGGGGAGTGTCACTGGTGCGCACAAGGGGAGTGTCACTGGTGCGCACAAGGGGAGTGTCACTGGTGCGCACAAGGGGAGTGTCACTGGTGCACACAAGGGGAGTGTCTGGTGCACACAAGGGGAGTGTCACTGGTGCGCACAAGGGGAGTGTCACTGGTGCGCACAAGGGGAGTGTCACTGGTGCGCACAAGGGGAGTGTCACTGGTGCACACAAGGCTGAGTGTCACTGGTGCACACAAGGCTGAGTGTCAGGTGTGATGTGTACATTTAGATAGCCATGCTGGTGCACTGAGTGTGTCAGGAGTGATGTGTAGATAGCCATGCTGGTGCACTGAGCGTGTCAGGAGTGATGTGTAGATAGCCATGCTGGTGTGCTGAGTGTGTCAGGAGTGATGTATATTTAGATAGCCATGCTTGTATGCTTAGTGTGTCCTGAGTGATGTGTAGATAGCCATGCTGGTGCAAAGTGAAAGGATTTTGAGTGACTCGGTTTTGATAGTTTATCGCTATGACCCTCCCTTCCAACCTCCCTCCTCCCTCCTCCTCCTCCATTGGACAAAGATTATATGTCTTTCCTCTTCTATCTGCAGCCATCCTACCTCGAGTGCATCAGCTGCCGAGATCTTAGCTGTGCTGTTCTTCAATGAGCTGCACTACACCAGTAAGTTTGTCCTCTGGAGAGAGGGCATAGGAGGAAGGTCATGGGGGGAGGAGGGAGAGGGGCATTGTGCCAGGTGAAGGGGGGTTGTTTGAGGAGGTGGAGTCTGATAGAAGAGGAGGGGGGTTATATACATGTATGTTCATTTATCCAGGGATAGATACATGTACTGTAGCTATTTTGATATTGAAAGATATTGTTGTCCATATGGGTGTCCATAATTAGTATTAACTGAGATATGGTTACCTCCCCCCTCTACATACAGATAACGTCCCATGTAACTGATAAAAGGTGTGTAGAAATTTTCAGTTACAGCTTACAATTAACACCATACGCACACAGCACACACACATAACACACACAATGGTTAACACAAATGCATTCAGCTGAAAAAAGGTGTGTAGAAATTTTAAGTTACAGCTTACAATTAACACCACACATACATGTACACATACGCAACACACGCACACACACACGTTAAAAGAAATGCATTCAGCTGAAAAAAAGGTGTGCAGGAATTTTAAGTTACATGTATACGTACTGTAGGCCCTACTTACTACTCTCGACCATGAATCCAACAACCATTCGGCGGAATGACATAGTAGTGATCAAAGAATGGTATATCTAATGTAATGATCGCACATCGAAGGTAACTAGTCACTACAGCTGCTAGGCATGTTCAAATGCCACGTAGGCCTACATGTGTAAACTTTTTTAAAATGACTCACGTCGATACCCCGATAAGTGGCTGAGGAGTGCTCAGAACATAGTTAGAAAATAACATACCGTTCGTTGTTTTCTGAGCTTCCTTCGACGATAAGTGCAAGCACTGTCAAATTAAAGACCACCACGAAAAATCAATGATGTAATATCTGACGTCAAAGGCAATAGCCTTCTGACGTCACAAATTAATTGAACATAAGTCCAGGGATAATATCTATATTATATTATTTCTGATAAGTCCTTATAGAAATCACACGAAGAAACACAGCAAGTACTAAGTTAATGGTAAATGAATGCCTGACTATATTCCCAAATGAAGTACCTTCGCCAGTGCAAATGTTACAGCAACTTCCACAATTATTCGCTGTATGGAAGACCCTTACAGAGCTCCATTGTGAAATACAACAACAAAAATGAAACGTGCGATAATTTACTTCTTAATGAAAATTTAATAGGAAAAGCATGTAAGAGCTATGATGGTGAAGTTATGCCATTCCCCCCCCCCCCCCCCCCCCCCCCCCCCCCCCCTATAAAGGTCTATTTAAAATTATTTTTCACTGGATGATGGGAAAGTCTGTCACATCACCGTAAATTTCCTGAAGCGAGTGTGACAGCAGGGTCTGCAGCCTTTGCAGCAGAGGAGAGAAAGCATAAGGCCAATGACTCCAAATGTGCATCCCAATAGCTGTGGAGACCTATGGGTGTTGGGGCACTGAAGCAAAGTGGGCAATATCGCAGCTAGCCTCTCGCTTGGCCACACGTCAGAACTGCCCAAAGTATGCATCTGTCACAGCCCTATATCAGAGGTTGAGCATTACCCTTGTCAACTTTCAAGGGCTATCAGACGCAGGCTACTGATATATTATTTAGTCTAGGTTATTTAACATTATGTGCTTGTTTATCTGTATTGTACCTATTGATGAATTACAGCAGAGATATAGTAATATACTAGCTACATGTACATGTATGCAAGTATAATAACATTCATAACAAAACAAGAATTATTAAACAGACACAAAAAAGAATGAAAGCCTATTGCATGATTGTAGGAAGTGATGCCCCATCGTCAAAGCCTAGTCCACTCCTTTACCCTAGATCCTCTTAGACATAAGCTTGATGCTCGAACCAGGGCAAATAAAAGCCAAGCTCTGACAAATGCACACGTTTCTTTTTTTCCCATTTTACTGCTATGCTGGTAGCTATATGCTTCAAAACATGTTCTACCTCACTGTGGAGAAGCCATCCAAGGAAGTTACTAAAGGAGTAAATGTACCTTGTCTATCTTCCACTGCCTTTTTATATAGCTTCTTTTCTAGAGCCCGTGTCCAAAATTGATTCTGGTGTTCGATGCAGGTGTGATGCATGGTGCATCTGTGTCAATGGCTTTTATATCAAACAATGCTTCCACCTGGGGGGGGAGGTCCAAACACCTCGAATGCCTAGATCGACCCTCAATCCTGGACCATTTGCTTTGGAGTCAGCCTCTTTGACTATTGGTTCACGTACAACCTGACTCCATACTTGAGCAGCCATAACCCCAAGACAGTCCCAAACTTCATTATGTCGTTGGATGACAAGACCACCTGTCTTACAGTCTAATGCATGTTGCAGCGCACAACATCCATCATGCTTGATAGGTATACACAAAGGTTGCCGTTGATATCGAATTGCCAAGCCATCCCTAAACTGAGAGGGTGCTATAGGTCAAAGTGACAACTTTCTAATGGGACCACATTCAGCCAAGCTGATTTTATTGCCCTTCGTATTGATCTGTCGCTCAATGTGTGAACTTTGCTAGAATGGACTCCAAGCTGGACTGGTGTCGATTCTCTTGAACTTCCTCATTGAGTGCATCCAGATGACTAACATGGCAAAATGTATCCTTACCTATTTAAGCATTGGCAACAATAACTGTGCCCTAGTCTCGTACCCAGACCAAATGTACGTAATGATGATTATCACTTACAGTATAACATCACGTGATATTATACTGTAAGTGATAATCATCGTTACGTACATTTGGGTCTGGGTACGAGACTAACTGTGCCCTGTTTAGATGTTATGAAGATCGATCTCTGTTTACATAGATGTAGGGTCAAGTACACGTAGACCTGCTAGACGTGTTGGCAGCGCAAACAGCTGCAGTTCAACATCAGATAGGGATCCATCAAACAAGGCAGGCAAAGAACACTTCTTGATTGTGTCTTGTAGTACTATGAATTCATCACTGCAATCTGGTACTACCCTTTGTATATGTAGCCCCATTCACACTGAAGTGACTTTGTCATGCTTGCAAATGCTGCTTGAAGTGCCTTGGTAGTTTTGGGGGGTTTTACTACACAAAACGCATTGGCTTCTGTGGCTATGCCCCTGACCCCAATGCAGGGAGCTTATAGTGCTCCCCCATACCCCCTAGCTGAGCAGGAGGAGTGCCCCCCTCCCTGGGGAGGGGAGGGAACCATCTTCGTTGGCCGCTGCACTCTATATTCCCTTCACTCATTGGAATCTTGCCAAAGGGTAGAGTTGGTTGGATCGTGCACTTACAAAATTAAATTAAATCATGCAGCTGTGTCGTCAGGGATGATTAATAATTTGTTGACAATCAACACATTACAATATTTTGGCACATACATTTCTTTAGTGTTGAAGAACATGCACGACGTATTCATACGATAATTTTGTCTGCAAACTCTGGTCATCGGTTGCCCCCACAGCCCGTTAATAGAAACTGGTGATGTTACATGTAAATGCACATATATGTACAAAAGTATGTCCTAGGGATAGTTTTGCATTTTGCTCATCATGTCGTTGAAAATGATACAATCTGGAAATGATAGCAACAGATTATAAATGCAGCCAAAGATACATGTACAAGTACATGTGTACAAAGACTTACAGTATATGATGTGGAGGTGGACCAGGAGGAGTATTATTAGATGTTATCACCACAGAAGCTTCATGAAGACAAGTACATAACTGAAGTCATGTATGCCATGTTGGAGCTCTCACTTACTTTTTTCCCCTTCTGATCACCATGACTACTATAAGTACCACAAAAGCTGTAGCCATAGCAACCACTACTACAACTGGTACAACTATTGCTATTGCTGAAAATAATAAAAGCATGAATAAGAACAGCACACCACCAAAGTTAACTAACCTAATATAGGTGTGTTAGTAGGAGCATTAATACCACTAGTGGCATTATTTCCTGCTGTTGGGGCACATTGAGTTGTTGGTTCATACCCTACACAAAAAGTACGTATACATTTATCTGTATTCTTAAAAAGATAATACATAGAGTGTGATACAATGGTTTCACCATGCATACTAGATCAGCCCCATAAGTGGATGCTCACAGTAAAATTTTCACAGTACCTTGGAGAATGAGCTTCACTGGATCACTTGACAGAAAGTTAAATGATGCATCCTGCACTGTACACATCACCACAGTGTTATTGTTAGCTTTGGTGGTGGGAACAATGAGCTGAGAGGATACAGTAAGTCCATCTGGTGATAGGATATAGGGTGTAGGGTATATCCCTTTGTTCTGTACATATGATGCACCAGTGCTATTCCCATCCACTGTCCAGTACAAAAATATTCCATTTCCAGAACAGTTGAATGTAAATGTTGATGCATTGTTCTCAAATGTTGTATAGTCATTAGATGGTGATATGGTGACAAAGGCATCAGCACCTACTGAGGGTGTACAATAGTGTTTTTTTAATGCAACTAGAGAAATGATTCTTATAACAAAACATACATGTAACTGTAGGATGAAAAATTACACGTACTTACACAGAACATTTAGAACATTTAGCATGTGGTTAATAACTACTAATATACTAACTGAATTTATTTTATTCCAAAAGGTGTGGACAAAGATGAATGAGACACAAAGGAACAGGGCTATATTAGCATCTCTATCTACATCTGTCCAATTAACACTAAGCACAAATAGGAGTTTTTTTTTTGGTTTACACATGGTAAGAGTAGTACGAGTAATATTGCAAAAACATAAGATTCTTGAACACCACACAAATTTAACGGCTTCTATGCTAAAAAGGAGATTTATTTTGTACATGTACCATCGGAGTGCACCAGTGGGCTTGAGCGGCATAAGGGGCTCATCATTACAGCATTCATAGCTGAGCATATAGTGATATCATAAGGCACTTACTATAGTACTGTGGGTACCAGGTGCACGGTAAAATACTTTTTTGCGATTTGGTCAGTTAAGGGACCTACATGTGCATTTAACATTACTGGCAACTTAAATCCTTTGGGTATAGCTGCTTTGGAATGAATTCAGGCTGTAAATTGCAGTCCAACATATACATTTGTATATTGAGTACATTTTGTCATATACATGTGTATGTCTGGAGTGACTCATGCTCCTCCTTTAGCTATAGAGAACCTCATTGACTGCTTTATTTATGTGTATCCAAACACTTCTACATCTTAAATCATCACCAATCTTTCCGATTTAAGAGATCAAAGTTGGCATACAAACATACATGTACATGTAGGTACTATTAAGAGGTATATACACTTATTAAATAAATCTGAATGCACATAATGAGGGTACTGCACTTGAAACAAACATTTTTGATTAATTTCTTGCACAGAAAAAAACACTGCTTTTGGAAGCCCAATTCCCTTGCACACAGCTTAAAGGTATGTATAAAATGATTGTAGTGTCTAGAGATGCAGCTATGAAAGGTAGGATTCTAACAGTGAGGTCATGTACACTAACATGTACATGTTCAAGTACAAAAGGAAACAAGTTCACGTTAATAACTGTCGGTTAAGTGTTAATGTTATGACAGTACACTTACCAATGTTAGATAGTAACATCAGAAGTATTATCGATTGGTAGCAGAATGCGCCTGTCTTGAATTTATGTGCCCACTTTAATAACTAGACAAAGAATAATAAATATGTGAACATTTCAAATTCACTGTTAAATGCTTATAATCATTCCTTTGCCTAATGTACATGTATGCATTGTAGCAATAAATAATAAAGACACATGCAATGTCATCCTATAATTACAATGAATGGTAGGCATAATGTGTTACATTGTACACGTAACTACATGTACATTACAGACATATATGTACATGTACTTTTCATTACCATCTCTCCTCCTCCCCTTCCTCTTTTCTCTAATCCACCTCTTCCATCTTTAATGTAGTCCAGTGAAGAATTAGTGCCTCCTGGAGACTTGGTACCACCTGATGTGTTTGTGCGTACTAACAATATCAATTTTATTATGTACAACTAGAAAAATGATTCATATTACAAAATATACATGTACATGTACCAATAAGCATACCAACTGTACACCAGGATACATTACTTACATTTAGCATGTGATTAATAACTACTACAATGTATACCAATTGAATTTATTCCAAAAGGTAAGAATGAGACGCAAAGGAACAGGAATCGATCCAATTAATTTGTTTAATATAGAGCCAGTTATAAGGCAAAAACATAAGGATTATATTCATGAAAATCAAACTAAAGCTTTTATGCTAAAAAGGAGTATTCCTAGATATAAAAAAGGGCCAAGTGTTTAAATACATTGTAGCATATGGGACATTTGTACAGTATCCAGCTAACATGTATTCATAGCTGACATGTTTTACCACATAGTGACATGAATTTATCAAGAAGCATGCAGAGTAAGTTTATTATCTAACACAAACGTGCCAAAGAATCTCATCATTATTTCTTTAAACCACGACCAATTATTGCATGTGTTGTAAGCAAGTCTGCATTTGATACAATTATTGTTTGTGCATCATTCTTATCTCCCCTATAAATCCTGCTTCAGCAAGTTCATTTGTGCATGAGTGTGAGACGGTCAGTAGATAATTGATTAATTTATGTGCACATACATGTAGTATACACAAAGGCAAGTAATGGCATATGTACATGTACACTGAAATAACATGCACATGTGAAAACTTACTGACGCCAGACATCAGTTGATAGAAAAATGCATGTTGGACATTTCTTGACTTCCATGTCTTTTGTACATGTACATGTACATGATGCAAATTTAGGGATAAAAATTTAAAATTATTATTATTATTGTACAATACATACACATGGGTACATGGAGTATAATTCATTGCCAGTAAAGTAGATCTACATGTACAATGTACATACAATGGGGTCATAAGGTGTGCACAAGTTTGACTGACTCCATGTACACATGTAGCTATAGACATTGCATTATACATAAGGTCACTATACGTAATAGGACAAGTTGTTTGGGAGATAACAAGTTGATCTTTTACTCAGCAAAAGAAATGCCATTTGGTAACTAACCCAAATCTTCATAGCGGTGGTATAAATTGATGACACTCTCATAGTTCTTATTCAGCATTATTCAGCCATGCCGGTGTGCATGTAATAATCATCAGTGGACTTAATTCCAATTAAATACATATGCTGTAGCTTCCTGGTATGCATATGTGAGCCTCACATGTACATGTAGTTGAATAAAATTGATTCACTGCACATTTACAATGTACACCTTTGGAATATATATGCATGTTACACTGCAAATAGCACAGCTATTGACATTGCTAACTTTCTCTCTGTGCAAATAACTTTTGGCACTGTGCTGCGAAACCAAAGTTTTCTTTATAACCCATTGGATTGGGCATTTGCATATACATGTAATATCTCTGCAAAATTCAGTATGTACATCTACATGTACATGTACACAGAAGTCCATTAGCTATTGATTTATTCTGTATCCATGGATTTCTTCACTATCAGGGGCAGATCCAGGATTTAGGAGTGTGGAGGGGGGGGGGCAAGGTGATATAAGTGTAAGGGCGTGGCAGGACATGCCCAATATCAGCAAGCTTCCCCATCCGCTTTGCAAATTTTGCACTTATAATGTCACAAAATATAGCATCATTGCGTAGAAACATGCTAAAACCAGGCAGAATAGTAAATAACTTGCTTCCAGGCTTTCCTGTAGTATTGAATAGCATAACGATCGATATACGGTATCCGCTCAACGATCCGCCATTGTTAAATATTCCAAAGTACAATAGGTTGTATAGATCGGAATATTTAACTACATCCTGTGGGCTGGGACATTTATAACAATCACTCCACCTACCAATATTGGAAGGATCGTTGCGCCGTTAATGCGTTCAGTATCGTTGTGCGTACTGTAAGAAGTCATGAATTTTTAATAACAGGTTTTGCGGGGGGGTTGGGGTGATATACCTCAGTTGCCCCCCCTCCCCCCCTCCCCCCCTGGATCTGCCACTGACTATCTGTTATAAACTACTAAACAGATAAGCAAAACTATGTACATATCTTGCTCAATTCACACCAATGACATGTAAATTGAACAGGAAGGTTTGTGGTTTGTACTTTGCCCTGTAAATCAATCATCAATAGTCCTTGATGTGTAGGCTTAATAGACATTTTATCGCTGACATCACAGATCAATTCATTATGTTTGACATAACATAAGTCCTTATAGAAACGCAATGAAGAAACACAGCAACTACAGAATTAATGGTAAATAAATGCCAAACTATATTCCAAAAAGAAGTACCCTCGCCAGTTATGGTGCAAATGTTACAGTGCTCAGAAGTTATTGGAAGTTAACCCCCAAAAATTGAAAAAACATGACTACGTGTGCCTCATTAACAACTTCCGCTGTGTTTTGCTGCATAGAAATCCCTTACATGTACAAAAATTCCATCATAAAATACAACAAAAATGAAACGTGTGTTAATTTACTTCTTAACAAAACCTTAATAGGAAAAGCATGTAGGAACGAGTATGGTGAAGTTATGCCATTTTAAAAGTTGACCCCCTAATTCATGTACAACGTCACCGATAAAAGGTCCACTATACATGTAAGTGTTTTTGACAAGGCAGCATATATATGTAAGGTCAAAATGCAGTTTTACAAAAGAAATGAACAAAGTATGGTTGTCAAAATATCCTGACTACATGCATCTTGTTCATGTACATGTATATAATAAGGCATATTTATACATGTACATGGACTACAGTATCAGGGTAAATTGCCTGGTTAATTATTGAACTAAACTTTGACAGTTGTACTTTGCCCCTCTGACCTTGAAGCCTCACAATCAAGCTCCATGTGCCTGCATTCTTTTCACCAATGTGTTCATGTTGTCCATCTCCATCACCAAACTTTCTGTACAGCCTTTATAAGATAGAATTTTAAAGCAATTTGTTAATGTTTACATTAGATAATACAGACATGTACAATGTATGTAGTACAAGTCATTTTAGGCTTGGGCCGAAGTACGTGTCAATAAAAAGTATAATGAATTAATAGATTTAACATTACACGTACATATAATGTTAAGCCATAGCTGCAAATTCACTCTATTTAGGTTGAAACTAGAATATATTTTTTGGAGAGTTTTTGAGATTTCTATCTTTTTTTTTTTAAACCGAATATTGAATTTCACCATTTCACCTGCATGTCTTCTTTTGCTGATAAAACGTTAACTGTTTGTTGATTTATCTTGATTGTGGAGCATTGATAATGGCTGTTTGAATGCGTTGAAAATTCCACCCACAAACACACCCATTTTTCAATCACAAAATCTTTACGTAATTGGTATTAACAATTGACCACACCTACAATGAAAATAATGACTTGCAAAGCCTACACTCTACCATATTGAGCTAAAACCCCTTATTATGTTATTAAATGGAGACGGATACTACAAACTGCCAGGCTTCGTTGCAGATTGCTGTTGTAGATTTTGTCATTTCATTACTTGAAGCTGGAGACGCTGTTTCGCTTGTACCTTAGAATATCGCGATACCCCCCCCCCCCCCCCCCCCTACTACGTGCCATGACATTTTTCCAATGAGAAAATTGATTTGCAAGTGTTTTAACATGTTTCACAAAGTCATTCTCCATTTCACAAATAAAAACTGAGATGGTATACATGTACATGTAGCTACATGTTACATACTTGTACTTTAAAACACCCAAGACTGAAAAAGGGATATTGTCAATGTGTAGATATTATGATAATACAAACCGTAAATAAAAAGAATTTCACTCTAATATGTAGGACAAAGAGTTATTCATCATACTTAATGTGAATACAGGGTCTTCACAAAAGAATGCAACACTTTTGAATGAACATAATTTTTATATAGGATTATTCACACAATAACCATGATTAGGCAAATACCAAATGCATTATTAAAATTCAATTATATTTCAAAAGATAAAATTCAAATACCTTGCAATTAATTCATTTGAGACAGAAATGTACATGTTTGTATTTTAATCACAAGATATATAATCTAAAGAATAGCCGTTAAAAAAAGTTTGAAAAAGTATGAAATTTAATTGGCGTTTTACTAGTTTTAAACATGTCACAAATTCAATACTTTTGCATTAGTGTGGTATTTTATATATATAATAATAATACTATAGTTGGGTAAAGTGGTGCTATTCTTCTCCATCCCTCCTTCATTACAACAATCAGTTCGTATCATCCTCTGAAGGAATTCAACAGGGGGATCCTTTGGGCCCTCTTCTGTTTTGCCTGGTTTTGCATAAGCTTGTAGAAAAGATTGAGAGCCAAAATAACAACATTCAAGCTAATTGCTGGTATTTTGATGATGGTAGTATCATTGCAAATCCAACAGTTTTGGCTGATTTTATCCATTTGACCCAGTCAGATGGACCTGCCCTTGGTCTGCATATCAATCTGGAAAAGTCTGAGGTAGTTTGGCAATCCTCCAATGTAGTATATGTATATGACATCTTTCCTCCTCAGCTTACTAGTCATCATGTAGCAGAATTTGAAATTTTGGGTTCACCTATTGGTTCTTCGAAGCATGTTGCTAATTTCTTAGAGGGGAAACTCAAAAGAGTTGCGCAATTAATGGAGAAATTTGAACTTGAGGACCCACAAGTTGTTTATTCCCTTTTAAGATCCTGTGCCTCTTTTGGAAAGTTTTCCTATTACATTAGAACTGTCCCTCCTGACATGGTTAAGGATTCCACAATTGTTTTTGATGTGGCTGTATGCTCATGTTTGAGAAAATTGTGTCCAGTTCCTTAACTGATGATCAATGGAGTCAGTGCACCCTTAATCTCAAATGTGGAGGTCTAGGACTCCGTAGTGTGAGTATGCATGCTGCTGCTACATGATTTTTAACGGCTATTCTTTAGATTATATGGCATGGCATCCCAAGCTGCTCTTTCTCCTCAGTTGGAAAAGCAGTACATCCTCCCTGGAACTCAAATGAAACCAGCTGACCTTTTTATTCCAACGTGGTCTGCAGGCAAACCTTTAGCCATACATGTAGATATTTCTGTGGTCAGCCCGACACAATCACATCTATTGCTGTACAACCACACACAGACTGAAAAGCTTTGTGCAGCTCACTGGAGGGAGGAGCAGAAGAACACAAAATATTTGGAGGCCCATCACAATCAAAACATTCTGTTCATAGCCTTGGCAGTAGAAACATTTGGTGGATGGGGGTTGGAGAGCAGACCAGTTTTTGCCACTCTTGCGGACAGAATTTCGAGTCGCACTGGCCAGGCAAAATCGTGCGTGACCAGTTTTTGCCACTCTTGAGGACAGAATTTCGGGTTGCACTGGCCAGGCAAAATCGTGTGTTATCAATCAGCTGTACCAAAGATTGGCCATCACATTGCAGAGGCAACATGCCTGTGCAATGATTGCCAGGCAGCCTTTGTAAATTAGAACTTGAACATGAACTTTTCTTTGTAAAATGTATTACGTATTCCGTATATACCTTGTTTTTTCCCATAATCATAATAAAATAAATAAATTATAATACATAATGGAAATAAATATATATATAGCAGATACATAATACAGCAAGCATGTAACACAAAAACAGTTCAAAGGTTGCTGCCCATCTCCGCCTTCACACTCAAGTGGGCTCTATGGCAAGTCTCCACCAACACATTGCACAGATGGTTGTGACGGATGACCATGTCTCCTCCTTTTTTGTGGCGTGGTGACCAAGGGGATCTAATGCACTGGGCACACTGGGAACTATTAGAGGTGTCCAAACCAAGCCACCACTTGACAGCTAACTGGAATACTGAAGGCTGAAGTTGAAGGCTGAGACCTTCAGAAGGGACTACAGACATCCATGAAGCAGCATGTGGGGATGAGACAGACAACAGACGAGCCTTATCAGCAACAGAAGAAGCAATCAGGATGCTATTGAACTGATATATATCAATCTTGCTTGAAAGTTGCTTTTGATGGACTGGAGATGAAACTAAACCATCTGTCTGAATCGCATCAGAAAGAGATACAGATGCATTAAATGTTTGTACTGCATGAGAGAGATGGTGATCTGATATAGAGCCATAGCCAGAGGAGCACAGAAATGCAATGAATGCTGCAGGTGAGTGGCGGGACAGAGACCTCATGCCCAACCCTCCTTTGCTTAGGCTTAGCTGGGCTTGCTGCCAGGCAACATCAGTTGTATCAACTGCAGTGCATGATGAAAACATCTACGAACATCTTCATCAAAAAGCTCAAGCGAAGCCATAACAAGCGAAGGAGGAGTGGCACAGGCTAGATGTGCAAGCCGACAGAACCCACCACACATACGCAAGAGTGTTAAAGCAACCTGAGGGTCCACTGCACCAACTTCAAGTCTTTCAAGCAAGCATCTTGCCTCTAACCTCTTCCTGGAGACAAAGGCTGAGCAAAAATCTTTGTCACCTATTGAAATTCCCAAGATCTCAATGTTGGGATTGCGAGACTGTTTCATGTCAGATGGGAAAGATCTCAGATCACTTTGGCTGAAGAGCTCACATTTTGACACATTCACAAAGAGGCCCTATG
Organism: Spongilla lacustris; assembly: GCA_949361645.1. Classification (NCBI taxonomy): domain Eukaryota; kingdom Metazoa; phylum Porifera; class Demospongiae; order Spongillida; family Spongillidae; genus Spongilla; species Spongilla lacustris. The sequence continues at coordinate 8,787,357 of OX442417.1, forward strand.
CACTGCAGACCAGCACTCTATCATCATGATACCAGGCATGGAATTGAAGATGTGAACAAACCTCATCTTTAGTGATAGCAGAAATTAGTAAGTTCAAGACCAGGTCAAAAATAAAGAGGTCCTAGTGGATCCCCTTGCTGAACTCCAGATTCAGACTGCAGATGACCCATTGTGTGCCATAACAAAGGATGTTGCCCATAGCACCAACAGGCCCAAGGGAGTACATGTAACTCTGGAAAGTGATTTTTAACTTCAATTAATAGAGCTTGACGTGACACCAAATTAAATACTTTATTCAGATCTACCTTATGAACAGCAAATTCAGTGTCATTCCAAAGCTCCTCAAAACATCTCCTCAGTCCATGAGCAATATTGATGTGGATGAAAAAACTCTGCTGCCTTGCATTTCACTGCAGCACACAGATACCTTCCTGTCAGGCGGCGGAGGGTTTCGCAATGGGCTGAACATCCAGGGGGCAATCAGGCTTAGATTTATTCAACGCAGTCAGGTTTCCACCAGCGAGGAAGACAGACAGTTGAGATGGGGCTCTTCCTGATGCAAGAAGATGAACAACTGCCTTGAGAGACGACAGAACTGCCGTCTGAAAAGGAGAGTCTGCTGCATCAATGAGATGCTGGACACGGAGACCAGTAGGCCCAGCAGCAGTGAGTTTAGGAAATGATCTCAAAATTGCCATTATGTTAACACTACTGAGAATGCTAACATCAAATTCAGGTGTAGTAGGTGTGATACTTGGGGTGCTTTGAAAGTTAATATTCAAAACAACAAATCGAACTTGAGTATGCTGAAGAACCACTACAATTGTAATTAACTTTGAGTTATAGTAACTCACCATTACATGATCTAATACAGAATCAAATTGTGTTTTAATCATGGAGTAATTAGTGGTGGTTATTAAAATTAGTTACCCCATAACAACTTCAATTTTAATTAACATTCAAATTACGGTTTTAAATGTTAATAACTCACTATTGAACTCAGTACTTGAAATCAGTGCTGTTCCACTGCATACTCAGATATTGCGTTACTTATTAGTAGCTATTAAAATCAATTATCTCTAACCGTAATCTTGAATAATGTTGATAATAGTGGGCTTTGAATATTTTGATTTATGAGGGCTTTGATACAATTACTTAACCGCTTACAATAATTTAAATCTAATTGGATTGTTAGTATTAGCCTAATTTCTGCAACGTATTATAAAGAAATCAAGCAGTTAATTAATATAAATCCTAAGATAAAAGCGTTGCGTTTTTTCGTGAAGACCCTGTATATGCTAGGTACATGTATATTGAAATCTTTGTGAGTTAAAAAAAAAGGGGAAGGCTCAACTAACCCACTCCTCCCCTACAAGTGCACATGTACGGTATTGTGCAGTACCTGCAGTTACATGTAGTAGGACCATAAGAGGCAGAAAGCATCCACTTGGTCACTGGTTCTATGCCAAATGAATCGATTAATGTTAAGATGAAAAGTACATGTATAACAGTGAGCAAATATAATATGACTGTACATGCACATGTACAGGTGAGTGTGTATTCAATTCACATGAAAATTGAACAGCATATTGCCAAAATGAGGGTCACTGATAATGGGATAGATACATGTACATGTAGAAACACACTGGAAAGGTGAGTCCTACAGTACATGTATGCTCAAGAGATTACAATTACTTGCTTGACTGAGAAACACAAAAAGCCTGACAGTACATTGAAAGACTGACTGGAAAGGTGAGTCATACACTGTATACATGTACATGTAAGAGATTACATGTACTGATTTGCTTGTCTGAGAAACATGTTAAAGATGGTGTGTAAGTTGTTGGAATCATGGAGTCGGTTTAGTTAAGTTGGTCATACAAAGGCTGGCATAAATGTACATCTCAAATGAATGTACATCTCAAATGAATACATGCATGTTCCAAAACCATCAGTAAACAAAAGAAGTAAAGAACTTTACCATATTCATTTGAATTGCATGCAACAAGTCGACCTACATGTATGTACAAAACCTAATCTGTGAACTTTGTGATTTGTACATGTATACAAACTAACCCAGATGCAGTGGACAATAGGTAGTTCCTCTTTCTTCTGCCAATACTGATTTGCCAATTGACCATCAGGCATTCTTCCAGGAGCATGATACATATACATACATACGTCGTGATGCCATCATGCGTGAGCGGCATTGCTACACACGTTAGGGGAAATGCATACAAAAATTTACTAAATGTTTGTTCCTTTGGAAAACTCTTAATCAATGATTAAGGCTGTCTCCACTTGCTGAGCAGACCACCAGTGTCCCTTCCGTAAATGAATCTTTAGCCCTTTAGAGGAGCCTGAAATGAATGTGCAGTTCAATGATGGGCAGTGAAAGATTTCGGGGTTTTCACTGGTAGTTGGGATTGGGATTGTGGGTGTACTTTGAAACGTGAAGTTTTTTACCATTTCAGCAGACTAGCTATGTTTTCTCCTGAGGTGTATTTTGCATCCCTTTTGGTTTGCACTGTTTCTGACACGGCAAGTTGTCTACAACCAGGAGAGTGGCTTTTAAACCTCTAACTCCACTGCCGTAAGGAAAACAAGACAGTTCCGTGAGGGAACTTTAAAACACTTCAACGCGTTAGGCGAAGCACTTATCTCACACGCTTAATCACTGGAGAGGGCTTGTTATGAAGAGCAACTTCCGAACTATGTCGCTATGGGTCCTGCTTGTTGAACTGAGTTTCCGTTTTGATACTAGTCGATGAAATGTTGTAAATTATATGAAACTGATGTTGTATATTTGTTATTTATCGTTGTTATGGCTGGTACATGCATTTTCTCCGCAAGCAGGACCCCACACGTATTAATGTAACCACTGCCTGAAGTTTTCATCGGACTGTTAATGAGAAAAAGTGCGGTTTAGACCTTCGCCTTTTTAGACAACTATTGTGATGTTCATTTCTCACCATTTCATGCGGCTGCATATCACGTGAAAGATTTTCGCGGTAGCGGGTACTCTTGCAGCTGTACATCAGTGGCAGTGAAATCGACGCATATCCGCACCTCACCTGTGGGTAAAATCAACTCAACATCCGTTTATTCATTGACATGTGAGCATCAACATTATCGATCTACAAGTTTGCTTTACATTTCCTGTCCGTTGTTTACATGCAGACCTGTTAAGAACAACCAACCAGCTGGGTGTACAGTTCTGCAGTGCATACAGAGTAGTACAGATCTGTTATGCATATGCTGTCTTGCTCTGTTGTGTATTGAATAGTGTCTGGAAGGGGGAAGAACATAGAGCATTTCAACAGATCCTTTACAATGCATACGACATGCAGTAAAAAATACATGTACTATACATGTGTGTAAATATAGGTGTAAATATTAGGTGGATCTAAGTATTGTGGTGTTCAGTCTGCCTTACGTATAAATCCCTCTTTTAAAAAGGGGATCAAAGATAGGCACATGGCACCAATTAATGCAAATGCATTTTCTATACACACAAATGTAACCTTCCAACCAAGGGCACTGCACTATGTACACACACCAAGTTCACACAAGGCACTGCACTATGTACACACACCAAGTTCACTGCACTATGTACACACACCAAGTTCACACAAGGCACTGCACTATGTACACACACCAAGTTCACACAAGGCACTGCACTATGCACACACACCAAGTTCACACAAGGCACTGCACTATGTACACACACCAAGTTCACACAAGGCACACACCATGTACACACACCAAGTTCACACAAGGCACTGCACTATGTACACACACCAAGTTCACACAAGGCACACAACATGTACACACACCAAGTTCACACAAGGCACTGCACTATGTACACACACCAAGTTCACACAAGACACACACATCAAGTTCACACAAGGTCACGGCACTATGTACATACACCAAGTTCACACAAGGCACTGCACTATGTACACACACCAAGTTCACACTAGGCACTGCACTATGTACACACACCAAGTTCACACAAGGCACTGCACTATGTACACACACCAAGTTCACACAAGGCACACAACATGTACACACACCAAGTTCACACAAGGCACTGCACTATGTACACACACCAAGTTCACACAAGGCACTGCACTATGTACACACACCAAGTTCACACAAGGCACACAACATGTACACACACCAAGTTCACACAAGGCACACACCATGTACACACACCAGAGACAATCCATAGTAGAGCACCACAACTTTTGCCACGACCCTCTCAAATCCTTTTTCATTTTTCAGCAATCTGATAGGGCTCATTGAGATTAGTTATTATGCACAGTTTCACTTTCGGATACACTTCGGTTAATTGACAATATTTTGTCAACTTCGTAAGCGCCACGAAATTTTGTGATCACTATGACTGTTTTGCAAAGCTACAGTAATGTGTCCATAAGGTTTTGATTGAAACTGTTACTAACACTAGAATGCACTCACCTCATGGGTGTACACATATGTATGTGTTGTGTGAAAACCTTAATAAACTTAATATTTTGACTAGTTGTTTTACACTTCTCAAATTATCTCAAAACACCCCTATTCATTTCTCTATTTCAATTTAACCCCATGACAAAATAGGTTATGAAGTAGTTAATGCATTAAAATTAATTTTGGGTATCCGTTCCGCTAGTAAGTTATAAATTGATTTGTGTCAAAAACATTATGTTTCTTTGAGCTGCCGCTTGACCACAAAGTTTACACAGACGTAACGATGCTATTAAAACAGACGTAACTACGATAGAAGGGCGTAGCCCAAGTTGCAAAAGAACGGGAAGGTCACGTTGCACGCTGTGCTACGCTTGCTAATATGCACTTTTAGCATGCATGACACTTCAATTCCGATACAACAATAGTAGCACTCTATAAAGCATAGCAAAACTGTACGTGCTATATTTATCTACTCATATACATGTGCACAAAGGATCACACCATATGTGTAGTGCTGTAGCAAAAAATAAACTAACTGCTCAGTCCAACTTGAAGGGCTCTTCGAGCGATACAGTATCACTAAGCCTGTAGCAGTGGGGGTCATTGACCCCCACTGCTACAGGCTACAGGCTTAGTGATACTGTATCGCTCGAAGAGCCCTTCAAGTTGGACTGAGCAGTTAGTTTATTTTTTGCTACAGCACTACACATATGGTGTGATCCTTTGTGCACATGTATATAAATATAGCACGTACAGTTTTGCTATGCTTTATAGAGCGCCACTATTGTTGTATCGGAATTGAAGTGTCATGCATGCTAAAAGTGCATATTAGCAAGCGTAGCGCAGCGTGCAACGTGACCTTCCCGTTCTTTTGCAACTTGGGCTACACACACACAAGGCACACAACATGTACACACACCAAGTTCACACAAGGCACACAACATGTACACACACCAAGTTCACACAAGGCACACACCATGTACACACACCAAGTTCACACAAGGCACACAACATGTACACATACCAAGTTCACACAAGGCACACACCATGTATACACACCAAGTTCACACAAGGCACTGCACTATGTACACACACCAAGTTCACACAAGGCACACACATCAAGTTCACACAAGGTCACGGCACTATGTACATACACCAAGTTCACACAAGGCACTGCACTATGTACACACACCAAGTTCACACAAGGCACACACATCAAGTTCACACAAGGTCACGGCACTATGTACACACACCAAGTTCACACAAGGCACAAAGAAGCAGGCAATGTAGAGATGTAGGGGTGGGGTTGGTGTCTCCTAGGGGCTGCTTACTCCCTACACACAAGCAGACACACACACTATGTACACACAAGACAGACAGCATCTTTAAAAACCACACTTCTGCACAATCCACGAGGATAAAATAATTCTCTAACTCCAAAGTACTCACTTTATCATAAAACTACAACAGCCTTACCTCTCCACTGGATAAACCTCGCTGACAATGGGCATAGGGACCCGATGTACAGTTGCGCCGTCATTTCCCCTCACTTCCTTAGGTGGCTCTAAAACGAATTATCCATTTTGAATCGTACAATGGCAGTGCCGCAAAAAACACTCTTCTGCATAATCCGCGTACACAATAAGACTGCCTAACCCTTAGTTCAACTCCCAGGTACTTACTCTGTAATGAAACAACAACAGTTTTCGTCATTCCGCTTGACAGCGTCCATATCAACCACGGCGTCTGTAACAAACCAATTGATCCAAGCACTAGTTGCCTTTTCTATATCCTGCAAACGATCGGTTAGCATTAGCGTGTAGCGTATCCACTGTTGAGGCCGATTTTGAAAACAGCTCCATTCAAAACTCCTTCTGTTCAAAAGTTGTCACACGATAGCTATTTACTCGTCATTCAATATCCGCTGGTGCATGGTGGTTAAACTGTTATACCTTGATGACGTCATGCGCGCGCCGCGTAATTAACGATAAATGAATGGTGCCAGCCCTTAAGTACGTTGAGAAACGTGAAGTTTTTTACCATTTCAGCAGACTAGCTATGTTTTCTCCTGAGGTGTATTTTGCATCCCTTTTGGTTTGCAGGTATGAACCTGCAGTCTGGAACTGGACACATTAAAGAGTTGATTTGCTCTGTGTGCTGCTGCTGTCTTTGGCACATTCTGCGTTGTTTGGCTGCTTCATTGTGCTTTTGTATAATATGACTTTTTAAGTATTTATTGCTGGTTACTCTTTGCCCGCAAATGTGACATTTACATCCTTCATCTTCATATCCATCATCTTTGTGGATGGCCCTACATTTCTTATCATCCTCATCAAGCTTACTGTTATGTTCTGCACACCTTTGTTTGACCTCCGTTCTCCATTTCTCCCTATTCATGGTAAGGTTTGGCCACGTAGAAGATAACTTCACATCTTTGATGTCTTTAGTGATGCAATGTCTCCAACGAACTTTTGGCTTGTGTTGAGGTCTTTTGCCATTGTTCAGTTCACCAAACAAGACTTGTTTTGGTAGCCTGACATCAGACATGCGCCAAACATGTCCGAGCCATCGTAATCGGCATATTTTGATAAGTGTAGCAATGCGTGGTATTTTTGCTTTAGCACGAAGGGTGATGTTTGGGATGTGAGCCAGTTTTGAAACCCCCATGGCCTGACGGATGGAGTCCATATTGAAGCATTCTAACTGATCTAAGTGGCGTTCTGTCGTGGTCCAAGTCTCTGCACCATATAATAATGCCGGTAGTACGGCAGCCTGGTATACTGCAAGTCTGGTGCTTTGTGAAAGGCTAGGGTTGTTCCATACATGGGATTTTAGAGTACTGAAAACGCTAGCAGCCTTTGAAATACGTAATGTTGTCCAATGTGGCATCATTGGACAATATACTCCCAAGGTATTGGAAATGGGGGACAACCTCAATTTGGTTGTCATTGATGAAAAAGGAGGCTGGCGTCGATGGTGATCCACTTTGTTGTATCATTACTTTGGATTTAGTAGTACTAACTTCTAAACCCCATGTCTTCGCCGCCTTAGTGAACCGGTTGATGAAGTCTTGTAACAATGATTGGCTATGACAGGTGGCCATAAGATCATCGGCAAACCTTAGTTCTGTTATGGTCATCTTCATACATACATACATACAATGTACACACATACATACACACACATACACACACATACATCTAGTACATAAATAAAATAAAATCGGTTATAGACATGTACATATAACATACATGCATATACGATTTTGTGGGCGCAATGATTACATGTACATCAATTGTGCAATTAAAAACAATTTAACAAGTATATAGCGAAAGCACACAGTTAAAATACGAGGTAGACATTTTATTTGTATGCCCAAAAATATATGCATACAAAAATAAAATATACATGACTAAAAAGCAAGAAAACAAGGGATTAATTGTGGAAATTATACATTCAGTACATTTAGCAAGTTTGCTGCATTTATTTATGCAATGAACGAACTATTATCTTCCATTATGGCCACTCAGATCCTAGCACGATATACTGTAAATCGTATTCATTTAGGTGTCACTACATATTGTAGACATACAACTCAAACGAATTTCATTAAAACACTAATGATGTACTTGTACTGAACTTTTACCCATATTCATTTCAGCTCCACGCAACATGTTGCCCCAGCTGATACAGTACAGTTGGGTACATCCAATGAAAATACCAGTGGTGGTATAGTGGTAAAGTGGTAAAGCTGGTACCCGGATAGGATGGAGGTTCGCTTAGCATCTGCAAAGGGCCCTGTAACATTGAGGCACCCACTCAAATCTCTCTACCCGCTGGAGATATCTGCACAAGGTCAAGCATCTAGTGTTGAATGTTGATGATCCCAGCATGGGTACAGAAGGTAAAGGCAGCCAATTAAGAAAAGTCTGCCCGACGGCACTTCGTAACCATAGACTACTTTTCATGATTGAACTGACGTAACGTGCACGTGATTGTCGTTAATCTCGAGAGCTAGTCTGGGATTTTGCGATCGAGGTGAGTGTATTAAATGTACTAACTATCTGTATGGTATTGATAGACTTGTAATGCTAGTAACATACGCTCCTGAGTACCCTGTATAAGCCCAGCGGCCTCGCTTGAAACGGACGGTAACAGAAACTAGCAATTTCGCCAGAATCCAACTGGAAGGTATACTCAACGTTGTTAACTCTTGCAACCAGTGTGTCTGCGAAGCGCAAACGTGGCATAGTATGCATAATCATTTCATAGGTCTACTTTTCATGTTTCCAATCGGATTTATAAAGTACCGTCCCGCAAAGGTGTACATGTAAACAGCCGCGCAAAAACCACAAGCACCTCCTACTTGTTTACAATAGGCGGGTGCACGCGCCGTGATGTACTGGTACCCGGTGTTTGGGTGTGCTGGCTGTTAATGCAGGTGTGCCTTATACTCTGTTTAAGAGACATGGCCGCTGGAGGTTTGAGACAGCCAAGGATGGCTACGTCATGTAATATGCATGCCCTGTCCTGTTTGTGTCTATGTTGGGTAGAAGAGAAAGGTAATGTAATTAGCCAAAGTGTTGGTCAACACTCCCGTGAGCCACCGAGTTTTCTGTTTGACACTCAGCTCAATTGCTGGCCTCACATAGACAGAGCATGCGCCATTTGCCCTCTGGTCAACAAAACATGACATATGGTTTGTTGCAAAAATTGTTCGAATATTTGCATCTGGGCACAAAAAGGGCCAAAATGATCCTGATTTCCAATAAGGCACTACAAGTGCACTATCTCTGCAAGCTGCTGCACCTAGCCCCCAAACACGAGGGGAGCACTTCACAATGCACTGTCCCAGGACAAGCAAATAGTGAATTAAACCTAGCCAGTTGTGTATTACATGTATCTGCAAACCTGTCAATAGAATGTGGACCCCCCAAATAATAATAATCCAGGGTTGACCTACTAGTCATAATCAACAATGCAGCTAATAAGGTCATTCTCACTTAGAACTGGGAACCTACATGTAGCAGTAAATTAATGACTAGTGTTTATTTATACAATACAAGAATCACATGTCCGTCCTGTTTGTGGTTCTCAAACGGTACTTTTATGCAATCTTCATGGAATCACAATCATCACAACTGAGCCACCATGTTACTATTCTTTATGTTTCGACATGTGCAATATATTGGTATTCGCAGGTTCTTCAAAACAGTCTTCCTTCCTCTCACTTTTTTACTTGGAAATGGTTCCATCTTCCCATCATTTAGGCACATCAGTAGGTGTTGCCGCATAAAACTTTTAATAAATTGAAGACATCGTGGGTCTTCACCAGCACATAGCACTGTGCTGAATGCCAGTGAGTATATGCCACAATTGTATCCATTATTCTTACATTTATGTGAGATTCACTACACATCAAGAATGTGCAGATGTTCTTTATTGTTGCCTCTGGAATGGTGGAATGCTGGCTGTCGTATACATTTATGGTGGAATACGGACAATGAATGGATGATATGGTCAACCAGTGGTTTCCTCCAGAGTGTAATACTTGCAGAAATTCATTTCGTCCTACAGCATCACATGCCTTTATACCAACCAGTAGTGTGTCTTGAAGTCCTGGTGTACCATACAAACATTTCATCAGGTTTTGAGTACCATTAATGATACGATCATTCACCCACTCATGTTCACTTTCAAGCACTTTTCTATAGTAAAATAGAGGGTAGTATAACTGGCATAACATTGCTATGTAAATTCATACAGTACCTATGTGTTTCATACAATGAATGTTATAAACCACTTTCCACAACTTTTTGTCACAGTTGGTGAGGTCTCTGACCTCCTTGGGCCAGCACCTTCATTTTGCTGTCCAGTATATGTGCCCAGCTTAGCTTGTTTTCCCTTGTCTTAATAACCCACTCACATAGTTCATCCATTTAAGAGTAGCGTAGTACAACATATTGGTTCTCAAGCAAAGTGGTGACATGTGCAGGAGGTTCTCACACATGCCAGTTCCAGTGTTGTAATAATGAACCAGCTGTAAGTAGGAAGATTCACTTGATGGTAGTGCTGCTGTGAACATCATTAAATCATCATTACATTTGGACCAATGCTCCACACAATGAAGAATCCACTTGTTATGTGGAAGCTTATTATGCTGCATGTCTATCAAATCAATCTGAATAATAAATATATATATGGCTGATGGCATCTATACATGCACGTGTAATAATATATAATGACATACACCACGTACTTGTAAAATCCATTTGCAATGATAGGTTTTAATGGAGCACTTATGACTTGTGGTTTTCTTAGCTGAGACATAGCCACTCCTTGTAATGCCTAGAGACATACTCCGAAGCTAAAAAAAAAAAACATCTATTACAAAACCATGTAAAAATATAACTTCATTTACCTCTTTTTGTATCCAGCATGTAAAAGATCCTTTTCATGAATGTTATATGAATGATGTACATGTAGTTCAGTTGCTCCACATAAGGCTACTTTCCGATACAGACCCAAAACAGAATTGTCTTCCACATTCTATTGTATAAGTTAGGAAAAATTTAAAAGCGGTATATAAATCATCAGCATTAATTTGAGCTGCCATATTCTAGAGATATGCACGTAAGAACATTACTAGCTACTTTTTTCCCCTTCTGCAACATGCATCTAGCCATGACAAAGCTATAACGGAATACAGCACCGGGAGCTTTCTTAATACAGCAACTAGAACACAGCGTGAAAGATATACCCACCTCCTTTAGATGCATGTATATGAACAAATGCATGCAGCGATGATCTACATTGTGTACCTTCTTCTTCACTGGTAGAACCAGCACATCGCGTGCACCCAAACTAAGGAGTTCTTACTTGTTCTTACCAAAGTAGCGCATGTTCTTGCCACTGGACGATGGATCTTTTATAGTAGCAGTAATTTTTTCACCATACTCCTGCCAATAAATTTTTCCATTAGAAAGGCAGCAAATACTATTTCTCGTTTGTCTTCCCATTGAGATGGCACACAGCTGTAACAGGATCCAAGAAATATAACCTTATATAGTGCTAACCATCTTTTGGCTTTGACCCCTATTCCATGCACAGGTGTGGCTTGAACAACAACAAGTGGCAGGAAGCTAAGTGTGAGGGTGTCTATTCAAAACACTTCATGGGATGTGTTATCTAAGCTAAGACAACTTAATTAGTCAACCCACTGCCTTTAAAGCGGGTCAAAGGTTGTGAATCTGGCAGTAACATCTACATGTAGCTTGCAGACCGTGCAAAATTAGTGCATCTTCCAACATGGACTGTAACACTTGTACTTTTGGCATTGTTATCTGACCTTTCAAAAGCTAAGTCAATCTCAATACCCAGCCATGCCTCTATACGTACCACACTGACTTGTCATCATTAACTACAAAGCCTTACTGTTTCTTACTGGCTCTCTTAACCTCTTCCTCACTTTGTAAAGCAGCAATACCATTACCTAAGTACACACATGTAAATAGATCACTTTTCGCCCACTACAACCTAATCAGGGGATGTAGCGACTTTTTAAACATGTATGTACCCTTCCTTCGCAGTTGACAATGTACATGTACATGTACGTGTACGTGCAATATGTAACATGTCAATTTGTATGCACACACACACACACATAAACACACACATGAAGTCAAGGTAGCAGAGCTCAGGCAGTTTTACAGATGTATGTAGCATGTATTAGCCTTGAGATCATGTACATTTACATATACAAAGCTTTTTACAACTGCATTGTAGAATCGTAATCTATAAAGAACATGGCCCCACATGGCATTACAGTATAAAACCTGCATTGTGTGTTTTTGTTTGCACAGGACTGATTGTTACCATATGCATAGAGCTACATGTACATTGTAATTGATAGATAGACTGCTACATGTACACGTACATGTATGTGTATTATTTTCTGCATAGTTTGAAGATGAGCCAGTATGGAGAATTAAGGCAAGATGTGGACAATATCAACACAGAGGAGTCACCACAAATGACAGAAGACATGAAGTATGTGTGTGTACACATTGTATTAAGAGTTATCATGTATAAATATACTAGAAGAATGGAAGACATACATGTACATGCACATGTATGTATTTATGGCATCATCATGTTTGTAGGTTTAGATGTACATATGTAGAGGTACACTTGTACTTGTACATGTATGTATGTACTCGTGGATGTATTTATAGGAGTGGGTTACATTATACTTTATTTGCATAATATACACTGTACCACACATTAATTGTATGTACATGTATGAAGTGCATTTTTATTATTATTTCATACTGTAGGAAAAATGTCAAACTACGTGTAGAGGTACCTGATCTTATGGAGGCATTGATGCAATATGGGGACAAATGCAAGGCACCAATTGACAACGATGTACTAGAACTTCCTGTGACCAAACTGATGGAATTTTACATGTCTGATGAGATATCTTTGGCAAAGTCCTTGATGGCAATTAGCCAAAAGGATATGATGCAGCAGCCAAAGGTTAGTTACTGGTTAATAAGATTAAGTACATGTATGTTATGGGACAGTGTCCAACAAAATCACTCTTCTGTAGTGTTATAAAAATTTATGACTATAAAATTTATATGTAACAGTACAACATAATTTCGTACACATGTTCTCACATCACCTCTCTATGTGGAGATCGATTTTGCTCTAATTATTTTCCATGCCATAAGTGCAATAATCATTAACCCAGCAAGTTAGAATTCCCCAATTCCTCACGTAGGAGTTTTGAAAACGTGTCAAATTCGGGATGTACATAGAGGAGACCTATACCTATTGATTTGTTCTGTTCATTAATTTGTATATCATCTGTTACGGAGATACAGTTGAACAAACTACGTGCAAATTTTCCCGCTTGATTCACTCCAATGTTATAATCACTGCCTCCACATACATTGAATGGATTTGCCCAAATCATTGGGATGAATCAAGTTGGAAAATGTGCGCGTAGTTTGTTAAACTGTATCTCCGTAATGGATGACATTCAAGTTAACAAACAGAACAAATCAATACATGTAGGTACATGTATAGGCCTAGGACTCCTCTATGTTCATTCCGAATTTGATGCATTTTCAGAATTTGTATTTGGAGAAATGAGGAATACTAACCCATTGGATTTGCAAAGTTTGCACTCACATGCAGCATGGAAGATCATTAGAGCATGAAAATCAATTTGCTTATAGAGATGATGTGGGAACAAGTGTTCAAAATTTGAAGGAAAATGTACCATTACGAAGATAAACTGTTTTGTTCATCGTAGAATTTTTGTAGTGATAAAAGTTAAAACACAGAAGGGTGATTTTGCTGGACACTGTCCCATATACAATGTATTATAGTTATTAACATGCAAAGGTCACTCTGTCATGATAACATGTCCATATGTCTGTGGACATATACATGTACAAGTAGATGTACACTGTATGCTGCTCTCATAGGGAAATATAAACATGTATATGTACATGTACACGTGTTTTTTTATTTGTCTTCAGCTTGAAAGAGATGTTCTTAAGAACAGTTATTTGATCAACAACATCTCATTGCTGAACACTTTCAAAGGTTAGCCTAATGTCCTCAGTGGTAGAGATAGACATTGTATACTGTAGATGGCTTCAGACGGGGTATGTATCAAGGAAGAAGTGAAGAATACCTGTTACATGTAAGTATTTACATGTACATTGTACATATACATGTAAGCATGCATGTATAACAGTCTGCATTGACCTTATCACATCATATTGGACGGAGGAGTCTTAAAATACACCTTACAATACATGTACTCTACTACTAATAGAATTTACCCAGCAAGTCAGTCCATCTCCTTGACCCCCTCACTGTTTAGCAAAAAAATGACATACATGTAAAATCCCCCCAATCAATAACTCTACCTGATTTGAAATTTTTTTGGTCAATAACAGCGTTCCCAACATAAGTAAATAACCTGCATGTGGCATATTATGGTCACTCGTAATAATACAGTGTTTCCAAGTGTTTTGGTACATGGGTCATATTTGGATCACTGGGTCATTCTTAGTGGGATCATCTTACCCCTCACCACCATGTTCTTTGATTTGGCTGATCAATGTTATAGTCATGTCATTTTTAACAGATGTGGGTTACTATGAACTTTTGGTCCTTTGCACATTAGTATCTCTCCAAATTAATAGTAGTCGTAGATTTCACTATGGGCTATCTGTGCATAATGACGAAATAATGGTGAAATTGGAAGTGAAAGAACCATGAACCATTAGGTAAAATACCACAGCATTCTAAAACTTCATTTGAACATTTCAGGGATTTGTGCAGAACTAGGCTGGAGCTGCATACCCCTTGTTGTTGAATCATTCGGGGCCTGGGGCCAACTTGCCTCTGACACTTTCAAGAAACTTGCTTCCCGCCTTTCAGTCCAGGTTAACTCCTCCACTTCCACCACTCTGGACAGCATTTATTCCAGACTAAACCTTTCCCTTGTGCGCTCGAATGCCAGAGCATTTCTTGCAAGGGCTGGTCCCCGTGCTAAAGTCTCAGACCTCTACTTAGATGGTTGACTCATACATAGTTACATAGTTTACTAGTTAAATATTGAAATTTGTATTTAACATGTGTATTGTGAGGTTTAATTAATTGTATACAATATTGTAACATTTTAACATATTCTACAATTTTTGCTAGTTAACTCGTTCCAACCATAAATGGTTACACTCTGAGAACTGCTTCACATCCACTGTATCAATTCAAAAGCAGTGTAGTTTCTGAGTACCTGGAATTGTCCAGGCTGCAGCAAATAGCAACTTCTCATCCTGCTCCTGCCAGATGGCAAAATCAAAGTTTATTTTTATGAACTTTGATTTTGCTCCCATAATAATCATGTGCTCACTTCATGCTCCCTTGATAATCATGTGCTCACTTCATGCTCCCATGATAATCATGTGCTCACCTCATGCTCCCATGATAATCATGTGCTCACCTCATGCTCACATGATAATCATGTGCTCACCTCATTCTCACATGATAATCATGTGCTCACTTCATGCTCACATGATAATCATGTGCTCACTTCATGCTCCCATGATAATCATGTGCTCACTTCATGCTCCCATGATAATCATGTGCTCACTTCATGCTCCCATGATAATCATGTGCTCACTTCATGCTCCCATGATAATCATGTGCTCACTTCATGCTCCCCATGATAATCATGTGCTCACTTCATGCTCCCATGATAATCATGTGCTCACTTCATGCTCCCATGATAATCATGTACTCACTTCATGCTCACATGATAATCATGTGCTCACTTCATGCTCCCATGATAATCATGTGCTCACTTCATGCTCCCATGGTAATCATGTACTCACTTCATGCTCACATGATAATCATGTGCTTACTTCATGCTCACATGATAATCATGTGCTCACTTCATGCTCACATGATAATCATGTGCTCACTTCATGCTCCCATGATAATCATGTGCTCACTTCATGCTCACATGATAATCATGTGCTCACCTCATGCTCACATGATAATCATGTGCTCACCTCATGCTCACATGATAATCATGTGCTCACCTCATTCTCACATGATAATCATGTGCTCACTTCATGCTCACATGATAATCATGTGCTCACTTCATGCTCACATGATAATCATGTGCTCACTTCATGCTCCCCATGATAATCATGTGCTCACTTCATGCTCCCATGATAATCATGTGCTCACTTCATGCTCCCATGATAATCATGTGCTCACTTCATGCTCCCATGATAATCATGTACTCACATGATAATCATGTGCTCACTTCATGCTCACATGATAATCATGTGCTCACTTCATGCTCACATGATAATCATGTGCTCACTTCGTGCTCACATGATAATCATGTGCTCACTTCATGCTCACATGATAATCATGTGCTCACTTCATGCTCACATGATAATCATGTGCTCACTTCATGCTCACATGATAATCATGTGCTCACTTCATGCTCACATGATAATCATGTGCTCACTTTATGCTCACATGATAATCATGTGCTCACTTCATGCTCACATGATAATCATGTGCTTACTTTATGCTCCCATCAGCTGGTTAAGGAGAGGGAGGAACTCATGTGTGCGCTGAAGCAGCTGAAAGAGAGGGTTGAAGCTAAACTGAATGTCCAGAAGCAATCCACAAATGCTGAACTGGTTAAGAGGTAGCAAATTTGGTGTCTGCTTGTTAGTAAAGTTGCTACGTGGACATGTACATGAATCATATATCAGTATACCTCTGCAGTTTCCTGCACTCCAGTGGAAGGATGGGGGGGGGGGGGGGGAGATTAGGATGGCTTCTGTACACATACTACATAAGTGGAAAACTCATGCCCACACAGTTTAGAGTTCCAATGCATGTGTTCACTCAATGGTATGAGTGTATGTGTATGTATGATGTCTATAAGAATTTAGACCCCACCCCTTTATGTTTGGTTATGATGTGGCCCCTCCCCTCAGGTATGATGCAGACCTGAGGGCAGCTAAGGAGGAGCTGGCAAAGGAGAAGGAAGCTTTGGCAGCTGAGCATGCAGCACTCCAAGACAAAGTCAAGGTACATGCACTGTATGTACATGTACATACACATACACATACACATCATCTTAAGTGTGTATCATTACTACCTGTTATATGTATATGTAGATTATGAATGTCATATCGATGCACACACAGACCCTAGAGGCAGCCAATAGTGAGCTGAAGGATGGAATGGAGGCCTTGAAGGATGAGCTGGATAAAGCCAATGCCTGGAGTGAAGAGGCCAATGCCTGGAGTAAAGAGGCCAATGCCTGGAGTGAAGAGGCCAATGCCTGGAGTGATGAGGCCAATGCCTGGAGTGATGAGGCCAATGCCTGGAGTGAAGAGGCCAATGCCTGGAGTAAAGAGGCCAATGCCTGGAGTGAAGAGGCCAATGCCTGGAGTGATGAGGCCAATGCCTGGAGTGATGAGGCCAATGCCTGGAGTGATGAGGCCAATGCCTGGAGTGATGAGGCCAATGCCTGGAGTGAAGAGGCCAATGCCTGGATTGATGAGGCCAATGCCTGGAGTGATGAGGCCAATGCCTGGAGTGAAGAGGTCAATACCTGGAGTGATGAGGCCAATGCCTGGAGTGATGAGGCCAATGCCTGGAGTGATGAGGCCAATGCCTGGAGTGAAGAGGCCAATGCCTGGAGTGATGAGGCCAATGCCTGGAGTGATGAGGCCAATGCCTGGAGTGAAGAGGTCAATACCTGGAGTGATGAGGCCAATGCCTGGAGTGATGAGGCCAATGCCTGGAGTGATGAGGCCAATGCCTGGAGTGAAGAGGCCAATGCCTGGAGTGAAGAGGCCAATGCCTGGAGTGATGAGGCCAATGCCTGGAGTGAAGAGGTCAATACCTGGAGTGATGAGGCCAATGCCTGGAGTGATGAGGCCAATGCCTGGAGTGAAGAGGCCAATACCTGGAGTGAAGAAGCCAATACCAGTGTGAAGGCCAAGGAGGAAAAGGCTGATGCCAGGGCTGGCAGATTGCAGCAGGATAAGGCCAGCCTACATCAACTGCACCAGAAGGAGTTGGAGTTGAAGGAGAAGATGGAGCTGGCCAAGGTAGCCATGGACAGTGAGGTTGTCTGGAGGGATGGTGTGTGGAGAGCAGTGTTAACTTCACATTTATTGATTACAATGGCCTGTTGGAATATACATGTAGTTAGGGGCTCTAGTCAGATTGTTTCAAAAGGTTGGTCATAATTTATGCATTTTCGGAGGTGGTTAAGTGTTTTGCATGATTTCAATGATTTAACAGTGAAGGCAGCAGGGTTGCACACAATTTTTTGAATTCTTTTGGGAGCTTGTAGTGACCAGTAAAGTTTTGTTAAGTGAAAATATGAAGTCATTTTTCTCCCATTTTCAGGAAATATGAGTCAAACAAGCATGATACATTATTGTGTTTGTAAACTCTTCTGCGAGCATAAATACTTTTAGAATAAGTACAAACCAATTCCAATTACCTTTGATTAATTGCCACAGATAAAATATTATAGTGCTTTGTTTCATGTGCTTGGGCATATGCATATATGCATATATGTGTGTACAGTTACATGTACATGTACACATGTATGCTAGGAGCAATATTGTATCCAGAGGTATCCCCTCATCCCCAGGTCTATGGTTCTACCAACCAGTGCTCCACCATTTTGAAGCCAGTGATGTGCACACCATACTTCCAAAAGGATGATGTCATGCCACCATACCTCTGTGCTGGGAAGGTACAAAATATATATTAATGCAATACATACACATATTTAAAATGTGCGTCTTTGTACACTACATATACATGTACCGATGCATGTTACTTTTAATACCAGCTTGTTATAGTGTTTGTTTCTTCATATGCTTGTACATGTACATGTGTACATGATGTTCACATGCTTTGATACTGACATGTATTCTTCAGTTCACTGGAAGTGACCAAAACATGGAGGCTCTGCCTACTGCAAGACTAAACCACTGTAAGGAGATTTTATATACACACATACATGTAACTTCATGTGACTAGGTCATGTGATATTTGTACATGTACTCAAGAACATTTTATTGAGTTTGTACATGTATAGATACTAGACCTCCCTACATGACTAATGTACATCACGTGTACAATGTATATGCATTTCCACTTTGAGTGGATAAGTATTGATGACAGTGATATAAAAATGTGTATGACAATGTTATTGCATTGATAGAACAGTGCGCAATGTAATGTGTATCTACATTTGTATGTACATGTGCACTCTAAAAAGCAACTTTTTTTCTAAATGAATGTTCTATATATACAGCGTAATGTGTAAATGTACTTGTAGCTAAATAAGTAAGTACAGTACCGTCCAGAGCCAATTTAAAAGCATTAATTATCCACATGCATGGTGCATGTCCATGTAAATGTATATTGCGGGTGTTATTACATGTAGTTTCTGGCAGTCAGTCAATTAGATAGTTAGTTAGTTTGTAGTATCTATTGCTAGGAATAGAATCGCCAACAAATCACAGGAAACGAATATAGCAATATTGCCCACAATATATGTACATATACCTGTACCATGGCTTGTCTCTGGATGTCCAGTACTGTACTTTCCATACATTTGTAGCAGTGTTGTACATGTATGATAGCATAGAACAACGTGAAGTGCATGCATACATACATGTACTTCAACATGTGTACATGTATCTGTATGTAGCACCATTTAAATAAATACTTTTAGCAGTAGCTAAGATATCAATTGCATGCTTATTTCAGTGTTGACTTTCATTTATACACTATACCAACAGGTGATACATGTTCCATCAGTGATGTGAAGGATGTTAGCATACATGTACATGTGGAGGTTGTCACATTAAGCCAAAATGCAGCAGCCATACAGTGTGTAATAACCTCTGGTAAGGCCACCTTGTGAGAGTAGTTTGAGAGTACATTTACATGTGTATGTTGTCTATTTACCACAGGTACCACTGTGTGCTTACATTTCAGCTGTCTTGCTACATCACCAAGGTCTGAAACACACAACATGCACCTGTAGGCCTACTATTACCTTCCAACATTATAGTGCCCAAGACATGAGAGTTGTGAGCAAGTACATAGGAGGCAGCCATGATGTCATCGTACTGCAAAGGAATGGTTCTGAAGCTCCCTCATCACTGAAGGTAAAAACAGTTATTAATACTGGCAACATAGTCTAACTACACCACTGGATGAATACACTCATGTATGTGTTACCTTACATGAGATGTCTTTGCTAACTCCTGTTACATGTAAGTAATGGTTTGTAGCTGAACAGTGTATAAAAATGTGTTCACCTGCTTGAGTTATAATTGGTTTGCAAGTGTTGATCATTGTGTGGTTTGTAGCACTCGATCAGTCATCTGCAAGTCAAGCACTAGTTGTATGTACTACAGAGGTGTGACTATGCTTAAATTTTTACATACATGTACATCTACCTGTAAATAGCATTGTTAATGATTAGCGTAACTTCATTGTACACATGTACATGTACCCCTGCAGTTACGTGTACGTACATATATACGTATATCAGTGGTGATATTCTGAATTTTTGGCATATCTGTATAGCTTTTACACATGTACAGTGTACATGTACATGTATATCTACATTTACATGTGCACTTATTCTGCAGCTCACTAAAAGGGACCAAGACATGAAGACTCTGCATCCTGTAGGGCATAGTCACTGTATGGTGGTCTATGATGTCATCAGCAACAGTAAGCTACATGTATCATGGCAATATGTTTACATGTACACAAGTGCATGAGGGACTTGAGGCTGCTTTTTTATTGGTATTCCAATCAAAATATGTAAATAAATATATTACAATAAGGTTTTTGCAACATAACTGTAGGTGTACATGCAATTGTATACATGCATACATTTGTATCTGCATTTCTGTCGATTTAACATGCACATACATGTACTCATGTACACTGTAGTTTGTTAAGGAGAACACTTATACCTCCAAACTCATACATATGTACTAAACTTACCATATCCATTGTGGTTTAATGGGAGTGTTTCATTTGCTTGTCCTGGAAAATTTCAAGATGTACATGTACCACAAGGATGGTCATGCTGGACACAGTACCATCCATGCACATCAAACAATAGGCCTTTTACTGCTGATGTCACAAATTAATTCCCTATGTTTGACAAAACTTAAGTCCTTATAGAAACGTTACGAAGAAACACAGCAAGTATAGAATGAATCAAACTATATTCCAAAATGAACTACCTTCACCAGTAATGGTGCAAACAGCACATACAAGTTAACCCCCCCAAAGATTGAAAAACATGACTACACGTGTCTCATTATAGCAACTTCTGCCATGTTTCATTATACAGAAATCCCTTACAAAGTTTCATCGTATGAAAATGAAACGTGTGATAATTTACTTCTTAACGAAACTTTATAAAGGAAAAGCATGTAGGAGCTATTATGGTGAAGTTATACCATTTTAAAAGTTGACCTCCCTAATTCATGTGTGACGTCAGCGGTAAAAGGTCCATTATGGATGCAGGCAATGAATTAAGGCAAATCACTGTTTGTTTGGCCACATGAATGTTATGTTAATGTTACAGAACATTATTATACATGATGTTACCTTCTAATCTCAAGTTGTAATAACTTATGTGTTCCCATCCTGCTCATGGTGTACAGAATCATCAAGGGTAACCAACCATACTGCTACCTCATATTCCTCAGGCTGTACCTACTCATCTGGGAGAACCGACTCCTCAAAGGAAATAACCTCTCAATGGGGTCCTACAAGTAAATCATTAAATGAATCCAACTTTTCAGAGTGCACTAACTCATCAGGTGGCACTAACTCATCAGGTGGCACTAACTCAAAAAATAATAAGAATAGAAGGAAGCATGGAGGAGAGAAGGAAGGAGGAGGAGAGAAGGAAGGTGGAGGAGAAAAGGAAGGTGAAGGAGAGAAGGAAGGTGGAGGAGAGAAGGAAGGTGGAGGAGAGAAGGAAGGTGGAGGAGAGAAGGAAGGTGGAGGAGAGAAGGAAGGAGGAGGAGAGAAGGAAGGTGGAGGAGAAAAGGAAGGTGAAGGAGAGAAGGAAGGTGGAGGAGAGAAGGAAGGTGGAGGAGAGAAGGAAGGTGGAGGAGAGAAGGAAGGTGGAGGAGAGAAGGAAGGAGGAGGAGAGAAGGAAGGTGGAGGAGAGAAGGAAGGTGGTGGAGAGAAGGAAGGTGGAGGAGAGAAGGAAGGTGGAGGAGAGAAGGAAGGTGGAGGAGAGAAGGAAGGTGGAGGAGAGAAGGAAGGTGGAGGAGAGAACGAAGGAGGAGGAGAGAAGGAAGGAGGATATGAGAAGGAAGGAGGAGGAGAGAAGGAAGGTGGTGGAGAGAACGAAGGAGGAGGAGAGAAGGAAGGAGGAGGAGAGAAGGAAGGAGGAGGAGAGAAGGAAGGTGGAGGAGAGAAGGAAGGTGGAGGAGAGAACGAAGGAGGAGGAGAGAAGGAAGGAGGAGGAGAGAACGAAGGAGGAGGAGAGAAGGAAGGTGGAGGAGAGAAGGAAGGTGGAGGAGAGAAGGAAGGTGGAGGAGAGAAGGAAGGTGGAGGAGAGAACGAAGGAGGAGGAGAGAAGGAAGGAGGAGGAGAGAAGGAAGGAGGATATGAGAAGGAAGGAGGAGGAGAGAAGGAAGGTGGAGGAGAGAACGAAGGAGGAGGAGAGAAGGAAGGAGGAGGAGAGAACGAAGGAGGAGGAGAGAAGGAAGGTGGAGGAGAGAAGGAAGGTGGAGGAGAGAAGGAAGGTGGAGGAGAGAAGGAAGGTGGAGGAGAGAACGAAGGAGGGGGAGAGAAGGAAGGAGGATATGAGAAGGAAGGAGGAGGAGAGAAGGAAGGTGGTGGAGAGAACGAAGGAGGAGGAGAGAAGGAAGGTGGAGGAGAGAAGGAAGGTGGAGGAGAGAAGGAAGGAGGAGGAGAGAAGGAAGGAGGATATGAGAAGGAAGGAGGAGGAGAGAACGAAGGAGGAGGAGAGAAGGAAGGAGGAGGAGAGAAGGAAGGTGGAGGAGAGAAGGAAGGAGGAGGAGAGAAGGAAGGTGGAGGAGAGAAGGAAGGTGGAGGAGAGAAGGAAGGTGGAGGAGAGAAGGAAGGAGGAGGAGAGAAGGAAGGTGGAGGAGAGAAGGAAGGTGGTGGAGAGAAGGAAGGAGGAGGAGAGAAGGAAGGAGGAGGAGAGAAGGAAGGTGGAGGAGAGAAGGAAGGTGGAGGAGAGAAGGAAGTTGGAGGAGAGAAGGAAGGTGGAGGAGAGAAGGAAGGAGGAGGAGAGAAGGAAGGTGGAGGAGAGAAGGAAGAAGGAGGAGAGAAGGAAGGTAGAGGAGAGAAGGAAGGAGGAGGAGAGAAGGAAGGTGGAGGAGAGAAGGAAGCAGGAGGAGAGAAGGAAGGTGGAGGAGAGAAGGAAGGTGGAGGAGAGAAGGAAGGTGGAGGAGAGAACGAAGGAGGAGGAGAGAAGGAAGGAGGATATGAGAAGGAAGGAGGAGGAGAGAAGGAAGGTGGAGGAGAGAAGGAAGGAGGAGGAGTAAAGGAAGGAGGAGGAGAGAAGGAAGGAGGAGGAGAGAAGGAAGGTGGAGGAGAGAAGGAAGGTGGAGGAGAGAAGGAAGGAGGAGGAGAGAAGGAAGGTGGAGGAGAGAACGAAGGAGGAGGAGAGAAGGAAGGAGGAGGAGAGAAGGAAGGTGGTGGAGAGAAGGAAGGAGGAGGAGAGAAGGAAGGAGGCAAGACGAGAGCTGGAGTAAGAAAGGTACATATATGTTATACTGTAAATCATGTGTACATGTATAATGCAGTTACGTGTAACAGATGATGCCTACCATTCAAATTATAATTGTAGGATGACATTGCATGTGTCATTGTTATTTACATGTAGCATTTGACAGTGAATAGTTCACATATGATTTTTTAAATCCAGTCATTAAAGCAGACACAAAAATTCAAGACCTCACTCTGCTACCAACTGATGATATTTCTAATGTTACTATCTGACATTGGTAAGTACATTGTCATATATATATATATCATATATACATTTGTAACACATATACTTACATGTACCATGAATATGTTTCCTCCTATACTTATACATGTACATTTACTACAGGCCTCAAATAATTATATAGCATATCACCTTTCATAGCTACAACTCTAGACACTGTATACAATGTAATTCATGACATGTTTTTATTTTAACTGTTTAAACCTTCAAGCTGTGTGCAAAAAAATTGGGTTTTCAAAAGCAGCCTTTCAAGAAATGTGTGGTATTAAATCAAACAATATTTTTGAAGTGCAATTCCCTTGTTATATTTATATGCATTCAGATTTATTTAATAGGTAGATGTACCCATTTGTAGTAGCTGCATGTGTTTGTATGGTAACTTTTATATCTTAAGTTGAAGTACATGTAATTGGAAAGATTTGTGATGATTTAAGATGTAGAGGAGTTTGGATACACATACATGTAATGACAATGAATAAAGCAGTTGGTGAGGTTCTCTATAGACATACATGTTACAAAATGTACACAATATGTAGGATTGCAATACTCAACCTGAATTCCAAAGGAGCTAGCCAAAGGATTTAAGTCAGCGTAATAGGATTTTGTACTATGTGTCTTTAATGTTAAATGTACATATACAACATGTAGTTCCCTTAACTCAAATAACATATACAACATGTAGTTCCCTTAACTGGCCAAATGGCAAAAAGTACATTTGCTGTACAATTGTACCCCTTGGGTGATGCCCACATTAATTAGGAGGCATGAATTTCCTCTGTATATTATCATCCTTGCCTTTTGACAAAAAAGGTACAGCCAATTGAATAATAACTATTTCATTATGCTAAATAAGGTATTTTTAAAATTAGTGAGGAACCCAGAGCAAAATATACATGGTACATGTGGATAGGCCATGTCTGGTACCTCCATCACCACTGTGCAGTATATGGCAACAGGAGCAATGGTACATATATAGGGGTGGCTTGTTGGATGTTATATGGTTACAGCTGTGGGATAATGTAATACCAGTACATGTACTGTACAATTAGTGTCTAATATCAATGCAGTAGGCTTCAGAGACATCATGCAAGACCAACAATGAGGAACCCAGAGCAAAATGTACTATGTTGATATTAGACACTAATTGTACAGTACATGTACTGGTATTACATTATCCCACAGCTGTAACAAAAACATCCTACAAGCCACCCATATACAAGCCACCCATATAAATGTTCATAGAAGATTCTGAGCTGCTGTCATGTTCTGTAGAAATGGCATTGTCTGTTGCAGTGGTCTGGTGTTCTGATAAAGAGCTAACGGAATTATTATTACTTGAATGTGTAGACCCAATTCCCTTGCATATATTAGCCTGAACAGCTCAAATACGTTTGTGTACAGGTGTAAGTCATTTTTGGTTCCTTTCAGACTTTCCTCCTAGTAATTGGGTGTATTCACACTGTAGTTATGCCCAATTGGAACCTCCCACTTGCACATTTGATATTATACTTGCATTGTTGATGGTAAGCTGTGTGTACTTGTGCAGCACATATATATATATATACTCTTCTTGGCCTTCTTAGGGGGGTGGGGAAGTGGGGTTGGATAGCTGTTTTGAAGAATCACTCACAACTTAAAGGGAGGCTGAACTGGAAAAACAAGTGCCCTTCATATCAAAGATAATCACTAAAATAGGCTACAGTTTTTATTATTATTATTTTACAAGCTTCGTTTGGGAGATAATCAACTTTTGAATACAAAATTAGTCATGTGACAGCGCGTCACTTGGATCTAATTATTAAAACGGCTTAAATTATAAACTATTATTCGTGTTTTACAAATTAACGGTGCCGTTAGTGGATGCTCTTTGATCTTACAAGCGTGACAAAGCCTGAAGGAATTTCATTCCACCGTATTCCTTTACGCAATACTGTTCTACTTAACCTTGTGAGCTTCTCATTTCATAGCGTACGTGTGTTCATAGTGGCGATGTGCTGAGCCCTCGCTATACCCATACGTATTAACTTTTCCTGTTGGACTTTACCTTTGCATGCGCTAGCTGAGGTAATTGTTTCCCCTCTCACTGTCATAATGTCCGTTTCAAGTGTACTCAACGATCAGAATGCTGCCTGTTCGAGAACTGGATACACCCTGGTTATCAGCCCGCCGCAGAATTAATATTCGCTTTTTTTTTTTTTTTTTTTTTTTTTGTCGCCGCCGCACACCCGACGCCTTATCGGGAATCCGTGGAACGACTAATCGAT